>JAQQAC010000477.1:1320547-1345575 GCA_029783875.1 Phataginus tricuspis
CACACACACACACACACACACACACACACACACACACACACACACACCCTTCTTAACTAGATTTATCCAGAAAATAACAGATTTCCAAATTTGGGACTAAGAGAGTTTAGACCTTATGTAGTGGATGTAGGGTTAAGAGTTAATTTTTTAAGGGTCTTTGGATTAATTCACTTTTGAAAAAGCCAGAATAGGATGGATTTTATTTATTTATGATAAGTCTTAGCAGCAAAGTTCATGTTTGTTTAAAAATAAAAAGACTAAGAGCAAAGTATTTTCAGATGCTGAACAGTCAGCAGTTTAAGCAAAATCTGTCAAAACCAGATGTTGTTTTGACAGTCCAACCTAAATAGACTTGTTCTGCATTCCTATCTCCAGTACACTGAAACAATGCAGTCTTCTGTAAAGGGTAGACTCTGTTATACAGTGTAAAGTTGGAACAAAAAGAGGGAAGGGGACAAATAGTATGATTCCATTGTCAATGAATTGAACTAAAGTAAATTCACTTTTATTAATATCCATCATAATTATTATGATTGTTTCAAAAGAACATAAAAATAATTGCATTTTAAAATTCTATTTCTAAAAGGCTTTTTGGAGGAGAATGCTTTTTAATGTTTGAAAATTCTAGTCTGCGCCAAGACTTCCTATAATAATGCTTAGGCAAACAATTTGAGCAATGTAAAAATTCTGTTAGTGACCAAATAAAAATGGTAAGAGAGAAGAGCTTCATATGTGTGGAACAGCTACCTGACTGGGTACCTTTTATTGAGGTACAAATTATCTTGGAGAAGATAAACATCATAGTATTAACCAGGTTACCTGAACATTGACTAAAATTCAAGAGAATCAAAGTAAAGAAGGAAGTGTCACTAGGAAAAGATTCAGCAGTCTGCTCTTAGAAGAGCTACACAGGGAATTGTTGTAGGTGTTACTTGTTAGTGTTCCTTGTTAGAGCAAGCAAACCTAACAAAGGGCTTTTATACTTCAAAGGAAGGAATGTGCAATTCTGTCTAAAAGGCTGATATTAAACTTAACAGAAAGTCATGAATATAGTTCTTTCTTTCCCAGGCTATAAACAACTGGAATAATATTAAAATAAATCAAACTTTCTAGAACATATTCAAAGTGAGTTGTGAAGAAATTTAGATTTTTGTACAGTTTCAGGGCACACAATTTAAAACCATAATTAGGTTTATTGAAAAAGAAAAAAACAACAGCTTAGTAATGAAGTTCAAAGAATCTTTATCTGTGTCTATTAGAGAGATTGCTCCAAATATACTTCTGTATTATCAATTTTAGCTATTTAAGTATATTTTGCTACATTATAGTGAACATGTCATTACAAAAAAAGGTCAGTGTTACTGTGATCTGTGAAATTCAGGTGGTTTTATCTGCATTCCAAATACAACTTTTACCCTTTATTAAACTTCTCTTATTTTACAAACATTTATTATATAAAACTACAGTTAGTTGAACAGTTCTAGGATATGCATTTAAATAAACATGCACTTAAGTGAATGTTCTTCAAAATATTTATGAAGTAAATTCGGTGATATAACTGCTTGTGACATTTAAGAATATCCATGTATTTTCCAACTCATAACTTAGCTTTCAGACTTGCTTAGCATGTCGTTCCTTATAGAAATCTGGAATCGATCTGAAGATTTGCAACAGAGTGATGAGTATCTTCAAATATTTAAATAATAAACTGAGCATTTGCTTATTTCTGTGGTGTAAACCCACCCACTATGGCCAGTTTTAAGCTAACCATGAGTTATCACTGAATGCAAAATTGAGAAGAGAAGCACATGCAGCCGAACACAATTATATAATACTTCCACTTTACAGAGGTAGTAGACATAAATAGGTCTAAGAGAATAAATCGTTAAATGTAGTAAAACAATTAGTGATGACTTTTAGTTTCATTACACATTAATCTAATTTACTTTTTACTAATAGCTATGTTTAATAACTGGCTCACAAAATTCATGGAAAATTAACAATTAGTTTTCAGCCCTTTTTGAGGACACGGCTCCAGCTTATCATTGGCTATCTCCATTAATCTGGCAGCTTCCTTGTCCTTTCTTTCCTTTCCTTCTATCTGAATACTGTGATTAGTTTGGAATTTGCCTAAAATATCTTCTCAGATCATCAGCTGCCCCAATAATGACCTCTTCATTTTGCTTTTGCCAGTATTCATAATTGATTTTAATAATTATTGAGCAATGAGGATGTGCTAACATCATATGAAGCCAGCATAGTCACGCATATCAACTAATTAGAGTGGCTAGATGATTGAGACAGCTGCTTCTCCTGAATAATCAGCTCAACGGATATTGATACTTTGCCAATACATGGTTTAAAGAGGTATGTCTTGGGGCCATCATTAGGGTAAATTATGTATACATAGGTAAGTGGAATGATTTGATCTTGATCAAACAAAACAAAAACAGTTTGTAGCTAAGAATTAATAATCAATACAAGGATACGATCTGCTCTCATGCTGTAGCTTATTTACTTAATCAGTTTGTTGTTTGGAATTCTCCAAGAGAGAAAACACTCGCAGAGGTTTGGCTAATAACCCCCTGCTTCAGCTAAATAACAGTGTCAGAATATATGAATTATAATGTAACGTTAAGGAATATAATGACAGTTATTCTCCAGAGGATGTTTCAAAATCACAATGAAGTAACAAGCATTTTGTCGAGGATCCTTGCCTGCCAGTTGCCAAGGCATTAGCATTCCATCTGCCAAGCAGTGCGATTAGCACATCCGCAGTGAAACTGTTACGGCAACTTTGAAAAGACTAAGTCAGTACTGTGTAAAATCTTTGGGAAATCATGTTGATGACTCTTAACTTCTTTCTTTAGATGTACATTATTTTAGCTTTTTCTATCCCTTTTCTGCTTATTTACTTAAATTCATTTGTTTTAGCATCTATGAGATGATAAATGGCAGCACCACCAGACAGTGGAACATTGTTTTTTCACCTAATTGAAAGCAATGACATGTTATATTTATTTCTCTTAGAAATAAAATAGCCCAAGAGAACTAGTATTGCTATAAGTCAAGTTTTTACAAAAGCCTTAGCCAAGGGGAAGCATTTTGAAGAACAGGCGATACATTGTGCATGCCTTTTCTGGGGTCGTGTGTGTACGACGTCTGAAACATTCATCAATCTCCATCAGTTCATAGCTCTGATCTTTGAAAGTTATTTGCAGTGTATGCTGGGAAAAGTACTTCCTCTAGTATTTATCCTAAAAATGCCTTTCCATAAATGCTTTCTAGAATTTAAAACACACTTGAGATTAAGTCAAGAATCTTTTATCTCGCTGGTTAGAAACTTGGTTGAATAAAAATCTAGGCTGCTATAACAGCCCATATCTACTTACATATTAGGAGAGTGTTTCTATATGAGGTGCACCCTGAGAATATCAACTTGAGATAGAAGGACAGCTCAAAGTGGTGGATTTTATAAATTAATAACCTCAGGAGGGGATTAAAGATGGCAGCATGAGAGGTGAGACACAGGCTTCCTCCTAAAACCGCATGTAATATGAAAATATAATTAATTCAACTAATCCTGAAAGAGCAACAGGAAAGAGGACTGCGCCAGACTGCATACACCTGGAGAAAAGAGCAGACCTCACCGAACAGGGTAACGTACCAAAGCTGTGGCCTGGCAGGACCCAAGCCCTTCCCCAACCCCAGCTCACCAGTGGGAGGAAGAGAAACGGAGCAGGGAGGGAGTGGAGGCCTGGGACTGATGAACACCTCGCCCTGGAGATCTCCTCTGGGGGTACAAACCTAAAATTCATGGTGCTTGCATGATACTCTTGTGATTACGGGGTTGGAAAGCTAAGAGAGGCAGAATTCCTGGAGAGACTGAGATTCCAGCCACTTGTGGAAAGCAGGGATCCATATCCAGCTGCTCTGGGCAAAAAGAAAGGTGGGCAATCTGAGAGACTTCCTAACAAAGAAGCCCTTAGCAAGAGGGCTGCTAAAGGGGCAAGGATTGCACAGAGCTTACTGCTCAGGAGAGAGGACAGGTAGACAAAATTGTCCAGGTGCACTCTGCCCAGCAGGTTGGGAGCTTTGCCATATAGACTCTCATATTTAAGGAGGAAAAAGAAATCTTCCTCCTTAGATGATGTTCAGGTGCTCCAGCTCCCTGGCTGGCTACACAGCTCCAAGGACCTGCTCCGTGATATGCAGCCTACTGTGCCTTTCTCCCAGCCAGCCCCACCTGGCTCGCAAACCGGCAAACCCTACCCTGGCATTAGCCCAGTCAGAGGGAAGATCTGTCTACAGCAACTACAAACGCAAAGCATAGAGGCTTATACCTGTGTGCTCGGCCCACTGGATCAGGCAAGGGAGACAGGCATAGCAGCTGGGTAGCAGGAAACAGCTCTTTCCTCCCCAAGGCACAAATACCACTCCCCTGCAACCCCGTCATTGCTTCAGGGGATGAGAGGCTCCAGAGAGTAGAGCTTCTGGGCACTAGAGGGCGCCATATACAACTATGAAATGCCAAAGGAATCTGGTTCAGAGCAAAATTATTAATACCACTCCTGGGAAAAATTTAAATGACATCGACCTCATGACACTTCCTGAAAGGGAGCTCAAAATAAAAATCATTAACATGATCATGGAGGTACGGAAAGATATTCAAGAACACAGGAATGAATTCCGGTTGGAGATCCAATCACTGAAGAGCACAATGGATTGTACTAAAAGCAGATTGGATATGGTGGAGGAGATTATAAATGAAATAGAAACTAAAGAGGAGGAATACAAAGAAGCTGAGACACAGAGAGAACAAAGGATCTCTAAGAATGAAAGAATATTGAGAGAAATGTGTGACAAATACAAATGGAACAATATTCGTATTATAGGGGTGCCAGAAGAAGAAGAGAGAAAAAAAGGGATAGAAAGTGTCATTGAGGAGGTAATTGCTAAAAAATTCCCCAATCTGGGGAAGGAGATAGTCTCTCAGGCCAGGGAGGTACACAGATCTCCCAACACAAGGGACCCAAGAAAGACAACATGAAGACATATAGTAATTAAATTTGCAAAGATCAAGGATAAGGACAGACTATTAAAAGCAGCCAGAGAGAGAAATAAGATCACATACAAAGGAAAGCCCATCAGGCTATCATCAGACTTCCCAACAGAAACCTTACAGGCCAGAAGGGAGTGGCATGATGTATTTAATGCAATGAAGCAGAAGGGCCTTGAACCAAGAATACTTTATCCATCAAAATTATCATTTATATTTGAAGAGGGATTAAACAATTTCCAGATAAGCAAAAGCTGAGAGAATTTACCTCCCACAAACCATTTCTACAGTGTATTTTGGAGGGACTTCTATAGATGGAAGTGTTCCTAAGGTTTAATAGCTGTCACCAGAGATAATAAAACCACAGTAAAGAAAGTAGAATAGCTAACTACTAAGAAAATGCAAAAATCAAAAGAACTATCTCCAAAGTCAATCAAGGGATAAACAAAGAGTACAGAATATGATACCTAATATATAAAGAATGGAGGAGGAAGTAAAAGGAGGGGGAAAAAATAGCATATTAAGTGAGTTAAGTTAGCCTCTTAGATAGTAAGGAAGTTAACCTTGAACCTTTGCTAACCATGAATCTAAAGCCTGCAATGCCAATAAGTACATACTTATCAATAATCACCCTAAATGTAAATGGACTGAATGCACTAATCAAAAGACATAGAGTCACTGAATGGATGAAAAAACAAGACCCATCTATATGCTGCCTACAAGAGACTCACTTTAAACCCTAAGACATACACAGACTAAAAGTGAAGGGATGGAAAAGATATTTCATGTAACTAATAGGGAGAAAAAAGCAGGAGTTGCAATACTTGTATCAGACAAAATAGACTTCAAAACAGAGAAAGTCACAAGAGACAAAGAAGGACATTAAATAATGATAAATGGGTCAATCCAACAAGAAGATACAACCCTTATAAATATCTATGCACCCAACACAGGAGCTCCTACATATGTGAAACAAATACCAACAGAATTAAAAGGAGAAATAGAATGAAATGCATTCATTCTAGGAGACTTCAACACTCCACTCTGGAGGACAAATCAACCAGACAGAAAATAAGTAAGGAGACAGAGGCACTGAACAACACAATAGAACAGGTGGACCTAACAGACATCTACAGAACTCTACACAAAAAGCAACAGAATACACATTCTTCTCAAGTGAACTTGGAATGTTTTCAAGAATAAATCATATACTAGGCCACAAAAAGAGCCTAGGTAAATTAAAAAAGACTGAAATTGTACCAACCAGTTTCTCAGACCACAAAGGTATGAAACTAGAAATAAATGGCACAAACAAAATGAAAAATCCCACAAACAAATGGAGGCTTCACAATATGCTCCTCAATAACCAATAGATCAATAACCAAATAAAAACTGAGATCAAGCAATATATGGAGACAAATGACAACAGTAATTCAACACCACAAAATCTGTGGGATGCAGCAAAGGCTGTGCTAAGAGGAAAGTATATTGCAATACAGGCCTACCTCAGGAATGAAGAACATTCCCATATGAGCTGTCTAAACTCATTTGAGCTGTCTAAACTCAACAATTAATGAAATTAGAAAAATAAGAACAAATGAGGACCAAAGTCAGTAGAAGAGGGACATATTAAAGATTAGAGCATAAATAAATAAAATCGAGAAGAATAAAATAATAGAAAGAATCAATGAAAGCAGGAGCTGGTTCTTTGGGAAAATAAACAAAATAGATAAACACCTAGCTTGACTTACCAAGAAAAAAAGAGAGTCTACTCACATAAACAGAATCAGAAATGAGAAAGTAAAAATCATGATTGACACCACAGAAATACAAAGAATTATTAGAGAATACTATGAAAAATTATATGGTAACAAACTGGATAACCTAGAAGAAATGGACAACTTTCTAGAAAAATACAACCTTAAAGGCTGACCCAGAAAGAAACAGAAAATCTGAACAGACCAATAAACAGCAACGAAATTGAACTGGTAATCAAAAAACTACCTAGGAACAAAATGCCTGGACCCGATGGCTTCACCTCTGAATTTTATCCAACATTAAGGGAAGACCTAATACCCATCCTCCTTAAAGTTTTCCAAAGAGTAGAAGAGGAGGGAATACTTCCAAACTCATTCTATAAGGCCAGCATCACTCTAATACCAAGCCAGGCAAAGACACCACAAAAAAAGAAAATTACAGATCAATATCCCTGATGAACACAGATGTAAAAATACTCAAGAAAATATTAGCAAACCGAATTTAAAAATACATCAAAAGGATCATCCATCATGATCAAGTGGGATTCATCTCAGGGATGCAAGGATGGTACAACATTCAAAAATCCATAAACATCATCCACCACATCAACAAAAAGACAAAAACCACATGATCATCTCCATAGATGCTGAAAAAGCATTTGACAAAATTCAACATCCATTCATGATAAAAACTATCAACAAAACGGGTATAGAGGGAAAGTACCTCAACATAATAAAGGCCATATATGACAAACCCACAGCCAACATTATACTTAACAGCAAGGAGGTGAAAGATTTTCATCTAAGATCGGGAACAAGACAAGGATGCCCACTCTTCCCACTTCTATTCAACATAGTACTGGAGGTCCTAGCCATGGCAATCAGACAACACCAAGAAATAAAAGGCATCCAGATTGGCAAGGAAGAAGTTAAACTGTCCCTGTTTGCAGATGACATGATATTGTACATAAAACACCCTAAAGAATCCACTCTAAAACTACTAGATCTAATATCTGAATTCAGCAAAGTTGAAGGATAC
Organism: Phataginus tricuspis; assembly: GCA_029783875.1. Taxonomy (NCBI): domain Eukaryota; kingdom Metazoa; phylum Chordata; class Mammalia; order Pholidota; family Manidae; genus Phataginus; species Phataginus tricuspis. The sequence continues at coordinate 1,328,403 of JAQQAC010000477.1, forward strand.
AAAATTAATATGCAGAAATCTGTGGCCTTCCGATATACTAAAAATTAACTAGCAGAGAGAGAAATCAGGAAAACAATTCCATTCACAGTTGCATAGAAAAGAATAAAATACATAGGAATAAAGCTAAGCAAGGAAGTGAAAGTCCTATACTCTGAAAACTGTAAGACACTCAGAGAAATTAAAGAAGATACCAATAAATGGAAATATATCATGCTCATGGATAAGAAGAATTAATATTGTCAAAATGGCCATGCTGCCTAAAGCAATCTACAGATTTAATGCAATTCCTATCAAAATACCAACAGAATTCTTCAACCAACAAGAGTAAATCATTCTAAAATTCATATGGAACCACAAAACACCCCGAATAGCCAAAGCAATCCTGAGAAGGAACTTCAAGCTGTACTACAAAGCCACAGTACTCAAGACAATTTGGTTCTGGCACAAGAGCAGATGCATAGACCAATGGAGCAGACTAGAGAACCCAGATATAAACCCAACAATATATAGTCAATTAATATATGATAAAGGACCATGGACATACAATGGGGAAATGACAACCTCTTCAACACTGCTGTTGGCAAAACTGGACACCTACATCCAAAAGAATGAAACTGGATTATTTTTTAACCCCATACACAAAAGTAAACTCGAAATGGATCAAGGACCTGAATGTAAATCATAAAACCATAAAACTTTTAGAAGACAACATAGGCAAAAATCTCCTGAATATAACCATGAGCAACTTCTTCCTGAGCGCATCTTTTCAAGCAAGGGAAACAAAAGCAAAAATGAACATGGGACTACATCAAACTAAAAAGTTTCTGTACAGCAAAGGACACCATCAACAGAACTAAAAGGCATCCTACAGTATGGGAGAATATATTTGTAAATGACATATCCAACAAGGGGTTAACATCCAAACTATATAAATAACTCACATGCCTCAACACCCAAAAAGCAAATAACCCAATTAAAAAATGGGCAGAGGATATGAAGAGACAGTTCTCCAAAGAAGAAATTAAGATAGCCAACAGGCACATGAAAAGATGCTCCACATCACTAATCATCAGGGAAATGAAAATTAAAACCACAATGAGCTATCACCTCACACCAGTTAGGATGGCCAACATCCAAAAGACTAAGAACAACAAATGCTGGTGGGGATGCGGAGAAAGGGGAACCCTCCTACACTCTGGTGGGAATGTAAGATAGTTCAACCATTGTGGCAAGCAATATGGAGGTTCCTCAAAAAACTGATAATAGAAATACCATTTGACCCAGGAATCCCACTCCTTGGAATTACCCAAAGAATACAACTTCTCAGATTCAAAAAGACATATGCACCCCTATGTTTATTGCAGCACTTTTTATAATATCCAAGATATGGAAGCAACCTAAGGTCCATCAGTAGATGAATGGATAAAAATAGGTGGTACATTTGTTCATTTTTGCTTTTGTTTCCCTTGCCCGGGGGGATATGTTCATGAAGAAGTCGCTCATGTTTATGTCCAGGAGATTTTACACAATGGAATATTACTCAGCCATAAGAAAAAAACAAATCCTACCATTTGCAACAACATGGATGGAGCTGGAGGGTATTATGCTCAGTGAAATAAGCTAGGCCAAAAAAGACAAATACCAAATGATCTCACTCATATGTGGAGTATAAGAACAAAGAAAAAAAAAGAAAAAAACTGAAGGAACAAAACAGCAGCAGACTCACAGAACCCAAGAACGGACTAATAGTTACCAAAGGGAAAGGGACTGGGGAAGAAGGGCAGGAAGGGAGGGATAAGAAGGTAAAAGGGGCATTACGATTGGCACACATAGGGTGGGGGGCATGGGGGGGACTGTACAGCTCAGAGAAGACAAGTAGTGAGTCTCATCTCACTACACTGATGGACAGTGACTGTAATAGGGTTGGTGGGGGGGACCTGATGAAGGGGGTAGTTTAATCATCACAATATTGTTCATGTAATTGTAGGTTAATGATACTAAAATAAAATAAATTGTAAAAAAAAAATAGGTGGTACATATACACAATGGAATACTATTCAGTCATAAGAAAGAAACAAATCCTACCATTTGCAATAACATGGATGGTGTTGGAGGATATTATGCTCAGTGAAATAAGCCAGGCAGAGAAAGACAAGTGCCAAATGATTTACCTCATTTGTGGGGTATAACAACACAGCAAAACTGAAGGAACGAAATAGCAGCAGACTCAGAGACTCCAAGAAGGAACTAGTGGTTGCCAAAGGGGAGGGATGTGGGAAGGCGGCTGGGGAGGGTGGGAGAAGGGGATTGCGGGGTATTTTGTTTGTTTTGTACACATGGTGTGGGGGATCACAGGAAAACAGTGTAGCAGAGAGAAGGCAAATAGTGTATCTGTGGCATCTTACTACACCCAAGGACAGTGAGTGCATTGGGGTATTGGTGGGGACTTGATAATATGGGTGAATGTAGTAACCACATTGTTTTTTCATGTGAAACCTTCATAAGAGTGTATATCAATAATACCTTAATAAAAAAATTAATAACCTCAGGCTAGCACTGTTAAAGTTTTATATGCAAAGTCTGAGAGAATTATGAGTATAAGGTTTATTGGTTTTTTTTTAATTACAAACATCTGGCAGCTTATAAAAAGTTCTTTAGTCTCCACATCTTGTTTCTCTTTATCCTGCTCTTTTTTTTTGACCAAATTACTTTATATGTTCTTGATCTCAGAAAGTCAGTAATGTCTGTTAACCTCAGAAATGTTTATAAAGACAAAGGAAAATATTTTTTATATTTCTTTCAAGACAGATGAATAATTCATAGCCAATACATTCAGCCTAATTTCTTTCAGACAGGAGGTACGTTTACATATGCAGTATTTTTATCTCAAGCAAACTGCAAATTATTCTATTTAGTGTAATGCTAGTTGTGGTGACAAGTAAGTGTCTGATAGCTTAATACATAAAAAAATAGCTTATTTCCCACTTTCCTAAAGTCCTGCTCAATGGATGGCTTTCTTCTAAGATAAGAAGCATATTCCTCCCATCTTGTTGCTCTATCATCAATATACGGCTTCTGAAATCGTTTTTCCATCTGCATTGAAACACCTAAGAAGGAAAGTGCATGAAGTCCATGCAGAGATCTTGGGGACGGCGTGTCTCTGCCCACAGTCTGCTGGCTAGAACTGGGTCACATGATTATGTCTAAGCAGAAGGAAATTTAGGAAAAAATATCTCAACTTTGTTCGTAAATTGAAAAGGAAATGGATCTAGGCAATCTGTACCATGATATAATACAGAATAATACTAGATAGCTATGAAATTGAATGATGCATTCTATGAAATTTAAGAAATCACTGCTTGCCCATATCATGAAACAATGCTTCTTAATTATGCAAGGTACAATTCTAAATAAGAAAATAAGTTAATACTACTTTTCCCTTTGTTCATAGGAAAATAAAAAATGCATTCTTTTGCACTGGCATTAATTCATTCACTTCAGTATACCATAATAACCAGCTTTCTTATTTTGTCTTTTTTTATCTGATGCTCTTTTTCGTCACTTTGTTTCTAATAAGGAACCATCACTAAGCAATCTTGAAATCATTAAAGGCATATAAGAGAAACTGTTATAGTTATGTAGAGTTAAAATACAAAATTAATTTCTCTGTTCAGTGAAACATTTCTTTTTGTGTGCTTGTTTTCTCATTCATTTCAATCGTGCTTCAGAGCACATAGAGAGATGTACATAATGTTAATAGCAGCTAATAAGTTATATATAGTGCCTTACTTGGAAACTTTGCAAACATATGTTCTATTAGAAAATAATTTACAGAAATTCTTTTTAAAGGTGTCTTCTCATTAGAAATCACTTCAACAATGTTTTCAATATAAATTTAATGCTATTTCAAATCCTGAAGGTATCTAGTATGCTAGCGTTACTTTCTGACATTATTAGCTTTATCTGTATTTATAGAGTACAGAATCTTTCTGTACTTCGCACAGTATATGCCACTTTCACATATTGCTAGAGAACATTGTGAAGGATAAAGAAAGTTATAATTACAATCAGTAAGGTTAATTACTAAGAACAGAAAGAGGATATTGGGCATTTTATCATCAGCTACTAATTTGGATGCTCACAGTAACTGAAATTTATTTCATAGCTTAAGGAAAATGACTCCTATTTACTGTACTTCCACTCTTCATACCACGCTCTCAAAGTCAAAGCATTAGAAAGATAAGGATGAAACTTTAAAAATATTTTTCCATCCATACATATGCAACATCGGATACATTTCCAAAATTTTGTGTATATTTTTCTTTCCTTTGGTTTATCGGATGTGTGCTTCTTTAGAGGAGATCTCTCTCAATCTGAAGAGATGGTTACAGATGAACCAAATATTATAAACAGAAACTGGCATAGAGGTCAGAGAAGGAGCCCGTTGGACAACTTTGGTCACAACTGGTTGTGATCGGCTGAATAGTGGCCCCCAAATATATCTGTGTCTTAATTCCTGGAACCTGTGAATATTATCTTATATGGCTAAAAGGACTCTGCAGATGTGGTTAAATTGAGAACCTTAAGAGGAAGAATTATCCTGGATTTTCTGGATGGACCCTAACATAATTACAAGTGCCTTTACAAGGAGGAGGCAAAAGCAGATCTGGCTACAGAACAGTACAAGGTAATGCGATGATGGAGGCATTGGAAGAGGAGAGAGGTCTGAAGATACTGGGCTGCTTGCGTTGCGTACGGAGGAAGGGGCGGCCTGCCAGGGAAGGTAGGCAGCCTGGCGAAGGCGAGGAGACTGATGGCGCCCTAGAGCCTCAGAGACAAACCCTGCTGACGCCTGCACTTGAGAGCAGTGAGATTGGTTTTGGCTTCTGACTTTTAGAGTAATAGATTCAGTTTGTAGTGTTTCTAGCCACTAGGTTTGTGATAATTTGCTAAAGCAGCAATAGGAAATGAAAACATTGTTACATAAGGAGATGCATCTAGCTACAAAAGGGAGAGGCTGGGTCAAGTTCTTTCCTACTGCAATTGCTTATTTCCATCCTAGAGTTACTGCTCAGATGCTCAAGAGGATTAGAAAGTCAACGGTAATAGTATGCACTCTTGCTACATTTGGGAATTTTAGTGGACAGGTGTTAGGGGAAAATGTGGCTAGGGAAAGGCAAGGAATTAAAGAAAATCATTACAAATAAATAAGTAAATAAATAAAGACAAAAATCATGAGCAAGGAAACACAATACCATAAACAATATTTTCTTTCTGAATAGGATGTCCTACTTAGACTGTGCTACCCTGTTCCTGTGCTCTATGACTAAACATGTGTCAGGTAAGACATACGTAGATACATGAATCTCAGATCTGCAGTGTTTATATAGGCTCTGGTTTTGCCAGCCTCCTTGGCAAACTCTGTTTGCCCCTGGAGGTGCAACTGAGCTATGGCACATCTAAAGCAATCTAATCTGAACATACATCAAAAAAAAAAAAAATGAACATAAATAACAAATGCTAAATACAGATTTTCTAGGACCAGTGTTAGAATGTATTTATTTGTCACCTGCCTAATAGCTTTGCTTTTTGAAGATGAGTGGGGTTTTTTTAGACATGTGCAGGGATTTCATACTTTATATTTATTAATTTTAATAAGAATGGATAACAAAAAGTATTATGCATTTGGTACATTAGCCATAAAAAATTCCAAGGACAGGTCATTCTCTCATATGACCTGAGGTAATTTCTGGTGGCCTATCCATTTATGCAGTGCTGTGGGTTTTGTGCCTCAGAGAAAGTCCCAAGAGACATAACACTCCATTCCATTGGCAGATTTCAGTCATTTATGAGTGAAGAACTAATTGGTAATGTTCTATAAATGACCTGTATCTAGACATTCTTTTTAAAAATTTTTTAACCTAGGAAAGAAAATATTTTATTAAAGTTGAATAAACCATATTTTTCATTGCTAATGTAAAGAAAAAGAATATCTCAATTATCAGGATTATCAAAATAATGCACATAAATCCATTGATCTAGTAATTTACAAAATAATCAAATATAATATTTTATATATAATGAGTCAGGTAATCTAAAATCAAAGTAACACAAAACAAGTGTTTTTTTCCTCCTGATATAGCAACATATATTAATTTTTTAAAAAATCAAGAAGGAAAGAAATACCTACAACAGAGGTCTTAGGCGTTTTATGAGAGGTTGTTATATTTATTTGTTAATAGCCTAAGCCAGTTGTTCTCCATCATGGTCACTGGATCAGCAGCTTAATATCAAGTGGGAACTTGTTTGGGAGGCAAATCCTCAGACACCTCCCTACACCTCCTGAATCAGAAATTCTGGGGACGGGGCCCAGCAAACTGATTTTAAGTCTTCCAATATTCTGATATACGCTAGCCTAGTGAAAAAATAACGTTATGTTGTGCAGACACTGATCAATCAGTAACTCTTTGGTACCTATTGTATACCCAGAGAGTAAAAAGAAAAAAAATTAGAAGGTATGAATCTGGAAATGAGAACATTGTATTAAAATATAAACCTAAGTATCATTACATTGAGTACCTCAGTTCCCTCATCTTAAAGATATGCAGAACTAAATAATCTCTTAGGTTTCTTTCATTTCTAAGAATCTGTAATCATCTGACGAAGGAATAATCTAAATAAAATGTTATTGTAAACATAATTAATGGACAAATACGGTCTATAGCTTAACATGGCATGAGGAATCTGTGTAGGGAGAGATTGAACCACGGTCTAAAGAAAAGATAAAATTTGAAGACAGAGAAGAAGGGCACATCCCAGGTGGGCCAAGTGCCTTGAGCAAACCCAGGAAAGAGGCAAGGAGCCGACCTCCAAGGCCCTGGCAGAGAGCATGCTGGGATGCAATGGGAATCAGATCAAGGGAGATCTCCAGGTCCTCAAGGCAAGCTGAGAAGGGGGCACTTGTTTCAAGCCTACTGAGTTTTCAAGCATAGGAGTGGTATAGGATAGTGGTGGCTCTGATAGATAGGATTGATGCAAGAGAAATGCTAGGAGTTTGTTAAACCAAACAGGTAGAAGATAACAAAGCCCAAACAGCTGTTATTTTAATGATAATCAAGAACTATAAAAGCAAAAAGAGAAATGAAAGGACATAAGACATTTTGATTACAGGCCTGCTGCAGAGGGAGGACTCTGTGGCGGTATCAGTGGTCCTCTAGATTCCCTGTGGTTATTTGTTACAATCAGGAAGTCAGATTTATGTGATCTGAAACACAAGTTGAAAAATCTAGCATCTGAATCATATCAAATCATTGCTTGAATCACTTTTATACTCCAGTGATTTGGAAAGTATAATTATATTAATTATAATTCAATAATAGGCATTATCTCATTGAATATGTGCTTTTATAACCATAAAAATAGCTAAGTGTGCTGATACTGGAGTCAGGTTATATCAGTTCAGCTCCCAGTTTAGTCACTATATGATCTTGGGCAAATTACTTCATTTTCCATAGCCTCATTTTCTGTTTCTAGATTTTTTTGGACATCATAATAATGCCTACATCCTTGGGTTAGAGTGAGGGTTAAAAATAAGTGTAAAATTTAGCAAAGAACCTAGCAAATAATAAATATTCAATTAATGTAAGTATGTACGATTGAACAAAAAACATCAGGTCAAGGTAATTAATAGATTCTTATAAGATTAATGAAAAAAATAAAAATAAAAATCTCCATGCGTAAAACATTGCATGAAACACTACAAACCTTAAGAGACATATTCTCAATGTGTAATGTTCTACAGATATTGATTCTCATGAAATCTATTTTCAAAAATTAACATCTTCAGGTAATAAACTTTAGAAAATATTTTCATCTCTTTCAGTTATAATTCTTGTTTTTTTGCTACTTGGACTGTTCTGAAAATATGTTCTAAGACATCATATATCATTAGACAATTGACTTACATCATTTAAAATATTTAGTTTGACCTAAATGAATCTTCATCCTAACACTGTTTTATATTTTAGAATCAATAAATAACTGTTCATTGATGTAGATTTTAAATCTGACATTTAACATTTCTGACATTTTAGTATTTTATTCTTAGCTAATAGCCATCTATTCATTAATTTACAACAAGTAGATTAATTCTTGATTTCATTTCCATTAATATTTTTTTAAAATAAAGAGGATACAGAGAACAGCTACTATTGTCTTTCTCAATGAAGGTGATGTCACTCTATTAACTTAATTCTTATTTTTCCAGAGAAGAGGTTGTTTCCTGTGCCTTCCTAGTACATTGTCAGCTGGTGGTTTTTCTGGTCTTATATAATAAATCTACTTTAACACGCTCACTTTTCCCAGCTTTCTGCCTGCTTTCTCAATACGCTGCTAAGCAGTTTTGACACCTCTGCCTCATTTACTCAGTGCTTCTAAGCTTTAAGGAACAATTTCTTGAAACATATTGGGCCCATCTCCAGTATTCTTAAGGCTTTATTAAGTTCTAAATGAGAAGCAAGTGCCCCTATATAAACAATATATATAAATAATTTTCTATCAGCTTTTACTTCACCTTTGTTAGTCCAGGACCCTCAAAATCTATCCCCTGGCATGTTCTCCAGATTCCTGCCAGGACCCGGGACCTGTAGGTGCCTAACTTCTTCCCATTGCAGGAACCGCTCTCTTCTTCTTGGGTTCTGATGAGACTTGACCTTACCTACTGTTCTAGAAGCAATGAGTGGAGGCGGAGACACACCAGAGGAGGTCAAGAATCGTTTTCAAGGCCTTAACTTCCACGAGGCCTTTTCATAATCTCTAAGTAGCGTGAGCCTAGCGAAATGATGGACTCGTCCCAAGCTGCTGAGAGTGCCCAGGGCTATCTAGGGGTTTAAAGGTCTCTGTCATCTCTACCCAAATATCCTGGCCTCAGGTGTCATTCCCTCCTTATCAGGGCCCAGGCTTCAACATGACAGTCCTATTATGGTCGTAAATGAAGCTTCCTTTGTACTCAGCACCCATTAAAGTTAAGACCCTGATTCTCAACATCTTACCTCAAGCTACGGGCTCTCTAAAATGCTGTCAAGGACACTCTTTAGATTACAAACCATATGCCATATTATTCGCTTTGCTAATTTCTATGTTACTTTCTTCCTTGGGATTTCTGTGATGTTAATAAATAAAACACAATCTGTATAATAGCCATTACACTCATCCTTTCAAGCACTAGAGTTTTACATAAACAATCTCTAACATTCTGCCTGTGTTCTATCCTAATCCATGTTAATAATTTAATTGTACAGGATGTTATAAGATTATTATCATCCCGATTGTCACCAGCAAGGGAGTCCTTGTTGATACATGGACAGCAAGTGAACCAATTCCAGAATCCCATCCTTCTCCGACTGTCTTAAACTAAATTCCCTAGATGAATACTCCAAGAAAAAGATTTGATAACAAGTTAACTGCAGGAAGGATCAGTAAAGGAGCGGGATATAAGATAAGGATGGAAATAAAATTAATGAAATGTGCTTTAATTAGCCGAGTTACCACTGATGGTACCTGTGGCTCACTTTTGAGGGAAACCTCCGGTTCATGCCTGAGTTGTCTGACCCAAGGTTCAAGAAAGCTAGGACATTTATCCTGCAATTCACTTCTTATCAATGAATGAGTAATGATCATCAAAGGGCTAACCTAGGTCATTTTCAGACTTAAAAATGTGTGGGTCTAGAGAAAGCTCTCAGGCAGTAAGAAGGACATCATTGGCACATGTGGGTATTGTAGGTGCCAAGGGACATAAGTGGCATTCCAGCTGCATCAAATCAGGGTAATTTGCAATCTGGAGCTCAGTGATTCGGTCTGACCCTTCCCGAAGTAGCAGAAGCTTCCTAAGGATCTCAGAGAAAACACCGGCTTTAGTGTTGGTTACTAGAAAAAATGCACATGACAATCCATAACCAGATTACTTTAGAGTTCTTTAAAGTAGGGATGAGTTTCATGAGACATTTTGGAAATTTGTGGGGTCTTTTCAGTTAACACAAATGATGTGAGGGATAATCCTGTCATTTGATGACTACCGAGTCATCGGGGATAGTAGTTTCAGTGCTCAAAATATTCCCACAAATTATTATCTAATTTCCCATAGGAATTTAAAATGACAACATGTCCCTACTCATGTAGATTAAATATGTTTATGATAATCAGAGAACATAATTTCATAATTCAGTTTCAGATATAAATGCAAAGTATTTTTAACATTTTTCAATTTTTCAGCAATATAGTTACTCTATATACGGAGAGTAGTTTGCTACTTTGTTCAAAACTTTACTGAATTTCATTGTTTTGGAAAATTAAATCAATGCTGCTGTGGGTGATGAATCAACAACAAATCTGTATCAGTCTATATTTTAAGGTTTTAAATTCATAGTTACTTTTTTTATACTTGTTTATTATTTATTTTAAAATGTTAAGAATTAAAAAAATGTCAGCACTTCTCAGTGGAATAGTGTCTTCTTCTCAAATCCAAACCTAACCATTATAAATGTGCAAATATTTGACTACTGTAATATGTCAATTCATGCACTATTGCCTAAGATTTGTATTTTGTAATAATACAGTTCTTATTTTGCAAATTGCATTAAAGTTAGGGAATATATAAATAATTTTGTTTTCAATTTTATCTTATATATTTATAAAGATAATTTTTACTGCTTTCTGTACCATCCAGAAATGAAATTAGCCCATTAGGGCTAAAAATCATTGCTCTTACAGGGTGCTCATCAGTTTTACTTGTGATATTTTTAAAAACTGCCCAGGACCAGGTTCTGTCAACTGCAGATTCTGATTTATTGACCCTGGGCTGTGACCTGGGGTACTGTGATTGGAATACTAGGTAAGATAGCCTTCATTATACTGTGATATATAAAATTATTGCCAAAGATTCAGGAAGAAGGATAATTCAAAGCTATTTTTACTCCCTAAAATTAGTTTGCAAATAAAATCAAAACCCTCATATTTCCAATGAATTGCAAATAGAACCAACTACTTCATATCAACAAATTACCAAGAAAACAATCAAATTCACACACTTCTATAATATACGCTTCTTGATGAAAGAACAACTTTGTGTGTTACTGAAGTTATATCACTAAGCAAAATAGCTTAATGAAGTCATTCACTTTAAAACTAGAATGGAATGATTTTAGAATCAGTTTCATGTAAGAGAACAAAATTAGTTTAAGAAATTAAATGATATAATATTAACCTTAATAAAAAAATTAAAAAAGGAAAGAAAAGCTTGGCTTCCATCATTAGTGTGTAGGACTAAAAAAGCAACATGAAATGGTTCAAAAGTTCAGTCTGAATAAACATGTAGGATGTTTGATTCTAGGTCGACTCTTAGCCAAACCACCCAAACCTTTCAAGCCTGAAAAAGTCAACTGGAATTCTTAAAAGAACAATTTGTCTCAGGATAGTCTTGGCAGTTTTTTTAACCTCAATTCTAATGGGTTAAACAAAAAAATAAGTACAAGCACAGTTTTTTTTAATTCATAATTTGCTGAATTTAATATATTTCAACATAAGTTCGTATATGTTTTTTCTTACCAAGTCAAGTTCAAAAAAAGAAAATAAGTAAGTTAAAAGCACACACCCATGTGCAAAAATCAGGAAATATTATGGCTCTACTCTAGTCTAAGCTAATTTATTTCTCCTTTACTGCTTATGATTCCTACCCTTCTGCCCCACCAGCATTTCTAGAAGCAGTACTCTGTTTTTCCCACCACTTGCACCCAAAAAAGGAAAGATAAGGGTCTGAATATTTCCAGTTTAATATTTAATACCCCCTCACCTCACCCTCACCTCATCCTCGGGGTCGCATTCCTTCCAGACAGCTCATATCAAGTGCAGTGTGGTGTTCTGATCAGAAGTGTAACTCTGCTTCAAACTCTGTAATAAGTCCCAACTGTACTTCCAATATTTTAAAATAATGAAAACATAACAATGCTGACAATATTAATTGTTAATATTTATAAATTATTGCTAGTGCCATAACAACTGAAATCTACTCCAAGTGCTCTACATATTAAAAATAGTTAAATTTTAATACCAAACTTAAGAGGTAGATATTTTTATTTCCCTTTTATACATGAAATACACACATACACACACTACCTGTTTAGAGAACCTCATCCAAGATCACTATACATTCAAATTACATTTCACCTTACATTTCAAATTATTTGCATGTTCCTGAAAGTATCACACTTTTTTGTTTTTTGGTCTTGTCCATGAACATTGTAAATGACATTCCCTGTTCCTAGAATGCCTTCTGTTAAACCCCTCAGCACCCAACTTAATCCAATTCAGACATCAATCCCATATCCCTCTCCAGATTCATTTGGGTGCTTATTCTTTGTTATCCAAGAGTACATTGAAGATATCTGTGTCATATTTTCTCCTGATGATCTGTGAACTGCTCCATGACAGACATATCAACTTTTATCTGCACATTCCTAGTAACTAGAATAAGACTGTCCAGTAGAAGTTTTTATAATAATGGAAATGTTCTGTTTCTGAGCTCATCAATATAATCGTCCCTAGAAACATGTAACTACTGAACACTTGAAATGTGGCTAGTATGGCTACAAAACTGAATTTTAAATTTTATTTATTTTTTGATAATTTAAATTTGGATAGCTACCTAAGGCTTCTGTGATTGTACTGTGTAGCTCTAGAAAACATGTACACAAAAATGTTATATGAATAAGTGGAGGAATAAACTAATAAACTGAAATGACTGTAAGCCATCTGAGGAAATAATGGTGATAGGGAAAATTAGAAGTAGGGAGATCTATTAGAAAGGTACTACAGGTCTTTTGTCCATCTGTACCACTTACATTCACCCATACACACCAGGCTTGAAGTAGAAGTGATGGTGAAACAAATGTGAAGTTAAAATAATGATAGCACAATTTCAGAAGCACCATCCCAGAATTATTTGACACTAAGCATGATTTTAGGTCAAGAAGAAAAAGAACAAGTACAGGTTCCTGTATTTGTCAGCATCGGTATTCAGGCTTGCATTTTTAGACAAACAATTTACATTAGAATTTGAGATCATTATTTCAAAGTTTCTTTTCCATAGCATAATGACTTTCAGTACATTTGGTATATATACAGTCTGATTCATTCATTCCTGTTGGAAATTATCTTCTCAAGTATAACCAAATGCAAAATGTTTTAAGTAATTAAGCTTTTAAGGAAGTAGAGTCTTGTTTGGTATTTTTGTGAACATAAAATTATTATAGGGATTCTGGGAAGATGGCGGCATGAACAGGGCAGCTGAAATCTCCTCCTAAAACCACATACATTTATGAAAATACAACAAATACAACTATTCCTAAAAGAGAGACCAGAATATACAGGACAGCACACAGCCTGCATCTGCACCTGAGAGGACTCGGCACCCCGCGAGGCGGGTAAGATACGGAGGCGCATCCTGGCAGGACCCAAGCACTCCCCCACCCCAGCGCACCAGTGGGAGGACAGGATTCAGAGCCAGGAGGGAGTGGAAGCACAGGCCTGTGAAATAACCAGCCCTGGTGATCTGCGCCGGGAGCACTGACACACATTCGCTGGTGTATTGGAGATTGGAGGGGCAGAGGGGGCAGGATCTGAGAGGGACGGCGCAGTCAGTTCCTCTCAGCCAGGACCCTGGGACAAAAGAAAAGCACGCGCTTTTTTAAAAGTCTTAAAGAGCAAAGGGCCGAACAGTGGAACAAAATTGTCCGAGCGCACTCAGCCCAGCAGGCTAGGAGTCCTCGGGAATTTCAGATGCCTTGGCCAGCGACCGGACAAAGGAGCCGGGCCAAGGCTTCCCACAGAGAGCAGCAGCCTCCCATTCATTCCCCCCTCCCCCGGTGCCACAAAGGGTCTGGTGGAATGGAGCAGTGGAGCAGCAGCGCCACCTACTGCATCCTCATAGAATCTATTCCCGGTGGGTGCTTTTTTTTTTCTTTTTAAAAGTCTTAAAGAGCCCAGCTGACACACATGGGGTCTACAAGAGACCACTTCAATCGCCACGAAAAGACAGAGGAATATGGTACAAACGAAGCTTAGCCAGACAACCCCAGAGAGGGACCCTGATGGGATGGACATGCACAATTTTCCTGTAAAAGAATTCAGAATACAACTCATAACCATGCTGATGGATCTACAGAGAAATATGCAAGAGCTGAGGGAGGAAGTGAGGGAAGTCAGGAAAGACAATGCAGATATGAGACAAACCATCGACGGGCTTACAGCAGACTGGACGAGATGCAAGAGACTGTTAATGGAATAGAAATCAGAGAACAGGAATACAGAGAAGCTGAGGCACAGAGAAATAAAAGGATCTGTAGGAATGAAAGAATGTTAAGAGAACTGTGTGACCAATCCAAATGGAACAATATTCGCATTATAGGAGTACCAGAGGAAGAAAAGAGAGAAAAGGATAGAAAGTGTCTTTGAAGAAATAATTGCTGAAAACTTCCCCATGCTGGGAAGGAAACAGTCCACGGAAGCCCACAGATCTCCCAACACAAGGGACCCAAGGAAGACAACACCAAGACACATAATAATTAAGATGGCAAAGATCAAAGATAAGGACAGAGTATTAAAGACAGCTAGAGAGAGAAAAAAGATCACCTACAAAGGAAAACTCATCAGATTAACATCAGACTTCTCAACAGAAACCTTACAGGCCAGAAGAGAATGGCACGATATATTTAACGTAATGAAACAGAAAGGCCTCAAACCAAGAATATTGTATCCAGCAAGATTATCATTTAAATTTCAGGGAAGGATTAAACAATTCCCACACAAGCGAAAGCTGAGAGAGTTTGCCTCCCATAAACCACCTCTTCAGTATATCTTAAAGGGACTGCTCTAGATGGAAGCACTCCTAAGGCAAAAAGATGTTATCAGAGAAAATAAAATCATAGCAAAGAAAGCAGACCATCCAAATATTAACTAAAGGCAAAGAATAAAACACCTAGTATATAAAGAATGGAGGAGGAAGAATAAGAAGGGAGAGAAATAAAGAATCATCAGACTGTGTTTACAATAACTTAACAAGAAAGTTAAGTTAGACTGTTAGCTAGTAAAGAAACTACCCTTGAACCATTGGTAACCACGAATCTAAAGCCAGCAATGGCAATAAGTACATATCTATTGATAATCACCCCAAATTTAAATGGACTGAATGCACCAATCAAAAGACACAGAGTAATAGAATGGATAAAAAAGCAAGACCCATCTATATGCTGCTTACAAAAAACTCACCTCAAACCCAAAGATATACACAGACTAAAGGTGAAGGGACGAAAAAGATATTTCATGGAAACAACAAGGAGAAAAAAGCAGGTGTTGCAGTACTTGTATCAGAAAAAATAGACTTCAAAATGAAGAAAGTAGCAAGAGATAAAGAAGGATATTACATAATGATAAAGGGGTCAGTCCAACAAGAGGATATAACCATTATAAATATATATGCACCCACTACGGGAGCGTCGGCCTATGTGAAACAAACACTAACAGAATTAAAGGAGGAAATAGACAGCAATGCATTCATTTTAGGTGACTTCTACACACCACTCACTCCAAAGGACAGATCAACCAGACAGAAAATAAGTAAAGACACAGAGGCACTGAACAACACTCTAGAACAGATGGACCTAACAGATATCTACAGAACTCTGCACCCATTAGCAACAGGATATACATTCTTCTCAAGTGCACATGGAACATTTTCCAGAATAAACCACATACTAAGCCACAAAAAGAACCTCAGTAAATTCAAACATATTGAAATTCTACCAACCAACTTCTCAGATCACAAAGGTATAAAACTAGAAATAAATTTTAGAAAAAAAACAAATAAGCTCACAAATACATGGAGACTTAACAACATTCTCCTAAATAATCAAAGGGTCAATGACCAAATTAAAACAGAGATCAAAGAATATATGGAGACTAATGACAACAATAACACAAAGCCACAACTTCTGTGGGACGCAGCAAAGGCAGTTCTAAGAGGAAAGTATATTGCAATCTAGGCCTATTTAAAAAGGAAGAACAATCCCAAATGAATAGTCTAAAGAAACAATTACTGAAATTGGAAAAAGAAGAAAAAATGAGACCCAAAGTCACCAGAAGGAGGGACATAATAAAGATCAGAGAAGAAATAAATAAAATTGAGAAGAATAAAACAATAGAAAAAAATCCATGAAACCCAGAGTTGGTTCTTTGAAAAAATAGACAAAATAGATAAACCCCTAGCCAGACTTATTAAGAGAAAAAGAGAATCTACACACATAAACAGAATCAAAAATGAGAAAGGAAAAATCATGACGGATCCCACAGAAATACAAAGAATTATAAGAGAATTCTATGAGAATCTATATGCTAACAAGCTGGAAAACCTAGAAGAAATGGACTTCTTAGAAAAATCCAACCTTCCAAGACTGACCAAGGAAGAAACAGAAAAACTAAACAGACCAATCACCAGCAACGAAATTGAATCGGTAATCAAAAAACTACCCAAGAACAAAACCCCCGGACCTGATGGATTCACCTCTGAATTCTACCAGACATATAGAGAAGAAATAACACCCATTCTCCTTAAAGTTTTCCAAAAATAGAAGAGGAGGGAATACTTCCAAACTCATTCTATGAAGCCAGCATCACTCTAATCCTGAAACCTGGCAAAGACCTCACTAAAAAAGAAAATTACAGACCAATATCCCTGATGAACGTAGATGCAAAAATACTCAACAAAATATTAGCAAACCGAATTCAAAAATACATCAAGAGGATCATACACCATGATCAAGTGGGATTCATCTCAGGGATGCAAGGATGGTACAACATTCAAAAATCCATCAACATCATCCACCACATCAACAAAAAGAAGAACAAAATCCACATGATCATCTCCATAGATGCTGAAAAAGCATTTGACAAAATTCAGCATCCATTCATGATTAAAACTCTCAACAAAATGTGTATAGATGGCAAGTACCTCAACATCATAAAGGCCATATATGACAAACCCACAGCTAACATCATACTTAACAGCAAGAAGCTGAAAGCTTTTCATCTAAGATCAGAACAAGACAGGGATGCCCACTCTCTCCAC
>JAQQAC010000477.1:1345585-1447587 GCA_029783875.1 Phataginus tricuspis
ACTACTAGAACTAATATCTGAATTCAGCAAAGTTGCAGGATACAAAATTAACACACAGAAATCTGTTGCTTTCCTATACACGAACAATGAGCTAACAGAAAGAGAAATCAGGAAAACAATTCCATTCACAATTGCATCAAAAAGAATAAAATACCTAGGAATAAACCTAATGACGGAAGTGAAAGACCTATATCCTGAGAATTGCAAGACACTCCTAAGAGAAATTAAAAAGGACACTAACAAATGGAAATGCATCCCATGCTCTTGGCTAGGTAGAATAAATATTGTCAAAATGGCTATACTACCTAAAGCAATCTACAGATTCAACACAATCCCTATCAAACTACCAACATCTTTCAACAACAAATAATTCTAAAATTCATATGGAACCAAAAAAGACCCCGAACAGCCAAAGCAATCCTGAGAAGGAGGAATAAAACAGGGGGAATTATGCTCCCTGACTTCAAGCTCTACTACAAAGTCACAGTAATCAAGAAAATTTGGTTTTGGCACAAAAACAGACCCACAGACCAGTGGTACAGAATAGGAAATCCAAACATTAACGCAAACATATACAGTCAATTAATATTTGATAAAGGAGCCTTGGATATACAATGGGGAGATGACAGCCTCTTCAGCAGCTGGTGTTGGAAAAACTGGACAGCTACATGTAAGAGAGTGAAACTGGACTACTGTCTAACCCCATACACAAAAGTCAACTCAAAATGGATCAAAGACCTGAATGTAAGTCATGAAACCATAAAACTCTTAGAAAAAAACATAGGCAAAAATCTCTTGGACATAAACATGAGCAACTTCTTCATGAACATATCTC
Source organism: Phataginus tricuspis (assembly GCA_029783875.1). Lineage (NCBI taxonomy): Eukaryota > Metazoa > Chordata > Mammalia > Pholidota > Manidae > Phataginus > Phataginus tricuspis. The sequence continues at coordinate 1,346,421 of JAQQAC010000477.1, forward strand.
CCCGGGCAAGGGAAACAAAAGCAAAAACGAACAAGTGGGACTATATCAAGCTGAAAAGCTTCTGTACAGCAAAGGACACCATCAGTAGAACAAAAAGACATCCTACAGTATGGGAGAATATATTCATAAATGACATATCCAATAAGGGGTTGACATCCAAAATATATAAAGAACTCACACACCTCAACAAACATAACGTAAATAATCCAATTAAGAAATGGGCACAGAACATGAATAGACACTTCTCCAAAGAAGAAATTCAGATGGCCAACAGGCACATGAAAACATGCTCCACATCACTAATCATCAGAGAAATGCAGATTAAAACCACAATGAGATATCACCTCACACCATTGAGGATGGCCAACATCCAAAACACAAACAACAACAAATGTTGGCGAAGATGTGGAGAAAAGGGAACCCTCCTACACTGCTGGTGGGAATGCAAATTAGTTCAGCCATTGTGTGAAGCAGTATGGAGGTTCCTCAAAAACCTCAAAATAGAAATACCATTTGACCCAGGAATCCCACTCCTAGGAATTTACCCTAAGAATGCAGCAGCCCAGTTTGAAAGCCCTATGTTTATTGCAGCACTATTTTCAATAGCCAAGAAATGGAAGCAACCTAAGTGTCCATCAGTAGATGAATGGATAAAGAAGAGGTGGTACATATACACAATGGAATATTATTCAGCATAAGAAGAAAACAAATCCTACCATTTGCAACAACATGGATGGAGCTGGAGGGTATTATGCTCAGTGAAATAAGCCAGGCCGAAAAAGACAAGTATCAAATGATCTCACTCATATGTGGAGTATAAGAACAAAGAAAAAAACTGAAGGAACAAAACAGCAGCAGACTCACAGAACCCAAGAACGGACTAATAGTTACCAAAGGGAAAGGGACTGGGGAAGATGGGAGGGAAGAGAGGGATAAGGGGGAAAAAGGGGCATTACGATTAGCAGATGTAATGTTGGGGGGCACGGGGAGGGCTGTACAACTCAGAGAAGACAAGTAGTGATTCTATAGCATCTCACTACGCTGATGGACAGTGATTGTAATGGGGTTGGTGGGCGGGACCTGATGAAGTAGGTAATTTAAAACCATAATATTCCACATGTAATTGTAGATTAATGACACCAAAATAAACTAAAAAAAATTATTATAAATATTGTCAATATTACTTCAATCAGCAGTATCTGATTCCATGTTCACAGAATAAGAAATGTTGAAAAAAAATCCACATGAAAGCTTTCAAGACATACTCTTCTCCTTAATTATTTTTTGCTTGCCAGTAATTACTTCTTTGCTTTAGTCACTTAGAATATCGTAACTGGAAAATTAAAAGGATTAGATTTGTAAAAGGAGAGAAAAAGCTAATCACAGGAATTTTGATTATACAAATGAGTAACAACGTAATTATAACTCTTGTTTATAGTTTCTCATCGCCCCATGGACTGTATATCAATCTCCCATGTTCCTTTTACTTTATAGTACTTACCGAGTCTATAGAGCATCTTTACTCATATTCCATAGTATATTTGCTACAAATCATTAATTTCAAGCCAATTTCAACTCATCAGGTGTAAGGCATGAAAACCAAGCCCTTAAAATTTTTACCTGGAAGCATAACATTGGTGTTTTTGTGACATTTAACATAATGTATTCATACCTTAGCAAATGGATGATTTCATCCACTTAACGATAGCGCATATCAATAATAAAACTGCCAGCAGCTGTATCTAAAGCGTATTAGATCATTCATTTTGAATGTTCCCATTTAATGAAACATGGGTGTTATGACACATGATGGATGAGCCCTCCCGCACTGAATGATCCCTCCACAAGGGGGAGCGCTCTGCTAGGAAGTGTGTCGGGAAACGGCTGTCAGCCACCGGTTCCTTTAAGGATGGTCTCAGAGGCAGACCTCTGCCTGGCCCAGGGTTGCATTCCTTCCGGATGGCTCACATCAAGTGCAGATAACAACAGGGATAAAAGGCCCAAGCCAGGGCAATTCTAATGATTTCTGGGAAAGTCACTAGCGTGAGGAAATTTTTTTAATTAGATAAAGAAATTTTTAAAAAGCTTTATTTCTGAAGGTTTACTGCCATTTGCCTGTCTCATTCTATCTCCCCATTTTGTTGACATTTATATGCCCTCTGATCATATCTTTTTATTCTCTTCAGACTTTATGCCTGGCTTGCATTCTTTTTCTTCTCCCCACTCCCCTATAATTATGGAAGATTAAAACTACTACATGGGTGGACCCTTTAATGCCTTTACTGTCAGTTCGTGGGTGGGCTCACCTGCAGCGTCCTACAGCTCTACCCTCTCCAGAAACACTCTCATAGCCACTCACCTGGAATTCTCATTACTTAGCATGTCTCTACCACTACTGAATATTTAAGCTCAGAAAATGTTCTGTCTACAACCTCTTATCTTTCAACCATCCTAATTTTCCCCAGGGTACGTGTTGTCAACTCCACTGAAATCCCAGTCTTGTGTTCCCTTAATTTTCCACAGCCCACTCTCTCCACTTCATTTTCTTCCCTACTATGCCAGAGTCCACTGACAAATGCTTCAGTTTTTATCAGTTCTCTCAGTTTCTTTTTTCATCACATCCATCTGGCAACCATCTTGCTTTTCTGTGCTCATGCCCAAAGTGATGTATGTGTTGAAGAAAGACTGAGGACACATGCACATTTTTATAAATACCATCTCCTCCAACAGTAATCTATCCTTCAATGCTTTCTTGGAAAGCTTTTCCAATTTTCTTGGACCCCTCTTTTTCCCATTTTCTTCAGTGCACACTTCAAAATTTTTCCATTCTCTTCAAACAGTTACCTCTCCTTCCTCAAAATGTTCAGTTTCCTCCAGTGTAGAGAAAATAGTGCCCCCTCTACTTCTTGACATCACTTCACAAACATCTGTGTTCATTCCTTTTTCCTTCCCTCCTATTATAATGGAAGCAGTATGCTGCTATCAAGGCTGCTACAGCCTCTGCTTGTGATCTGTATTCTATCTTTTCCGAGCTTCTCAAGGAACTTAACTATGGAGTTTATCCTCCCTCTATCTTCAGTCTCTTTTTCCCTTTCCTTTCATTCTCTCTCTCCTTTTTCAACTCACACAAAAACTTCTCTCTAAAGGTACTACTCTGTTTGAGACCAACTCCCTTTTTCAATTACAATTTACTTTCCTCAAACAACATATTTTAGACCACATCTCTCCTAAATCTGTCCTATATACAAACAGTAAGTTGGAAACTCCATCTCACATACTCCTCAAATTCAAATTTCCCAATACCTAATGAATTTGCTGCTTATTTCACAGGGAAATGCCATATTTTATCTATTTGCTTAAGTTAGAAACCTAGAGACCATTCTTTCAACCTCCTTTTTCTTTATTTGTCCATTTTAATCCATCACTTATAACATATAAATTGTATCTTTTATATGTCACTAATCATCTTTTTAGTTTAGCCTTTCATCATCTATCTCCTGGATTATTACAAGAGTACTTTCTTTAGTCTTACTCCAATCTATTTAGTGCATTTAAACCTTACCACTTTCCTCTCTTCCCTCAACAGCTTCAATTGTTCCCTTCTCAGGACACAGCCTAAAATCTTTAACTTGCCTCAAAATATTTCTTCAGGCTTTGGCCCCTGCTTCCCATCACACCTCTCTGCCCCAACTCTACAGTTTACATTTGTCTGAAAGCACTATGCACATCTTCCTTTAAATATGCTGTTCCTGGCAACAGTCTGTCTATATTTTAGGTCATAGTCTGGATGCCTCTCTTTCCAAGAAGTCTTCTTGCCCATTTTCTTTTAAATGATGGTGAAGTGTTCCACACAGGCACTCCCCCGACAGGTGGGAGCTATATTAACTCCATCACAGCAAACACTGCATTACGCATTTATTGCCTATTGATCTGAAGATTTTTTCCACTAATCTGTAACTGTGTGAGGGCACAAACCATGTCTGCCTGACTCACAACCAGAGCCTCAGAGCTGGGTATATGCTAGGCACAGAGTAATTCCTTATTTAATAATGGAATAAAAAATAAAGACAGAACAAAGAAGTGAGATTGGAGACTGCCCAAATAACAGAGTCCTGAATATATGCAACAAATCTGTGACTTCCCCCCCAATCCTAAATAAAAATAAAAATGATGTGGTTATATAAAAGTAGACTTGGAGAAGCTAGATTATTAAAAGTGCATATTTTTCTTAGGATATTATTTGAAGTTTGTATTCTTTACAAACTTTTGTCTACTGGCCAGCACTTGGAGGTATTCATGTTATTTTAAGATCAACAAGCATTCAAATACTGTCAAAACTTGGAGCAGCACGAGTATTTTACAAATGTTTGTAAATTTACAGATTTGTCTTACAAATCGATAACACAGTTTCCTTCATCTCAGACATAAATTGTGGTTCAAGGATAGTCACAAGGTTTACTTTGAAGAAAAACAAGAAGCATTTCACTAACAGCAAAATTATGTAATATCTTCACCTGTCCAGATAGGATAGATACTGTCAATTAGTCTTTCTTACCATATCTCAGCATTTCAGAGAGTGAACACCTGACTCACTCCCACATTTGGTGGTCTCACTAGTGAGGAGTGGTGGCACATGATGTGGGAGCCGACCTGGTGTACTTCCCAATCTTTCTCTTTGTTTTATTTGCTAAACACCCTCTTTTTTTAATACTGATACATTTTCAAACTATTAGAATATAGTGAGTGTAAAAAGATTCACGAAGAGATGTATGGCAAAGCAAACACACACAATAAACAACAAACAAAAATGCATATTCCACTATTTTATATTCTTATTTCTGAGAATATGTGTTACACACCTTCTTTCATTTCTCCTTTCTTCTCTTCCTCTTCCCCTTTATTTTGCCATCTTTCATATATTTGAAGTCATTTTCTTTAAACTATAGATGGCATTTTATGTGAGAGAGGTAGCAGTTGGGTCATATGATGTATTAAAGCCAGTCAGAAACTTGCCCACTGATTTTATGGACAGTGGAAATGACAAGTTTAGAGTTTATGCTTTTGACCAAAGTGGAAGCAATATGAGACCCTCTTCACCACCAAATCGAAGCCCTCTCTTTTATTTCCTGTAAGGTTCTCTTCAAATACCACCTATCAATGAAATCTTCTCTGACCACTCTACATATAATACTCTCCCCACCTCCCTCTGAATTAGACACATACAGTTTTACTTCTCACCATGACTCTTAGGATGACCTGAATTATTACATATGTGCTGGTTAGTTTGTTGTAACCCCCCCCCCCGACAATATAATATCTAGGAGGCTAAAGACTACGTTGCACAGAGTTGTGCACCTGGTGCCCTGAACAATTCCTGGAACATGGTTACTACGTGTATATTGATTTCGTGAATAAACATCCTTCTCTGAGGCTGAAAAGATGAGGAAAAGGTTAAACAGCAATAGAGAACTAGAGTATTACAAAAAAAAATCTCTTGTCAGGAGAGACAAATGTAAAAATTAAATAGTTTTCACAATATTCCTTTTTTAATCTTACACTAAGTTCATTTCAAATATTGATTTAAACAAGCCAGGTAAAAATTTGAATCTATTCCATTAACATCAGGATAAATAAAATATGGCTAATTGCTATAGGTCAGAATATATACTACAGAAAGGTCATAGTACTAGCTTTCAGTTAAATATATTTGTTTGTTTATATATATGTATATTTCAACTTTACTATCACTCTAATACATGTTTAGCATTCCAACTTGAGAGACAGTTTGCTACACTACGTTTCTAAAAAAATTTTACCTAAAAATTCTAAAACATTTTCTTAGAGTATGCTTTCTTGAAATTCAATGCTTATACATTTTTAGTCATTACTAAATTTAAAAAAATGATTGATTAAAAGCTAGAGAAAATACTTTCTCTTATTTTTATCCAAGTCCTGAAAATGGAAAAGAAAAGCAAATCAGAATTGAACTTACTGTTAATGTTTTGTTTAGTTGGGGAAATTATATAGCAAATCAACATAACATATGTTGATTTATATTTAGTTCTGTATAATTATAAACTATTGTTTCTGTCACATTATAAGTCTGAAAAGGTCAAGATACTATGGATTTTTGCTTTTTTGTTGTTTTTATTGTTCTGCCCAACAATCATTTAACGATATTTTATATATCTGTGAGGAGAAAAGAGAGGATACCGTTAGCTACACAAGACAGAATCTAGTCAAAAGAATCCTTGGAAATAAAATCCATTGTGAAAGGGTTCAAGATAAAAATATATGTGAATCAAAAAAAAAGAAAATGAAAGGAATACTCAATAGTTTATTTTGTGGTACTGTTTATGGAATTATTTAATGAGAGCAAGATATAATTCACAATAGCAACTATTCTTAATTTGTAGAATTTACACTAAAGTAAACAGTTTTCTTAATTATATAAAAATATGGGAAGTGTCAGTGCTAGATTCCCAAATGCTATGCTAATATACATTCAACTCTGTAACAGTGAAATCAAGCAGGTACTCCCTTTGGGGAAGCCCTTCAGACTTTCCTTCTACTATGGACCCTGAGCTCTCCAAGACAGAGTGTGAGAATTGGACTAGATAGTTAATGATTAAGGAAATGTGTACATGTGGGAGCAAAGAAAGAGCAAATTAAGCAAGAGTAATTAGATCTCAGCTTAGAAGTAAATCAGGGACACAGGACTGCAGTTTCCCTTCAAGAGCTATAGATAATGTTTTGAACATACCCTTGAGTAGCTTTACAGAAGCTGAGACCCCATTTTCACTGCAAGCAGTAAGATCCCAGACCAGTTGGAGCCAGATGATTGTTAATTAAGGACCCTAAAATATCTCCTGGTTACCTAATGCTCAACCAATCAGATGTTCACAAGCTGATTATGCGTCCTGAGACCCTGACTCATAATAATTTTCCCTTTAAAAACTCTTGCTTGTAAGCCAGCAGAGAGTTCAGGATTTGAAGCATTAGCTACCCACTCTCCTTGGTTGGCACCTAGTAATAAATGCCTTTCTTCCACGACACCCTGATGTTAGTGTTCGGCTTGCTGTGTGTCTGGCAAATAGATCCAGGTCTGAAAGGTTAATTATTCTAAAGACGTTTTTTTATTTTAATCTGTCACAGAAGGCTAATCATAATGCTCTTATAAATCATCAGCCAAAAATGTCTGCTACATTGAAAATTACATTCCCAAACACTATAATATTGTTTTTCTTTTGAATTTGAAAATCTAAGTATAACTTAAACAATATAATTAAAATTACACTAGGGCAGAATTGTAAAAAACTGATTTTGAGCAGCCAAAATTATTTCTTGAAAGACTGATGGTTGTGATTAGCTTAAAAAAAACATCGGACCTAGTTGGGCCATTAGCTGAGTAAACTTGAGGGAATTTTTAAAACTTTCTGGGCATAGCTTTCTCATCTATTGAATGATTCATTTGGACTATGTTCCAGTTAGTTACTATACTTCTCTAAAATGCACTGGGTATTAAAGCATTACCTCGAAATATTTTAGATATATTTGATTATTCTTTAGTTTTGAATATAAAGCCACAACTGTGTGTGTGTGCGTGTATGTATGGAAATAAAGATATAGATTAGTATTTCTGTGTGAATATTATATGCCATATCAACTGATAAATCATTCCTGAAATATGGTTCACATTGTTTTTCAGTAATTTTTAGAACTAAGTTTTCTGTAAGCTATTTAAAATGGAAAATTTGCTCTTCTACCTTTTTTGAGCATGTGCTATGACAAGCACTATTACAGACACTGAAGATTTACCTGTGAAAACAACCCTTTGTTCCCAAGGAACTTCTGTAATGGAAATGGTGTGTTTAAATAAGTTGAAGCTTACACATCACCTAGAATGTAGGTGTTGTACAATAGTTTGCATTCCCTGTTACCATATCCTAAAAATTTTAAATGTAAAAATGTAATTAACATTGTAAATTTTGTGTAATTGTTTAAAAAAATAGGAAATAGTCTGAGCAAAATTGCTGGAAAAACATAAAAAACACAAGATTCATAAGATGTTACATTTATCATAAAAAACTAATCGTTAGGCGCTAAACAAGTTATGGTAGGAAAAGAACCACAATCAAACTATTCCAACTTTTTACACTAAGTGCAGACCTGGCCCAGCTGGTCATTGAAATAGTGCTTGAATTAAAATTTTTATAAGTGAATTAAAAAAGTGAGGCAGTCTTAGACAATATAGTCCCTAGAAATCAATGTTTTATTTGTTTTTCATTCATCTGCTCCTCTAGTTTTTTCTACAATAAGCAAAAATTAAAAATCCCTTCTATAAAGTAAATTTTTTTCCAAAATTGAATCATATTGTTCAATTTCTTAACTCCTCTTCATGTTATTTGTAATGCTATGCATTTTAATCATTTTTGTGACTATATTGTTTTCTACTATAAATGTATGGAATAAATTATTTAAACCAACCCTTTTTTGGTGCTGAATGTTTCTGGGCATTTCTTTACTAAATCTAATACTTCAATAATCATTCCTCTATGTAAAATTTGCACATTTGGCCAATTATTTTTATAAGTTCATTGGTAGACATTATTGCTGTAAGTTAGTTATGCATAATTTACAGCTTTATATATCCATAATGTCTAGAAAGTTAGTACTGATCTACACTTCTACCAGTAACGAAGGAGTGAACCCATGTTCCCATTCCTTACCTCGCCAATAGATGTTACCATCTACCTGGTTACACTCTTCAACCAGTAGCTATTTTAGTGGCAATAATAAAGTTGGCAGTTAGCACTGTCTAAGCATTTATTACAGGGGGTGTTGTGAAAAGCAGTTTAGATATATTTAAGTGCACTCTGCAAAATTCTCTTTTTAATCTTTGCCAACCTTCATTGAAAACAATATAGTTTTAATTTTTTCTTCAACCACTAAGGAGTTAGAATATGTTTTACGTTTATTTGCATTTATTCCTTGGATTACTTTTGTAATGAAATAGTTTTCTAATTTGAGATTTCTCTTTAATCATAAGGATACTAATCCATCATTTATCTTGAAAATGTTTTTTTCATTTTTGTCTTGCTTTCAGTTTGATTTATATTTTGTTTAAATATGATCTGTACCAGGATCTCAATTTTAAAAGCATATAGTGTACAAACTAGACGTGCAGAACGGATAAGTGCCACATGTGACGGAGTAACTCTAGCCCTTCTCTAAAAGGGGCCTCTGAACCAGCTCTGGTTTATAGGTGCACTAATGAAACAGTCCAGTTTTGCCATATAGTTTGGTTGTTTTTCCAAGAAACCTAGCTAACTATCTTTGTTTTTGAAATGTTGTAAGGTTCACATATTGTACAATTTTGAAAACCTCTTTGAATGATAAGCCAAAAAGTTCTGTACGTTGCTACTGTCTTGACTGCCACCAATCTGTGACTTTTGGTGTGTATCTTTAAGATCTTGCTTTGAAAGTAATGTTTGATCCAGGATTATATATTCACCTATGTTGTGTTCTGTTTAATCTCAGCACTAACAGTTTTTAGCTCATCTCTTACAAATTTTGGCAATGATGTGTGATAGCACCCAGCTTATATTTTCCTCTGTTGCCTAACTGTATCACCAGCTCCACTTTTTTCCTAGTGCTTTGAAATGGCCCATTTTTAAATCCCCAAATTGGTAGAACTGTTTATATATTGCTCTTTTATTCATTTGCTATATTTGTGTATTCCTGAATGAGTGCCCCAATGTAGTTTTACAGCATTTGTGCTCAGCTCAGTCTGGAAGGTGAACTCATTATTTCCCATCCAACAATTTTATGATTAATGCATGGCCATTCTTTAAAGTAGATTAAAAATAACCTTCATAAGTTAAATAATTTAAAAATTATATATCACTTTGGAAAAAAACAACTTCAAATGAAGTCACCCGATCTATTTCACATACACACAGACACCTTTGACACAGTGTGGTGACTTTTTCTTATGTGACTTTCAGATTTTTCTGAATTAAGGACATAATTCACCTGTATAATTATGTAATACTAAAAATTAAAGCCATAATTTAAAAAATTTAATAATCTCTCATAAAATACTTCTATTTATGAAGATAGGGACTTCTTGGCTTGTGGACCATAGACTGCTAGTATACATTAGAGATAAAGGTCTGCAAATCTCTTATAGTTTCACATTTATTTGTATTTTCCTGGAGATATTGTCTATAGATTCCACTGGTTTGTCAAAGAGTATTCTGATTTAAGGATAATTCATGTCTGATGTTGATGATTTCTCAGATTTGTGACGCGTTATCAAATACAACTGAAATTTTCTAAAAGCTCTTTGATGATCAAATGTGAAAAATACTCAAATACAGAGAAGGTGATATATTCCAAAAATAATAGCAACTGATGCTTTAGTGAGACATTAGTTCACTAAATTAGGTGAAAAATGCTAAATTAGGTGGCAAACGTAAATTACAGCCACTTCTCCCTACTGTACGTGATTATATTCTCCTAAAAATAATGACTGTAGTTATATTAATAGTTATTACATTAATGATTGTTCTTATTGCTACTAGTTAGAGCATTCTCAATGTACGAACCACATGACAGGTACATAAAACACATTAATTCATTTTACTCTGAAAAAGTCTCAAATATTAGGTATTATTATCATTATTTTCACAGAGAAAATGATCTTAAGAAACTGCCCAGATGATTAGTGGCTAAGCCAGACTTAGAACTCAATTTTTTTTCTCTCTTAGGTTAAAAATAGTTCTTCTCTCTCTACTCTGTCCTGCCACCTCCCTCCCCCCGCCTCTTGGATATAGGATGGCATAAATTCAGTAGTGGCTTTTTATTAAACATTAAGGCTATTTATTAAAGTGACAGAATTTCAGCAGCTGAATCTTTTGGAGATTAGTCTAATCCATTCCTACAAATTTTAGGGTTGTAATGAACTTATTACTGCTTTTCCCTAACAGCTATGTTTAGCATTATGCACACCACTGGTCATTAAGTGTGTCAATGGTCAAAGTTGCCTTTACTAAAAAGTGAAAGAACAGTCATTCATGATTTTCCTTATTCACTTATCTCAGGGAGCTTTAGGATTCATAAAGCACAAATGTAAAGAAACAGAGTCAATATTTGATCTCTGACATCTAGAAATGTATTTGTGAGTCTGTGGCCTGGGAATATTTTGAAAGAAAGATATTGTTGCAAAGTCAATTTGTTAAGCTCTTCTTAATATCAAAAGCCAGTCATCATGGACTTAATGTTAACCATACAGTAGAGAAAACTTAGGATGAGTGGAAGTGGAAATCTCTTCTAGGTCCAAGTTTGTGGGATTGGGATAAAAGACAGAGATAAGGAATGGAGGTAAAATGTCCAAGTTCCACCTTTCCCTCTTCTTGGGGTACAGCCTCTTGGGGAAGAGTAGAAATATCCACGTAATTGTGAAGAAAACTGAGAATGCCAAAATGTGTTTTCAGACATAACCTGGGAAACAATACAGGCTTCTAGATGCCTGGGGATAATAACTAAAATATATTAACAGTGTGGCAGGCACTGTTCTAAGTGCTGATAGATATTAACAATAACCCTATAAGGTATAGGTAGCATTATTTTACAAATAAAGAAACTGGTTCACAGCGACACAGAGTGACTTCTCCAAGATAACTCATCTAATATTCCTGGAGCTGGCATTTGAGGCAAGATGATCTGAAATTGGAGACTACTCTCAAACAATGAAAATATGCAGTCTTTCTGGGTGAGGAATGATGATGCCTCTTTTAGGTGGTAGCATGAAATAATCAACATGGTAATACACATAGATGACATATTATAACTCAAATAGATACAAACTACTGAAGAATAGAGCAAGATGGAGGAATCACTGTGTTACTGAAGTCCTATATAAATGTTTATTTTATCATGCTAAGGTTATTGCTCTAGTATTTTAGTGTCTTTTGAGTTATATTCCACATTCTGCACAAGCAAGCTGAAGAATGTGTGTAGTGTAAGTTGCTCTCATTAATGCAAGTTGCTGCAGGCCATTAAAGAATGGCTTGGAAAACCTGGAGATGGTAGGAGTAAAAACAGTAAGCCAGATATCTAACCCCTCATAGATAAAACCCAAGAAACTCTTTCTAAAGCAATTTTCTGTTTTGTTTTGTTTTGTTTTGTTTTTTGGTGGGTATATATCTGCAAGCTGAAAAAGCAGGAAAACCAGTGTTATAATTCAGACCCAGTCTGAAGATCTGAGAATTGGGAGGACAATGGTGTAAGTCTTGGTTTGAGTCTGGGAGCCTGAGAACAGGAAAGCCAATGTCTGAAGGCAGGAGAGGATGGATGTCTCAGCATAAACAGAGCAAATTTGCCCTTCCTCTACCTTTTTGTCCTATTCAGGCCTTGAACAGATGGGATAATACCTACTTTTACTGGAGAGGGCATCTTCTCACTGTCTGGTGATTCAAATGTGAATCTCTTCCAGAAACACCCTAACAGACATACCCAGAAATAATGTTTTACCAGCTATCTAGGCATCCATTAGACAGTTAAGCTGACCCATAAAATTAACCATCATGGGGGGGGGGTGGAGTAGATTGTTTTTCTCAAGCCTGAGTGCAGATTATAAATATTGGCACAGTTTCTTTAAATTATGCATGGTCAGACTCCACGGTGACCAAATTGATCAGAATATCTGAGGCTTGGTCCTAGGTATTGACATTTTTAGGCCTTGCCAGGTAAGTAATGTGGAGCCAAGGTTATCCCTGGGAAACAGGGTGACACCTCTCCACACTCCACCTTTGGAAAATGCCAGCATGCTTCTCTCCATGGTATTGCAGTAAGTTGGTTTTTCAAATGTAACATGTCCTCATGGGCTCTTCCAGTGGCGCCCCACCTCCACCCTCCCCTCCAAGCCTCGGCCCCTCAGAGGGCTTTGGAGTGTAGCCCTGAATGATCTGCTCATTTGGACGGATTCTAAAATCATACATCTGTTTGGACAGAAATTTTGTCAGCTTTGAGTAATAAAATATGATTTTGGAAGTAATGTGCATTTTATTTATTTAACCACAAATTAAAAATTAAAAATAAAACCAAAAAGTTTTAGTTGTTGTTGGCAACTTCCTTAAACAAGCTCCTTAAAAAACAGCTTGACTAACTAATGGCCATTTTTTAAGTGATTTTTTAAAAATCATTTTTACAAACAGCAAAAAGACAGCAAGGGACTTCGGTGAATGCAGCCAAAACATGATAACTCAGTTCCAAGGTTTTTGGAAAGATGCATTCTTTCTCTTAAAACTTACTCTCACACATGGTTTTCATAATATTTACATTCCTTTTTTCAAAATGTTTCCATTCTGATTCATAAGCACAAATCACATTTCTACCCTGAGAAGAGAATTTAAGAAATTTTCTTATTAGCATATAAAACCCATAAACCATAACATGCTGCTGTTGAAAACCTATAAGCTGTAAGTACATAATATTCTGTATGGACCAAGGGCAGACTGCCCCAAGATATACCAGGTGACATACAGATTATTGTGAGCTGAAAAATAGTCAGGGCCCAAAAGACTCAGAAAGAAACTCTGACCCACTTTCACCCCTGCAACTGCATAAAAGGAATTTAGATGGAGGATCTGGTTCAGGGAGGGCGCTGTCCCCTTGGATAGCTTCATTATAATGTGAGCTCGGTGTGGAAGACAGGGAGGGATGCGGCTGAGTCCGCTGGATTTCCTCTCTGTCCCCCCTCATTGTTACTGTGCCACCCGGTGAATATTTACCCTATTCATTTACTCTCTTCATAGTCCTGTGACCGACTTCCCTTCTCCTTTGAAGTCTCAGGCCGCTGCCCCTTCTCCTTGGTCCAGGATGACACGCACCTATTGTGTTTGGATGTCTTGGAGCTCGCATCTATGACTTCCTGGTAAGCACTTAACTAAACTACGTTTTTTCTCTCCAAAATCTCAATGACGTGTTCATCTGTGTCCATTTGTTTCTTAAAGAAGTTAGAAGAACCACGAGGGGTAAAGAAAATTTCTTCCTCCCCAACAATTACATTTATAAAATTATTGTGTTAGTTCTGAGAACAAATATATTCTCATTTAAAAACAGTATTCCTTGTCATATGATTACACTTGTTTAAAAATTATGGTGACTTTGATTTTATTTCCTACTTTATAAATAGTACCTATGTGATACTATCATGTGTGATAATAATGTCTATGGGATTCTATTATATATGGATACTAATGTGATGTGATATCTTTATACGTTGTAATGGTATATTGAGTTTAAGTAAAAGATTGCTAAAGCCTATTCAGTTCTGAAATTGTTTGCATCCCTAATAATACTGAAGTGGTATGAATACAGGCAACATTTAAGGAGAAGGACAGAAAGTGTTATTTATATTTACCTGTCTGTTGTGGATTTTAAGCATTACCAAATAGTGTAGTAATTCTCTCTCTCTGGATTAAATTTATAAATTCTTATGTCAAAATCAAATGATATGAGTATTTGGAAACATAATTCCGATATTTTAATATAAGTGTGTCAACTTACATAAAAGAAAATTTAAAACCTCTTTTTTTAAACAAAAGCTCTGTGTCTTGCAAATGAGTTTCAGCTCCAGGCAAGTTCGCTATAGATTCACTGTGACCAAAGAAATTTATAGCAAAGTGTTCTTGGGGTGAAAAGGTTATACCCAACTTTACTTCCAGGTGGCAGGTCAGTCCCTCGGCGCTGCCACTACTCCAGCCCTCCGCTCTGCTCTCCTACAGCCTTCCAGCCCCGCCACACAGTCTCTGGCCGAGCTCTGGGCAGAACTCCTTACATTAACACAATAATGTCTTATTGCCTAAAGGTGTGGAAGCATAGCAACAGGCCCGTTACATTTAAGTTCAGTGAAGATTCTGGCCATAGGAACCCCACTTTACCCACACTCTGCTTTCAGTGTAATAGTTAATTCAAAATGATTTTATTTTACAAAAAGACTCAAGGTTCCTTTAATTCCTGAATTTTCTTCATACATCAAGTATTTGTTTTCAGATTCTTAATTGCTTGACAGAGACATGAGGAAAATTGAGATTACATTTAAAATATTAGACACTGTCAATTGAATACTAATGTGGAAAAAGCTTCATTAATTATAATAAAAACATATGGAGGAAACAAAGATCTATTTACAAGCATTACTATTCTCACAACTTTGAAAAACATTATCATGTACAAAATGAGACGCACCATTGTTATGTAGAAAAATAGACATGAACAGCCAGGAAAGCGATTCAAGGAAAAGATCCCACCCAGGCAGGGGTCCCACCTGAAGACAGCAAAGGCTTTGCAGGGAGAGAACCCCCTTGCCTGCAGGGACCAGGCCAAACCAGTCCCAACCAGATCATAAGCAGATACCACCAAGCAAAACTAGTAACTGCCCAAACCAACCCTCATCACAATCTCTGTAAAATAAAATAGTGTTTTGTCTGGCCCCCTTCCCGTGGACTATTCTGTGTGCATTTTGGGGAAAGACATGTGTACCCAAGAGGAATGGTGTATTACTAGAACTGTCAATTAAATGACCTCACCCTGTCAATCAAAGAGGCTCTGCCCAGACTTGAACATGATAAACAGACCCCCCCCCCCCCCAAATGATCAGAGCCTTTCTCTGTCTTGACTCTGGCCCACTCCTCCATTGGAGTGTATTTTAATAAAATGTTCACTCTGCTTTGCTGTTGTGTCTCTGCCTTTCAATTCTTTGTTACTGTGGGGACAAGAACCAGGGAGAACTAACTCAACCCACAACACCTTTATATCATTTTAAAAGAAATACTACATACTAGTGAGACAGGGACCATGGGTGTAGTCAGAGTAGGGTGAGGGCCGCTGGAAAAAGCAGGGAGGGATATTTACAGTCAGAGCAATATAACAATGGGCAAAGAAGTCCCTTTTGAAACTCTGTGTTAAGCATTATGCAAAGTCAAGGTCACACTAATTCTCTAGGGTAAAGATACCAGACTAAGAATACAGACATCTTCAGTGAGATCAGTTAAAGGTCAAAAGGCCAGGAGTAACTTGGCCTGGAATGTTTGAGTGTTTCACAAATAGGGAAGGGTATCTCAGCATAACCCATGACTCACTGTAAACAGCCCTAGCAAGCAGAGAACAACCCACCCCACCTTGAGGAAGGGCAGGTGGTACAAGTCCACACCCCTAAGCCTTTTTTTTTCATGTTCTTGAAAAATCCTCAACTGCCTATAAATCCCCTAGACAAGGCACCACCCCAGGCTCTTTTGTCCCTTCCTGGTGTGAGCCAGGGGCTCTGTCTGTCCTCTCATTGTATCTCAATAAAAGCCTCTTCCCTGGGTCTCCTACCTTGACTGTTTGCTAAGTTCATTCTTCGACTCTGCAAACAAGAACCCGGCATCACTAGTTTATTGAGGAACTGCTCTCTGAATGCCATTGTGTTAGATACTGTGGTCATTTCAAAGTAGGTAAGACAGCCTCCCTGCCAAGAATGGTTACTGTTTAGTAAAGGGACAAAAAATAAATAACCAGATTATAAGGTCAAAATATTAAAGCAAAACAAAATGAGACAAATGCTTCATATAATATAGAAAGTGCTGTTGATTTACCATGAAATCAGTCTGTAGCAGACACATTTGAGAGCTGATCTCATGGCCCTTTCATCTCCACTCTCTCTGCCCTTCTTCTTTTTAAAAGGAATCTCAATTGCTTTAAAGTGCTTGACAGGTAGGACAGACACTTACATTACAAAATTTCAATTTTGGTAACTTCCTTCTCTTTGTTAGTGTTTGCTTTGAGACCAAGCTTGTGACTTAATTCTGACCAAGGAGGTTTGAGGTGAAGTATGCTGTAGACCCTGAAGCATTTCCTTAGTTTTAGAAAGGGTCACAACGCAAGTATGTGTTTTCTTTCCCCCTTCTGGCTTTTGGTCATTTCATTTATGACACTAAGATGCTTGGGAACATCATGGGCATTTATGGGACAAGATACTACAGACTTGAAGATTAAAACTAATGTAATGAGAATAGGGAACAGAAAAATGAAAAAACTAGAAATTTTCTGGAAATCATTGAACCACTAAATTAATTGTTACTATGCTACCTCAGACCCCATGTTATGTGAGGTAGTAATAACAAAAATAATCCTTCATTTTGTTAAGCACTTTTCAGGTACAGATCCTCTATTTCAGTATGAGAATCAAGTGCTCCCATGCTAGGGCAGCAGCATATCATGCCCTACATGTCCTAGTTATTTACAATCTATGAAACTATCTCAACTTCCTTTCTTGGTAAGGAAGTCTAAGAATTCCAGAAGGCAGGTTGATGTTCTTATAGTGAACACGAATGTTACCTTCTTGTTAGTTTAAAGTACTGATTAGTTCTTTGAGGTTTTGCTGTAACCCCTGCCTCATAAATGAATGAATTCTGTTTATATTTGACCTGTAGGCATTCTAGGTCACCAATTACTCTGCTCCTTGTATTTTAACAGCTCAAAATCTTAGATACTGCTGCTGATTCCATTTTCACTGCCCCTTCATACCACAGACTGATACTATTAACTCTGCCTGCAGGGCTTTCAGTGGGTCATTCCATTAACATGCCATACCTCGCCAGTCGTTCTGCAAACTCGGTGCCTCCCCTCACTACCATTTCCAACAAACTCCATACCCTCACAATATATTTTGGTTCATTTACAATATTTCTATTCCCAGGTATGTGGTTATTTTCCTTCTTTTTAGATTGTATATGTCCCCTAGGGCAAGATGATCTCCAGGAAGGTAAAGGTTAATTTGTCCAAGAATAATTTCCCTGCCAGATGGACACCCCCTAAAATAGACTGGCCTCCTGCCAATTCCATGGAAACTGGTTATAGCTAAGGCTATATGATCACATGAAGGAATGGACTGGTGTTCCCCCGATTTTGTAAAAGCTGGCAGGTAGAGTAGGCCTGCTGCCAAGTGTTTGCCATCTTACTGCTGTTGGATTCCAGTAATTGATCCCAACAAGGGAGCGGCTGTTGCTTCACTAATCATGCAACCTCCAGTTCAAGGATCAGGCTTCCTTTCCCAAAGTCTGCTGTCCAGCCGTGTTAGTTCCCTATGTGCTTGGCCAGAATACAATAAGCACCAGGGGACTCACATACTTAATGTTTTTTTCTCTGTGAGTTTCTCCTAATAAATATTACACCTCTGGGCCTTTTTTGCGTATGCTTGATCATTTCTTTTTGATTGCTTGGTACTTCCTAAACTGTGCACTCATAGAAGGGACAGAAGAAAAAGAGGTCACTTTGAAGGAGAGCTGTCTGATATCTTATTCAGAAACCTGAAGTCTTTTCCCCATTTAAATCCCCATTTGCACCAATGCTGAAATCCTTCTGATCTGGGACTGATAACTCCATCCCTCTTGGTACTCATTATGCCTAGAAGACAGCAGAGAATAACTTGAGTGGAAGAGATGGTGCAGCTTGGCCTCTCGCTGCTACTGCTTTCACATTCCCTCGCTGTCTCTCTCTGCCCTAAAAGCACAGGACTTCTCCTCTTCCTTTACCTTGATTTGGCTTAAATCCCTTTCTTTTCATATCTCTTGTGCCATGGGAAAGTCCTTGCTACACTTTCCAAACCCTGTGTTCTGATTATGACTAATTAGATTATAAATAATCCTGGCTTCTGTAACCAAATGTCTAGTGTTTGGCATCACTAAAGACACAGTGGCTCACAGATTATGACACTGATAATCTGATAGGGTTTTTTCTTCACTAGACCTAAATTAGTTTTGAGGTGCCCTCTAAGGAAAAAACACCACAGTAAGCCATGGTCCAAGGGCAAAATCTAGAGTGAGAGAACTACTACTGGTAACTCCTGCCCCAGAGGAATCCTATCTCAGCAGGTAATATGGTACAGGAAGAGGACGGATTCTAAAGCACAAATGCTTGGCTTTCCAGGTTATTCCGGAAGGGCCATGATGCCCATAGCACCTGGAGTGCTCAGGAATGTTCATTAGTTGAAGCATTTCAGTGTCCGAGAAGTAAGAATATCATGGTAAATATGTAGTGAGCAAGGAGAATGTGTTGGGAGCCATGTGGCACAAGAACAATAGGACTCCATTTTGTTGTTTACTTCTTGGTCAGTTTCCCGCCACAGTTTCCCCCTATGTGTTCCCACGACAACTGCGCATGTGCACAACTCGGTGTGTGATTAGACTTTGTAAGCGACCTCATTATCATAATAGGCAACCAACCAGAAGAAGCCACTCCCTACCACGCCCCTTCAAATGTTATATATTCCCTGCCTTTTCTGCTAATAAATGAGACTTGATCAGAAAGCCTGTCTTGTCTCCATTCTCTCTGTCTTCTGTCTCTCATTCGCGCACCCCCTCCTTAGGTTCCCGCTGTAGACCCCGCGGGCCGGGGCAAGAATGACAGTTGAAATTGGAAATATAAGCAGGTCCAAGAGCATTTAGTATCTGTATGTCAAGATAAAGGATTGGGATTGTAGTCAGACAGAATTTAGTGGGAGTGGGAGCCATTTGAGAAGTTTTTGATTATTTAGTTTGGCTTGGTTTGCTTTCCCATAAAGGATACAATTTTGTTTGTTTTAAATGAATGAACTAGGGACTTTTTAAAATAATGAAATAAAAGGGAAAATGGATAATGCATTATAGAGAGGAGATCATTGTAAAAGAGTAAGACCATTGGAAACATGAGCGGGAACAAATTACAAGTAAATGTAGAAGTATTGGTCTTTGAGGAGAAGCAGCATGCCTTACCGATGGTGACGTGAAGAAAGCAGGAGTAGGTGGGTGCAGATACAGGGTTATTTCTGGAATTGGTCATAGGAAATTGAGGGATTTCACACCAGATTATTTTAATTTTCCAAATGACATGTGCAAGAAAGATGACAGGGTTGGAAGACATCACTGAACTTTGGGATTATAATTTCACAGAAGGGCCGGTTTGTCTGACTGTGTGCTTTTCTTAATAGTGAAAATTATGTACCCAAACATGCAGGATTTTATTGGGGGCACGTAATGAGAGAACGAGAAGACAAATGGAGAACAGAATGCTGGCACCAAAGATGGAAAGAAAGATTCCAGGATAGATTTCTGATTAGGTGATGAAGTGAATTGACTAGAAGTTTGAGTGAAGTGAAAGAAATATTTATTAGTATTTTTGAGTAGGTAAGTTGGAATAATAGAAAATTATAGGTGAAAAAAATAAATAAATGATTTTGGATAAACAAATAAGTAAATATAACTAGTGTATTAAATTTCTTTCAAAGAAAGTAAGCACTTTAACAAAGGAAGAACTGACAGTTACTTTATGTAAAGTTTCCGTCCTCTGGGCTGTCATCCTCAGATCCATGATCCTCTGAGAAAGGGTCCTGTCTGACTCTGTTGGGTTCTCTTTCTCTATACTGCTCAAAGTTTTCTGAATAACAGTCCTCACTTCTCCCCAGGAGGATTTCCTAACATCTTTGAAAGGAGAGGCCAGTCTCTTTTATCAGAAAGTTTCCTTGGCAGTAGTTAAAGGCAGCTCACTCTCTACCTCTGACTTGGAAAAAAGAAAATTATTCCTATCAAATATATACATAATTTTCAGCAATATATTACATCTGACTTAGTGTTCTAGGTTATGTTTCTAAATTAGTCACCCGAAATGTTTTAAAGTAAAACTATACATACAATGCTATTTTAGCTTAACTGAAATTACATATTTAAAGATATTTTACTTCTTAAAGCTTTTGCTTTTATAGTAATAAAAATGTAGAATTCATTTAAATTTTTATAAATTTAGAGAAAATAATATATTTACAAATTTCTAATGCCATATGAAATATCACACCACACACACACACACACACAGACTCAAGTACAAGCAGCAAAAATATAGAAATAACTATGAAATATGTGGTGGCTCATTAATATTTATCCCATACTCTAGTAAAACTGTAAGCTTGTGAAAGTATTAGAGTTACTTATTTGAACAACAGTAGGTGAACATTCCAGATGGCTGTTTGTTACCTGAGAGCTCTAGGAAAAGTCATAGCCTGATTGAAAATGCATTAATAATTAATTTAAATTAAATCAATGGCTACGCTTATATGCATTTATGTTTTAATGTATAGGCAACTTTCTAATAATTTGCCTAATATTGAATAAAATTAACGAAGACCACTTATTTGTCATGGATATAGCGACACAACTATATTGCTCTACGAGCTTTTTTAAAATTTTCATTTCACTTGAAAAGTCAGTATCATGACTCCAGAAGCCAAATACTCCCCTTCAATTATTATTATTTTTAATGGCATAACTTGCATATAGTAATTCAATGGTAAAATTCCATCTGAAAAACCTAAGATACGTGTCACAATTCTTATGTTTATACAACTGTAGCTACATTCACGGGCTTGATAATACTTGAGAAACACTCTGAATTTGTTTCCTGTTGTTTATTACCAAAAATGTTGTTCCTTAAAACAACACAAATTTTCTCTGGTAGGGTTTTTGAAGTTCAGAAGTCTGAAATCGGTCTTATTTAGCTAAAATCAGTGTGCTCGAAGGGCTGCGCTGTTTCTTATGTCTCCAGGGGAGAATTCATTTCCTTGCCTTTGCAGCACTTGGGCGTTGCCTGTATTCCTTGGGTTATGGCCCCTTTTTCCATCTTTAAAATGTTTCCAATCTCAGATTCCTTCACCACACCTGTTTATTCTAACTCTGATCCTCTTGTTTTCCTAAATGTAAGAGCTCTTGTGATTATACTAGACCTGCCTGGATAATCTAGGAAAATCTCTCCCCTTCTCAAAATTCTTAACTCAATCACATCTGAAAAATCCTTTTTAACATTTGTAAGGTAATATATTTATAGGTTTCAAAGATTAGGGTGTGGACACTTTCAGAGTAATTATTCAGTCTACCACCGACCCCCGCAACCCTACCCCTCCCCCCACACACAAGAACATGCCTTTAGAATTTAACATTTTTATACCATGATTTTATGATTAATGGCTATCATTAGCTTTCTAGATTTTAATTAGTGAAAATTGTTAATGTTTCCCCTATTGTTATAAACCTTATTTAACCTGATACTGTAATCCATCAGCATTGCTAAACACTTTCAACTCAGCTAATTCACTTTGAATATAAAATGCCTATCATGATTTTGTGAAATAATGTATTCAGCATTTATTCTGTTAAATGATGTATTTGGGGTTAGGTATTTTGTGGGCAATGCAGCAACACAAAGATGTATAAGAAATGGTTTCTGTCAAAGATAAATAGGAAGAACCTGTGGGACAGATCATGTAAATTTAATATAAGGGTTGTAATGTGAATTATACTATAAAATAAATCAAAACAGTGTGAAGGAACAGACATGGCAAACAACTTTTAATATGGAATACTGGTAAAGTCTTCACAGAAGAAGTAGTCATTGGCTTTGATTTTAAAAGATGAAAAGGATGCTGACTAGTAGAGATAGAGAACAGAGAGAAAGGAGATATTCTAAGGAGTGTGAACAATTTGTGAAAAGAAATAAGGGCAGAAAGCACATGGTTGGAAACACAGTATCAGCTAGACTGAAGCAAAGCCTGGATCGTGTATATGTCAAGATATTAAAGCTTTTATTTTTTATTTTATTAAAGATATTAAAGACATAAGCATACCGCATTGTGTGTGCATATATGTATATATCTACGGACTAGTGTGGTAACATTTTATGCTTGTGTATCTGAGGAGGAATTTGTTTCTCAGTGGAATTTTACTTTGTGCAGAAGGGGGCAGCCCAGACCTGTTGTAAGTAGGAAGGCTAGCATTTCCCAGAACGTCTCTACAGGACAGTGTTTGGAAAATTGAGATCCTGGATTTTACCATATTTCTTCTCAGCTGTAAAAAGAAAATCCCACTTAGAAATAAATGAATTCCTTTAGACCATGGGTCCATCTAGTTTTGTAGTAATTCATGCAAACTTCTTCATCTGAGTGCTTAACAGGAAATTTTACTCCCTTCCCCCCAGGCTCCATAACACATTCTTGTGTTTCAATCCTCCACACGAATTTCCTGAGACACTGAGAATATTGGTAATAGATTTTTGCTACAATTTACCTTTGCATGTATTAAATCAGCATTCAAAGCCATTTGGACATAAATGTATAACAAGATTCATAAAGTTTTCTCCTATCCAGACTTTGACTGATGTAAAATCATGCACAGTGGCATGAGTTTTCCTATCACTTAACAGACTTTCTCCTTCCTCCCAAACATGATTACATGAAGAGATTCCGGGTGGTAATGTTAAAAGGAAGACCTCATATGTTTTTGTATAAATCACTTGTAAATTTATCTGTCCTTAAACTTTGCTTTCAGAGTTTCTCCCGACTTCCCTCTGTGCCTTGTACATCTAGTATTCCAGGCCATTCACATCTCCCCTCTCTAGTATCTCCTTGAAAAGCCTTGTGACTGATGCTCCACCTTTTCTTGTCTCACACAGGACTCATTAGCATAGCTTCCATGCTAATTTCTTTTTTTGTAATTATCTAACATCCTGCTTTTAAGGTCTATATTTATTTTGCTAAGATTAATCCATAGTTGTTCTTACAAAAAATACCCAGCATATACAAGCAGACATTAAAATGGAATCTATGGTTTAATGTGAGGATATATGAGAGTTTGGGTACATTATCTGTTCCTTGAAAGTACCTTTGTGATTCTTCTGAAGACACTAAAAATTGAACTCTCCTTGGATTTGAGTTTCTCTGTTAGCATAATGATGGAGTTTGAGCAGATGATCTGGACTTGATCTAAAGTTGTCTAGTTTCATGGTAGAGCTGTGCTCTGACATACTCGGCAATACTCATCATTATTGCGTATTTATTTGCATAGTGAATAGCTGTTCCTCAAACCTCAACACTTTCCTTTACATTCAAATCAAAATGATGGTGGGCCTCTAGGCTCATTTATGGCTAAGTGACTCACACATCCATTCAACCTTTCAGAATATCTGATTCAACTTCACATTTTAAAAAAACGGATACATTTCTGCTGCTGGAGGTTACAGGGACATCACTGAATATTAGAATCTGTGACTATTCAGTAGGCAGATATCAAGGTTTTACTGACTAACAAGGATAAAATTATATACTACCATATGTTTCCTCAAAGTTTCATGTTTTACTTTCTTGGTATTTGCTGGTTTTGTTTCCTCTTACATCATATTTTCTTAAACTAATCTTAATATTATGGAATTTATCATACAATGAAAAATTATTAAATGTCTTAGCAAAACATTTTTCTCAAAGGTTAAAGTTAATTTAGAAAAATATTTAGATATAATGTTGATAATGTTTAATAATGTTTAATAATGTTTAAAAACATAAAAAAAGCATTTCTGCAAGTATTTACATATCCCAGATAAATGTATGAAATGTGGTTTCTATTTAGAGCTGGGAAAGTGCTAAGGTTCTGTAGACAATTTGGAAGTCAGCAAGGCAAAAACATAATTATAGTTGTCAAATGCAACCATTTCTTGTGAAAGTGCACAATACAGATTTAATATTTGTGCAATTAATTGGGTAAACCTATTATTTATCTGGCTATAATGCAAATATATTCTGGCTAGCGATGCTTATGAATTATAATTCTGCAAAAAAAGTATATGGATGTTATTTACAATATTCTAATTTTCCCATACATATACAAGCAATGATGAAGAAAAAGAACAAAATAAATTATTTAATGTGTTATGCTTTAGTCAGTGGTGATATTAAAATTACATCCTATTTTCTCTATACTAGTTTGAGTTCTTAAGGAAAATATAAAAGTCATAATTACCAAATCTGTCCAGTCTATAAATGAAATTAATTACTTTCTAGTCATATCTTTGTTTCAATTTTAGTAAGTTAATATATAGAGGGGAGAAAGATAGCAGCATGAGTAGTGTGGTGGAAATCTCCTCCCAAAACTACATATATTTTGAAAATACAGCAAATACAACTATTCCTAAAAAAGTGACCAGAAGTAACAGTACACCAGCCAGTCTACATCTGGGAGAAGTCAACATCTCATGGAAAAAGGTAAAGTAAAAAAGCGTGAAATGGCAGGACTCGAGCACTCCCCCCCATCCCAGCTCAGTGGTGGTAGGAAAAGAGTCAGAGCAGGGAGGGAGTGGAAGCACAGGACTGCTAAATGCCCAGCCCTAGAAATCTGTTCCAGGAGCACAGACCCACATTGCATGGCGCTCTGGAGATTAGAGGGGCCGAAAAGCAATGTCTGAGACTAAGACTGTGAATAGGTTCCCACAACTGGCTGCCCTGAGACAAAAGAAAAGCAGGTGCTTTAAACGTCTTAAAGGGGCAAGGGTTTAGGAGAAGGAATATGTGGACAAAATCATCCTGGCATACTCAGCCCAGCAGGCTGGGAACTTTAAGGAGCTTCAGGCACCCCATCCCTCTGGTTAGCAATGCAGCCCTGAGGTCCCCCACCACGATAAGCAGCCTGCCACTCCTTTCTCCATGACAGTATCTGCGTGCAAACTGGCTGTACCCGCCATTGCTGCAGACCATCCAGAGGGAAACACTGCCTACAGCAACTACACAGCTTAACACAGAGGCTACTCCCTGAGCATGGCTAACTAGCCCAGACCCAGGGACTTCCCCCTACGCTCAGTTGAATGGCACAGACAGTGGAGACTGGCGTTCAGACCGGGAGGCATGACAGGTCTTTGTTCTAATGAGAGAACAAACGCTGCTCGCCTGCGACCACCGCCGGCGACCTAGGCCATGCTGAGGGCCAACCCACCACGGCAGCATAGGGGACTAACCCAGAGACTGCTCCTCCCTGTGCACAGCTAACAAGCACAAACAGCAGAGACAGGAATGGCAACTGCCAAGAAGTAAGAGACATTGTCCTCCCAGCTGACACCCGCACCACTTGCCACCGAACATTCCATCACTCCAGGACTATAAAAAGGGCAGAAGAACCTTATTCAATCCAAAAATCCCTCAAACACCAGAAAGAGGGCTCAAAGAGACTGAAATCACCAATCATCCTGAAAAGGAAATACAAAACAAAAGTCATAAGCATGCTGATGGAGATACAGAAAAATATTCAAGGGCAAAGGGACGAATTCAGGAGGGAGATAACTAAAATGAAACAAACAATGGAGGGATTTAAAAGCAGATTAGATTACGTGAAAGAGACAGTTAATGGAATAGAAATCAGAGAACAGGAATACAGAGAAGCTGAAGAAAAGAGAGACAAAAGAATCTCTAGGAATGAAAGAATATTAAGAGAAATGTGTGACCAATCCAAACAGAACAACATTCACATTATTGGGGTACCATGAGAAGAAGAGAGGGAAAAAGGTACAGAAAGTGTCTTTGAAGAAATAATTGCTGAAAACTTCCCCACTCTGGGGAAGGAAATAGTCTCCCATGCCATGGAAGACCACAGATCTCCCAACGCAAGGGACTGAAGGAGAACAATACCAAGACATATAATAATTAAAATGGCTAAGATCGAAGACAAGGATAAAGTAATAAAAGCAGCCAGAGAGAGAAAAAAACATCACCTACAAAGGAAAACCCATCAGGCTATCATCAGACCCTTCAACAGAGACCTTAAAGGCTAGAAGGGAGTGGCATGATATATTCAATGCAATGAAACATAAAGGCCTCGAACCAAAAATTTTCTACCCAGCAAGATTATCATTTAAACTTGAAGGAGGGATTAAAAAATAGCCAAATAACCAAAGTGGAGGGAATTTACCTCCCACAAACCATATCTACAGTGTATTTTAAAGGGACTGCTCTATATGGAAGTGTGCCTAAGACTAAATAGCAGTGACCAGAGAAAACAAAACCACAGCAAAAGAAGTATACCAACTAAATACTAACCAAATACAAAATTAAATCAGCTACCCACAAAGTCAAAGGATACACAAAGAGTGCAGAATATGACACCTAACATACAGAGTGGAGGATGAAGAAAAAGAAGAGAAAGAAAAAAGAAACTTCAGACTGTGTTTATAACAGTGTAATAAGTGAGTTAAGGTAGACTGTTGGATAGAAAGAAGCCTTCCTTGGACAACACATTAGAACAGATGGACCTAACAGACATCCATAGAACACTCTCCCCAAAAGCAGCAGGATACACATTCTTCTCAAGGGCACATGGAACATTTTCCAGAATAGACCGTATACAAAGAGCCTCAACAAGTTAAAAAAGATTGAAATTGTAACAACCAACTTCTCAGATCACAAAGGTATAAAACTAGAAATAAATTGTACAAAGAAAGCAAAAAGGTTCACAAACATGTGGAGGCTTAACAACATGCTCCTAAATAATCAATGGATCAATGACCAAATAAAAACAGAGATAAAGCAATATATGGAGACAAAAGAAAACAGCAGTGCAATGCCCCAACTTCTGTGGGACACAGCGAAGGCAGTTATAAGAGGAAAGTATACAGCAATGCAGGCTTATTTAAATAAGGAAGAAAAATACAAAATGGACAGTCTCAATTTACAATTATTGAAACTGGAAAAAAGAAGAACAAATGAGGCCCAAAGTCAGTAGAGTGAGGGTCATCATAAAGATCAGAGAAGAAATAAATAAAATTGAGAAGAATAAACAATAGAAAAAATTAATGAAACCAATAGCTGTTTCTCTGAGAAAATAAACGAAGTAGATAAACTCCTGGTCAGACTTATCAAGAAAAAAGGCAATCTACAGACATAAACAGAATCAGAAATAAGAAAGGAAAAGACACTACAGACACCACAGAAATACAAGGAAATATTAGACAATACTATGAAAAACTATGTGCTAAAAATCTGGATAACCTAAAAGAAATGGACAACTTTCTAGAAAAATGTAACTTTCCATGACTGATGCAAGAAGAAACAGAAAATCTGAACAGACCAATTACCAGCAATGAAATTGAATCAGTAATCACAAAACTACCCAAGAACAAAACCTTTGGACCAGATGGCTTCACCGGTGAATTTTATCAGACATTTAGAAAAGGCATAATAGCCATTCTCTTTGAAGTTTTCAAAAAAAAAGAAGAGGAAGGAATACTTCCAAACTCATTCTATGAAGTCAGCATCAATCTAATACCAAAGAAAACTACAGACCAATATGCCTGAAGATACATGCAAAAATACTCAACAAAATATTAGCATGCCAAATTCAAAAATACATCAAGAGGATCATACACCATGGTCAAGTGGGATTCATATTAGGGATGCAAGGATGGTACAACATTCGAAAATCCATCAACATCATCCACCACACCAACAAAAAGGACAAAAACCACATGATCATTTCCACAGATGCTGAAAAAGCATTCAACAAAATTCAACATCCATTCATGAAAAAAACTCTCAACAAAACGGGAATAGAAGACATGTACCTCATCGTAATAAAGGCCATATGTGACAAGCCCACAGCCAACATCATGCTTAACAGCGAGAAGCTGAAAGCTTTTCCATTAAGATCGGGAACAAGACAAGGATGACCACTCTCTCCACTGTTATTCAACGTAGTATTGAAGGTCCTAGCCACGGCAATCAGACAACACAAAGTAATAAAAGGCATCCAGATTGATAAGGGAGAAGTTAAACTGTCATTGTTTGCAGATGACATGATATTGTACATAAAATACCCTAAAGAATTCACTCCAAAACTACTAGAACTAATATCTGAATTCAGCAAAGTTGCAGGATACAAAATTAATATGCAGAAATCTATTGCATTCTTATACACTAATGATGAAGTAGCAGAAGGAGAAATCAGGAAAACAATTCTATTCACAATTGCATCAAAAAGAATAAAATACCTAGGAATAAACCTAACCAAGGAAGTGAAAGACCTATAACCTGAAAACTATAAGACACTCGAGAGAAATTAAAAAGGATACTAAGAAATGGAAATTCACCCCATGCTCTTAGATAGGAAGAATTAATATTTTCAAAATGGCCATCCTGCCTAAAGCAATCTACAGATTTAGTTCAATCCCTATCAAAATACCGACAGCATTCTTCAACGAACTGGAACAAACAGTTCTAAAATTCATATGGAAAAACAAAAGACCCCGAATAGCCAAAGCAATCCTGAGAAGGAAGAATAAAGGAGGGGGAATTACACTTCCCAACTTCAAGCTCTGCTACAAAGCCACAATAATCAAGACAATTTGGTACTGGCACAAAAACAGACTCATAGACCAATGGAACAGAATAGAGATTCCAGATATTAACCTAAGTGTATATCGTCAGTTAATATACGATAAAGGAGCCATGGATATACAATGGGGAAATGACAGCCTCTTCAACAGCTGGTGTTGGCAAACTGGACAGCTACATGTAACAGAATGAAACTGAATACTGCCTAACTCCATACATAAAAGTCAGGAAAACAGGAAAAAGTCAAATGGATCAAAGACATGTATGTGTCCTGAAGCCATTAAACTCTTAGAAAAAAACATAGGCAAAACTCTCTTGAATATAAACATGAGCAACTTTTTCATGAAAGTATCTCCCTTGGCAAGGGAAACAAATGCAAACATGAACAAGTGGGACTATATCAAACTAAAAAGCTTCTGTACAGCAAAGGACACCATCAGTAGAACAAAAAGACATCCTACAGTATGGGAGAATATATTTATAAATGACATATCCGGTAAGGGGTTGACATCCAAAATATATAAAGAACTCATGTGCCTCAACACCCAAAAAGCAAATAACCCAATTAAAAAATGGGTGGAGGATCTGAACATACTCTTTTCCAAAGAAGACATTCAGATGGCCAACAGGCACATGAAAAGATGCTCCACATCGCTAATCATCAGAGAAATGCAAATTGAAACCACAATGAGATAACACCTCACGCCAGTTATGATGGCCAACATCTAAAAGACAACAACAAATGCTGGCAAGGATGCAGAGAAAGGGGAGCCCTCCTACACTGCTGGTGGGAATGTAAATTAGTTCAACCATTGTGGAAAGCAGCATAGAAGTTCCTCAAAAAACTAAAAATAGAAATACCATTTGACCTGGGAATTCCACTCCTAGGAATTTATGCTAAGAATATGGGATCCCAGATTCAAAAAGACATATGCACCCCTATGTTTATTGCAGCACTATTTACAATAGCCAAGAGATGGAAGTAACCTAAGTGTCCAGCAGTAGATGAATGAAGAAGAGGTGGTACATATATACAATAGAATATTATTCAGCCATAAGAAAGAAACAAATGCTACAATTTGCAACAACATGGATAGAGCTGGGGGATATTATGCTCAGTGAAATAAGTCAGGCAGAGAAAGACAAGTACCAAATGATTTCCCTCATTTGTGGAGTATAACAATGAAGCAAAACTGAAGGGACAAAACAGCAACAGACTCACAGACTTCAAGAAGGGACTAGTCGTTACCAAAGGGAAGAGGTGGGGGAGGGCAGGTGGGGAGCGAGGGAGAAGGGGATTAAGAGGCATTATGATTGGCTTACATAATGTGGGGGGGGGCATGAGGAAGAGAGGATAGCAGAAAGACAAGTAGTGACTCTATAGCATCTTACTATGCTGATGGACAGTGACTGTAATGGGGTATGCGATGGGGACTTGATAGTGGGGGGAATCTAGTAACCACAGTGTTGCTCATGTGATTGTATATTAATGATACTATAATAAAAAAAATAAGTTAATATAGTTTACCAGGCCAAAAATAAATTTCCAGGTAAGGTAATTTTATTTTGTTAATATGACAGATTACATTGTTGAATTTTTGAATATCAAATTTTTTGCATTTTCAGAATTAATTTCACTGAATCATTTTGTATATAGAGTGAGTTGGATCTGAAATTATTTTGTTTAGGATTTTTATGTGTATTTTATGAGATATCCAGCTCTAAATTTTTTCTTTTTCCTTGTGTGTGTGTATGTGTGTGTGTGTATTTTGTCTGGTGTGTTATTAGGATAATGCTGGCCTTCTATAAAGGGCTGATAAATTTTGCTCCCTCTTCTGTTTTTTTGGAAGATGTTATGTGAAATTGGTGTTAACTCTTTAAATGTTTGGTATTATTCTCTGGTAAAATTATCTGGGCTTTGAGTTTCCTTTATTGGAAACTTTTTAGTTAAAAATTCAGTATCTTTTAACTATTCTGATTATCCATTTCATTTTGTGTAAGTTTTGTTATTAAATTTATTTGTTCTATGTGACTCAGGTTCCCTTGTTACCCTCTTAATGTCTGCAGAGGATGCACTAATAATTACCTTTCATGCTTGAGATTGGAAATTTATGTCTTTTTCTTCTTCCTTTGCCTGTCTTGCTAAAAATGTATCAGTTTTCTTTTCAAAGAATCAGCATTTTGATTTTTCTTTATTGTTTTTCTGTTTTAAATTTCATTGATTTCTGGTCTTTAGTTTATTATTCCTTTTCTTATGGTTCTTTGGGTTTCTTTTGGACTTTTAGTCTAGCTTCTTGAAGTCAAAGTACAGTCATGCCAAACCATATTGGATACTGAAGAAAAGGAAAAAATCAGTAATACTGATCCTGTCTTTAATTAAAATGTGGATAATTCTTACATTGTAGATTTTTATATTAATATTTGTTTTTAAAATAGTAATTACTTATCTTAATTATTGAGTTTTCAGTGTCTTTAAATTTTACCTCTGATAAAAGTACTTCATTAGCCTGATCCAGTCTGGTCCTATTTAAGTCTAACTTCTTTTATTAAGAAATATGTAGGACATGATTTTGCCTTTATAACATTTCTAAACACCTCCCTAATGATAGTAAATTTATAAGTGCATTCCAATAATTTCATGACACCTATTATACTGAGTTCTCCAGAAAGCAGACTCTGAGGGGTGGTTTTCTGGGCAAGGTATTTATTTAAAAATTATTCCCAGGAGTTTCTCATAGAAGAGTATATTAAGAAGAACAAGGGAGGGTACAATTTTAGGTAAAATCCCAGGGAGGGTGGCTTCCATCTGATTTTGCAAGGAAGCATGTGAATATGAGTCATATCTCAGATGTCCCTATTTGAAGGAAGGAAGCTGGCCTTTCATACATTTGAACCCATCTAAGGTCAAAGTTGGATGGAAAATGGATTAGGGGTAAACTCCCAACCACATCGTCTGCCTTTGAAGGCAAAGCAGCTCCCTTAGCTTGAGTCCAGTCCAAGAGACTGACCTGGCCATGAGCCTCCATCTCTCTCCGAGGACTGAATTTTGGTACTGTTTCCTTATAATAAAACTTTGAAACATTTTGGGAAAATAGATAAGCTCTCAGTAGTGTGGATAAGGAAGATATTAGTAGAATAGTCAGAGAAGATATCAGGAGATGTTTCTACATCTGCCTTAACACATTCTTAAAAGTATAACCAAAATTCTTCTTGTGTTATTTTTTAAATTTTTGCTCTTATGAAACAAAATAATTTTGAAAAACTATTACTGCCTCAAACATTTTTAAGGTGACATCTACATTTTGTCACTAATAAATTTTAAGTAAATATAACACTTTTAAATGATTCCATTTAATATATATGTGTACAAGTAAAATAGGTTACATAATAATTTATGTAATTATACAAAATACATGATATTAAATATATTGGCAACTATACACTAATTTTTACATATTAATTTAAAACACTATTATATCTAGGTCTACATGTAACTGTGATTTGATATCCACCAACATATATATATATATAAACACATAAAAAGGCTTTTCCTTAAGAATCAGGCATTTTATTTTGTTACCTGTCTCCTTTGAATCAAAATTGATAAACCTATAGCTAGATTCAAGTAAAAAAAGGACTCAAATAAATAAAATCAGAAATTAAAGAGAAGTTAAAACTGATGCCACAGAAATTCAAAGGATTATAAAATAATTCTATGAAAAGTTATTCCAATAAGTTGGGCAACCAGAAAAAATAGATAAATACCTAGAATGAGCAATCTTTCATAACTGAACCAGGAAAAAAAAAATATCTGAAGAGACCAACTATAAGTAACAAAATGACCAGTAATGAAAAAACCTCCCAACAAACAAAAGTTCAAGAACATATGATTCACATGAAAATTCTACTAAACATTTAAAGAAGAATTAATACCATCATTCTCAATGATTCCAAAAAATTGAAGAGAAAGGAAAACTTCCAAATTCCTTCTATGCCAACACTACCTGACCAATACTAGACAAAGACACTACAAAAAATAGTATAGCCCAAAATCCCTGATAAACATAGGTGCAAAAATCCTCAACAAAACAATAACAAAACAAATTAAAAATACATTAAAATGATCATTTAGCACAATCAAGTGACATTTATTCCAGGGATGCAAGGATGATTTAATAACTATAAATCAATCAACATGATATGCCACACGGACAAAGAGAAGGATAAAAACCATATAACTATCTCAATAGATGCAGAAAAAGCATCTGACAAAATATCATCATCCATTCACGATAAAAACTCAACAAAATGAGTATAGAGGGAACATATCTCAACATTATAAAGGCCATATATGACAACACCCACAGCTAACATCATACTCAAGAGTGAAGAGTTAAAAGCTTGTTCTCTAAAGATATCCACTCTCACCACTCTTATTAAACATAGTACTGGAAGTCATAGCCACAATATTTAGAGAAAAAAAAAGAAATAAAATGCATCCACATTGGTAAGAAAGAAATAAAATTGTCACTATTTGCAGATGACATACCACTATATATAGAAAATCCTAAACACTCCACTAAAAAACTATTGGAAATAATAAATGAATTCAATAAAATTTGGGTACAAAATTGATATACAAAAATATATTCCATTTTTATATATTAATAATGAACTGGTAAAAAGAGAAATCAAGAAAACAATCCTATTTACAATTGCATCAAAATGAATAAAAATCCTAGGAATAAATCTAGCCAAGGAGGTGAAAGACCTGTACTCTGAAAACTGATGAAGATTGAAGACAACACAAATAAATGGAAAGATGCAACATGCTGATGGATAGGAAAAGTTAATATTATTTAAATGGCCCATAGTACCTGAAGGAGTATACAGATTCAATGCAATCCCTATGAAAATAACAACAGTATTTTTCACAGAACTTGAACAAATAATTCTAAAATTTGTTTGGAACCACAAAGGATCCCAAAAAGCCAAAGAAATCTTGAGAGAGAAAAACAAAACTGAAGGGATCATGTTCCATGACTTAAAACTATACTACAAAACTATAAGAATCAAAACAGTATTATACTGCCACAAATATAGACACATAGATCCATGGAACAGAATACAAAGCCCAGAAATAAACCCATGCTCGCTTTTATGGTCAATGAAAATATGACAAAGGAGGCAAGAATATACGAGGGGGAAAAGATGGTCTGTTCAACAGCTTGGGAAGACTGGACAGCTACATCAAAAGAATGAAATCAAAACGCTTTCTTATGCCATACGCAAAAATAAACTCAAAATGGATTAAAGACCTAAATATAAGACCGAAAACCATTAAAACTTCTAGAAGGAAACATTGACAGTTAACTCTTGAATGTTGTCATTAGTAATTTTACTGGTTATGTCTCCACACACAAGGGAAGTAAAAGCAAAAAAGGAACAATTGGGACTACATCAAACTAAAAAGCTTCTGTGCAGCAAAAGGAACCAACAAAATGAAAAAGTAACAGTGTACTGAATGTGAGAAGATATTTGTAAATGATATATCCAATAATGAGTTAATATCAAAAATATATAAAGAACTCATACAACTCAATACCATAAAAACAAATAACCCAGTTAAAAAACGGAGAGGACCTGAATAGGTATTTTTCCAAAGAAGATATACAGACGGCCAACAGGCACATGACAATGCTCAACATCACTCACATTCCAGGAAATATCTTATCACAACAGCTGATAAAACAAAACAAAACAAGAAATAGCAAGTGTTGGTGAGAATGTGGAGAAAGGGGAACAGTTGGGCACTGTTGATGGGAATGTAAATTGGTGCAGCCCCTATGGAAAGAAGTATAGAGGTTTCTGAAAAAACTAAAAATAGAAATACCAAACAATTCAGCAATTCTTTGGATAAATTCTGGGGATTTATCCAAAGAAAACAAAACACCAGTTTGAAGCAATATATGCACTCCTATGTTCGCTGCAGTATTATTTACAACAGCCATGATATGGAAGCAAACACTTTGAAGAAGGAAATCTTGCCATTTGTGACAACATGGATGGACCTGGAGGGTATTATGATAAGCGAAATAAGTCCAACAAAGAAAGACAAATACTGTATAATTTCACTTCAATGTGAAATCTGAATAGAAAACAAATAAACAAACAAACAAAACAGACTCCAACACAGAACAGACTGATGGGTGCCATAAGGGGATGCGATGGAATAGGTGCAGGGGATGGAGATACAAACGTCCAATTATAAAATAAATTAGTTGTGGGGATAAAAGTACAGCATAGGGAACATAGTCAATACTGTTGTAATATCTTTGTATATTGACAGATGGTAACTACACTTATGGTGAGCACTTAGTAATGCATGTAATTGTCAAATCACTATCATTATGTATCAATTATATTTCAGTTAAAAACAAAAACAAAAAAATGAACTCCTACTAAATATATTGTTTTGACTTGCTTCTTTTGTTTAATACTGTGTTTGTGATTAAATCTTCCCTTTCCACAGTACAAATAACTTTGTAAGTGTAAGTAAGCTCTCACCCTGATATCCCATTACCCCAAATGCTAGTGTGTATTCTACCAGTATGTTCTCTACGTAATCACAATGTACTCATCAAAATAAGAAATGTAACATTGATACATTACCAGGACCTACTCTTTAGAGGCTATTAAAGTTTTGCCAATTATCTGAAAATGTTTCTTATAACAAAAGATGCCAGTGTAAAAATTACTTGTTACCCTTGTCAAGTCTGTAGTCTTTGGTTTAGAAGGCTTGTCTAATGATTCTTCATAGATTCAGATTATATACCTCTGCAGAAATATCTCAGAAGTAATGCTATGTTCTCCCCAGCGGATCACAGTTTTGATTTGTTCCATTTCTGATACTTTACTTTGGCCACTTGAATAAGTTGATCTCTGACAGGTTTTTCCACTGTAAAATTATGTTTTTTTATCATTTTAGAATTAGTAAGTATTTTATAGGAAGTACTTTCAAACAATGTACTTATACTATTCCTTATGAAACTTTCAATGTATTCACTAATGGATTTAAATCAGTGTGAACTCAGAGTCCTATTTTACTCAACTGGTTATAATTCATTAATATTATTATTTTGATGCCAAATTTTTCTAATTTCCTAGTGTGTCCCCCTGTTCAAGCTTACTCCTGCATCCTTTCTCATGTTTCTAAATTTCTTTGAGATCCTCCTTGTTTTCTGGCACAAGGTATTGTAGCTTTCTCTTGTAATTTCTCAGCCCCAGACTTCGTATCAACCACTTTTCCATGAAGTCAGTATGTAAGCACCAGATGTGCTCAGCTGCGAGTTCCTCCCAGCAGACACAGCTAGGGAATACATATGTTTACATCAGAAGCACATATTCATGTAAGATAGCTAAGTAGCTAGGTGCATAAATATAGAAGCTAAAAGTTCATTCTAGTTTATTTTTTCATTTCTATATGTGTAACTTTATTTTATACAGTAAGACACTGGCTCCCATATCTTTAACATATTTTTTTATCATTGCCCGCTTCCCTCTCACCTCATTTTGCTCTAGTAGCCTACACAAGACCACATATGGATGCCTTCCTAAACTTCCTCAGGCCCTGGTGCCCCACACCAGACTGTCCCTTATTGCCATGAAAACACAGTGAATTCTCATATACTCCAGTTTCCTCTCTATTAATATGTCACATTAGTATTGTATATTGTCACACTTTATGTACCAATATTGATACATTATTATTAAAGTCCATATTTCATTCATATTTCCTTGGTTTTTATCTAATGCCCTTTTTCTGTCCCAGATCCAGTCCCAGATACTACATTACATTATTAGTCATGTCTCCTTAAGCTCCTTTGGTTATGAGAGTGTTTCAGATTCTGGTTGCTTTTGATGACCTAGACAGTTTTGATGAGTGTTTTATCATTGATCAAACATTTTATAAACTATACATAGATTGTGATTTTTCTGGTGCTTTTCTAATGATTAGGGGTTATGCATTTTGTGGAGGAAGAAAGCAAGGTGCTATTTCATCACATCAAATTAAGGGAACATGATACCAACATGATTTACTAATACTGATATTGACTATAATTACCTAAGTTTGTGGATGCCAGACTTCTCCACTGTGAATTTACTCTCCCTACTTTCCACATTGTACTCTTTAGAAAGAATTAACTATACACAGCCCAAATTAAGGAGTGGAGAGTTACATTCCACCTCCTTGAGGGATGAGAATCTACATACATTATTTGGATTTCTCCTACACAGGTATTTGTCTATTTTTCCCAGTTTATTTATTTAATCTGTCACTTATTTATATCAGTAAGGATTCAAGGGTACTTGTTTTATACTTTGAGTTACAAATCAGTACTTGTACAAATAATCCATCACCACATGGATCATCCTTGCCTCCAGCTACAACGGTGAGAACCCTTACTCCCACCATCCACTATCTATTGACTTAGTTGTTCAGTCCCAGCATACATTTAGAGCAGAATGGAATTCTTAACCCACAAAGAAAAGTAATAGTGTATTATAATTTCTTTTGACTTTAGTTTTACCTACTCTCTACTCAATTTCAAAGTTACTTAGTCCAGCATCCTTTTCCTCACTCCTTTCAGTGAGGTGATTTCATAAATGTACTGTATCCTGTGTTTTATCACATTATGCATTCTGTCCTGGGAGCCTATGACATCCAAAATGATGTTTTTAATTTGTACACATTAAAGTTCACTCTTCATCTTCTAAAGTTCTATGCACTTTGACAAATGTATGGCATCATGTGTCCACCAGTATAGTATCACATAGCCCTAAACAATCCTGTGTTTCGTGTATTCAACTCTCTTACAGTCCCTTGAAACCCTGACAACCACTGATCTTTTTATTGTCTCTATACTTTTGCCAATACCAGTATATCATATAATTGAAATCCTACAGTTTGTAATCTTTTCAACTTGCTTATTTCAGACAACAATATGCAGTTAACGTCTCTTTGTATCTTTTTGTGGCTTCACAGCTCATTTCTTTTTATTGCTGAATAATGTCCCATAATATGGATGTGCCACAGTTTGTCTATCCAGTCACCTATTGAAGGACATCTGGTTACTTACAATTTTTGGTGATTTTCGGTAAAGCTGCTATAAATTTTTGCATGCAGGTGTTGTGTGTACATAGGCTTTCCAATATGTTGCATAAATAGTTAAGACAGCAATTATTGGATCACATGGTAAAGACTAGCTTTTCAAGAAACTGTCTGTCTTCCAAAGTGGTTGTAGTAATTTGTGTTTGCACTGGCGGTGAATGAGCTCTGCACTTTCCTAACAAATGATATTGCCAGTTTTCTGGTGGAAAGGGGCATTTTAGTGGTATGTAGTGATATCTCCTTTTGGTTTTAATTTGAAATTCCTTATTGGCAAATGATGTTGAAAATCTTTTCATATACTTCTTTACCATTTGTGTATCTTGTTTACTGAGGCATCTACTCAGATCTTTTACTCCTTTTACAATTTTTTTCCTTATTGTTGAGTTTTAAGGTTTTTTTTTTATATATATTGGATACAAGTCCTTATCAGATATGTGCTCAAAATATTTTCTGCACGTCTCTGGCATTGTCTCTTGAGTCTCCCAGCATTGTCTTTCATAGAACAGAGGTTTTTAATTTTAATAAAGTCCAAGTAATAAATGTTTTTCTTTCATGGTTTATATGTATATAAAATAGTATATTATAAAGATAATATTTATGTGAGGTTTTGAATACTAATATATTCCTTCCCATAAAAAATTAAAAATAGAAAATTGGGTAAATTATTTTCATTTTGCAAATATGATCTATTTTCTTTCTGTATGAGTATTTCTCACTTTATCTTTCCTCCTTTCTATAAATTTAACTATATATTATAACTATAAATTTCAGTTTGGGATACTGTTGTGATAGTCTCCAGAACTGATGAGTTCCTGAAGACGTCTCTGGTTTGGGTCTCTCTTTCTGCATTTTGCACATGATATCCTGGTGGCTGGAACCTTAAAAATGGTTGTGATTAGACCTTGAACTACAGTACAATGATAAAAGTTTGACAGATGATCTAAGTGGATTACGTACTCTCTCTGTAAATGAAATTACAGAGAGGTTGGCCTATTTACATGTACAGGAATAGGATGAAATGTGTCCATATATATTTTACTAACTTTGGAATGATTTTTAGAAATTTCCAGAATAAGCTGGAATATTATTGATATATGATTATGTCAGAGGATCAAATTTGTTTAACTTTATGTTTAAGTTAGCACGAGAAACTGTTTTTTTGTGTATAATATTGAAATTAAGTGTGAGCTTCTTTATGAACTTTAGTGCTAACCTTAGTAATTTTGTTACTGTTTTCTACACAAAATGAAACATTGGCTTATTATGCCTTTTAAAATATATAAGTTGTAGTTTAGAGTCAAAGTTTCAAGTATAATAAGTTGAAGTGGAAAGCATCACTTTAGGCATGATGTCTTAGATAAGATCCCCTTTCCTACATTATCCTCTCAGTTAAGGCTGCCTTACGATCTAAAGTGAAAACTTCCAGTGTACTTGACAATTTAATAATGCTAAGCGGCATGCATGTCTCCCATGTCAGGTTGACAGGTTGATGGCACACAAAGAATATGTAACCCCTGTAATGCTTTTGATGTAAAATGATAGCAGTGATAAAAATTGGTCACAATTTGGGTAGCTGTGTTGAAGAATACTAAGCCAACAAGCATGTAATCTTTTTTTTCCTTTGGGTACATGAAATCTTCCAAAAAATATTTCCAATTTTTGTTTGAACAAGGAGGCAACACCTTGTTTTTGCATACTTTTAATACAGTACATAGTGCCCACAGGTGATGAGAATAAGCCAACATTTAGAAAACTCCCCAAAACATGGTTGAACAGTCACATCTTCAGCATCTGAAATTACTATTCATGGGGAAATCTATTTTATTGTGACATTGGTGGGCATAAAAAATATCCAGTCACACACTTCTCTGATAATAGACCCTTTCTACTTGAAAGACTGTTATAAAGTCAGACTGTCAGTACCCCAATTTCATTAATCTTTATAAATTTCATTTTCAAATATCAAATACTGGATATAAGAGAAAAAATAATTGAAAGATTCAATTCAATTCAGCAAATATGTATTAAGTGATGACTTTTTGACAGGTGCAATAGCAAACCCTAAGAGTACAGAGTTGAATGTGGTATTACCTAACTCCACCTTCCGATAAGTTATTCACTGGCAACTTGACAAAGTGTTTTAAAATCACGGAAGAGAGAGCAATCATTCTTTCAGATTTATCAGGAATTTTCATTTTAAACTGCATCTTAAAAGATGAGTAGGGTTTCGTCATGCAAAGAAGAGAACAGAGTTATACGATTCCATCTGAACCTCTCGTATTCATTTTTTATTGCCCCGTACTCTCTTAGCCCAGGTGTTTATCGTCTATCATTTAGAATTCTGCTGTAATACTATAAATACTAAACATTCTCTGGTTTTGTGCATCTCTAATTCAGCATCAGTCCTGCTGTAACGGTTTACAACACACAGTCACCACAGAGGAGTAATTATTATAACAGGTCACATTTCTTTTTGTCCGTGTGTTTACTTGGTATTTGTTTATTTCTCCAGCTATAGTGTTAAGTCCTTTGAAAACATGAGTATGCCTTTTCCTAATTTTTTTTCTCTTAATACAGAATTAGACATTCAACTCTTGACTGATTATTAACTCCAAACAGATAATAGGCTGTCTTTTCAAAGGCCTTCAGGAGTATATCCTACCCCAAATGTAAATACCCACAAGAAACTCAGCCCTCTTGTTTGACTTCAGAATAGTTTCTAAGAAATATGGTTATCCTTTGAATAACCCTATACAAACCTAAAGACCATTATTCAAATACAACATTCCTCTTCTTTATCTTCTTTTCCCAGATAAAAACTCAGTTTTCATTCAGTTAAAACTTCAGAACTAAAACTTAGTTCTTTAGACCAGATTCAGTTTTTGGTACTTCAAAGCTTCAGTATAAGTAATTCCTTGAGTGTATATAGAAAGAGCCTTGAGCTATGAAGGAGCACAGGGTTTCTAATAGAGGCTCTACTGCTAATCAACACCTTTGGGCAAGTCACTGAACATTTCTATAACAAACCACATCTCTACAGGACACTTTGTCAAAGCTAAATCAATTTCTAATAAGGGTAGGCCAAAGGAATTAGGTAGGGAATTACTCTTTTTTCTGCTCTGTACAAAACTAGACTCTGAAAACAAGGGGTAGACATGGGGGAAAATTTGTTCTCAGTTCACATTATAGGATTTGTTCTAAATTATTTCCAGTTGTAAAACAACTAATTATGGTTTGCATCCAAGCTTCAAGCCAACTATTTTTAGTAGACATTCCTCCTCTTAAAAATTATTGACCCAAATTTCATATTTTCAAAGTTATTTCCACCTCAAGTTTGTTAAGATTCATTCAAAGGTATTTCAATGGGTATTTGGAAAAAGAAAGATAAAGCAAAATGTGTCTTTATGCCATCTTAAAGCAACATTTTAGTACTTGAAAATTCCTCAATAATTTTTATGGTATTCTTTTGAACTCTCATATTTATTTACTTAAAATTCTTAAGACAGTTTGACAAATTTAAGGAAGAAACAAAGAATAAAAATATTTGGGAATAGAGAAAAATATTTGAAAAAGGGAGGGGCGAAAATAGTAATAAACTGACTAGCATTTCAATCCACAGGGACTTATCAATGTTGGCCTAATAATCAAAATTTACTGTAGGAAAAAAGCAAATATATATAGACGTGAATAATACACTCCAGATATTATGGAAAGTGGCCCTCATCCAACTGCTACTGATGGCTATTTTATTAAAAGCATAGGTCTCTAAAATAGTTCCTAATTCATGACCAATTCCATTTAAATGGTTCTCTTGGTTTTACATGGCCTTAATGTAATTGATATTTCCCTATGTTGTTGTCTAAAATACACAGAGGTCTAGCATTCATAACATAAATTCCCTTAACAGTAAAACAAAGAGACATCCAAAGGGTATAAAGTTAAACTATTCAGAATCTTCACTCTCCTTATATCTTCAGCATGTTTACTCTCCCAGGAAGCAGAGATATAAATGTGACCACTGGTGAAAACACATGTATAGCAGTCAAGTAATTTGCCTGAGTGAAAATATCTGTTTCAGTTTAATAGTGGATTCTTATTTAGACAAGTGTGACACTACATAGAATGTACAATGATAATTAAACACAAGTCAGTTTGCACTGATATCTGAAATTCTTGCTTAGGAATAATCTATGAACTAGCCCTTTCCAGGTGAGATCACTATACCTGTCAAAGGAAAGCACTGAAGTTTTAGAATCTGTGATTATTTATAAGCACTTACAGCTCTTTCCTAAATCAAGTCAGTTTCCATGGGAACAGGAATTATCTGCTGAAGTCTGACCTTTTCTTTGCTTGGTTTAGTTTTGACAGCTATATGAGCAGTTTTAGAAAGCACATGTAACCCAGGAGCATTCAAAAGATACACAAAGTAGAAAGTAATTGAAAAAGCTAAGCTTTAAAGATGGAGTTAAGGTTATGTAATTTTTTAATGTAACTTTTCATTTTCTCAAGAGCATGTGAATTTTATTTTAAGCCAGTGTTGCCTTGTAATGTTTAAAAGTAAGAGCTGGAATAAGGTGGAGAGCTATTTTTACTGTAATTATTACAGGTAAATAGTGTTACACAAGTAAATATTAGAAGATAAACAGACTTGCATAAGAAAACATCTCTCAACATATAAAGGATACACATTAATAAATGAATAAGCAAATATAGACAGTGTATCTCACACATATACTAACAAAATAATCAAATTATTATAAAGCTAGAAAGTGCATATCATTACACTATTTTTCAGTTGCAAAAAGATCAAACAT
The DNA here is from genome assembly GCA_029783875.1 of Phataginus tricuspis. Classification (NCBI taxonomy): domain Eukaryota; kingdom Metazoa; phylum Chordata; class Mammalia; order Pholidota; family Manidae; genus Phataginus; species Phataginus tricuspis. Next base: position 1,389,619 of record JAQQAC010000477.1, read on the forward strand.
GCTAAATGGTTTCACAATGTCACATATCAAGCATTTAAATCTAGGGTTTACATCCTGGGGATTCTAAAGCACAGGTTCTTTTAATTTCAACCTTTAAAATTATGAATGAATGAAGTAATACCAAGTGGTATAAAAAAGTTCTTAATATTTAGAATCATCTAAATTCAGCAAATTATTATATTTGATAAATTATGGCTATATTTCTATCTGATTTTGTACCTGGAAAGTTTATTTTTAAAATAAAGTGTTTTTATTTTCATATTTGTGAAAAAAATGAAGTATAAATCATACAGTTATTTATAGGAAGTTATTGAATTCCATATACTGATTGAAATATGAAAGGGCAGAATTACACATATGAATGAAATAGGACAACTTTGGATTACACAAAACAGAAGACATAGCAAAGATAATTTCTATAATTTATTGTAATATTTTCAGGAAGGTAATAAATTATTTTCACGTGTCAACAAGAACACAACGGGTATCTGGTTAAAACCTATTATAATCCTGTTACCTCAAAACTCTTCAGAGAACGACTGACAGGGAATATAACTTCATATTCCAAATGAGATGGAATTAACTAAGCTAATGGAATAGAATTCCTCATGTGGTAAAAAATGCATGATCACATTTTGGAAAAATCCTCTTAGGAACAATGTTTCTCACTGCCAATGAGCCCTGTCAAAAATAGCAAGAACAGCAAATACCAGCCCTCCAGGTAATTCCAATAATAAACAGCACCAGAATTTTGATCAGGCATTTAATTCATACTGTGAGGAATAACTTAAGCCCCTAATACCAAGCCTCTGTGTTGAAAATTACTAATAGCCCCTAAGACACAGCTCGTGTGTGTGTGTGTGTGTGTGTCTTAGGATAAACTTTCTAAATTTTTTGAAATTTTAAGCAAACTAGAACTTTTAAAAAATACTCACATACTCATGTTTGGAAGTGAATGAAAATGCTACTTAACTCATACCACCATTTCTTCAAGCGCTTTGATAACATATTTACAGGTTTTACTTGGAAGTTGTCATAGCTTCTAAGAAGGGAAGTTATTTTACCATGCATGTTTTTATATTATAAATGTTCTTACAGCAACACTGCTATATTTGCCTCCATTCTGGAAATAATTTACTGTTATTGTTAACTCTAATTACGGAAGAAAGGAAAAATACGTATTTATACCATGGTGGTATAGAAAGCAGAATGGATTTTAATAATAAAAATATGAGCTTCAATTATGGTTTTACCAGTTATAAGCTTATTATCTTGGGGAAATTTAATTAACCTCTTTTAAAATCCTAGTTTTCCCATGTGTATAATGTATATAATTAAATGTGTAGCATTACTGAGTAAAGAAAGGAAGTAAAGCATCTATCAGAAGTTTGCAAATAGTCGACACTCAGTAACTATTGCTCCTTTTCTTTCTCTTTAACTCTGTAATCAAAATACGACACCTTAATGGAAAGAGCTAGAATTATTGATCTATTTATATTATGCTATATTTATAAAGTAAATTCTTCAGAAATATGTGAGATTGTATAGTAGAAGAGAAAAATCTCTCCCAATTTTCTCAATTAGTCAAACCCCTCTTCTAAGAAACTTGTGTACCTAATTGCCTTTTTCAGACATCCACTTAGCTCTTTCTAAGACATTTCCTACTTAATACAGCGAAGCTGGACTGTTGATTTCTCCCCTCCCCCATGCCACTTCATAAAAGCTTTTTTCTCCTACAGACTTTTCCAGTTTAGTAAATGGCTTCACAATCCACCCAGTCATACAAGTCAGTCCTGGGACATTTTTAACATTTCCTTTCCTTCCCCCCACATGTAATCTATTCAATAAAATAATTTGATTCTACTTCACAAAAATATGTATCATCTATTTCTGTTCTTCATTTCTGGCACAGATCACCGCCATTTTTCATCTGGAGTACTGCACTAATCTCCTGACTGGTCTCATCTCTAATTATCTTGTCACTTCCCATTTCATTTCCCATGCAGCAACTAAGGTGATCATTTTAAAACAAAAATTGCTCTGTTATTTTTGCTTAAAACTGTCCAATGGCTTCCTTTTCCATTTAAAAATTATATCTATGCTTCTATACAGACCTACCAGGCATCCTATGTTCCAGCCCCTCCCTGGCTCTCCAAACTCCTCACAATAGTCCTTTTCCCTTCGGATTGTTTCACCCACAAGGGTCTCTCAGTCAGTTGATGACTCTGAAGAGTTAACTGATGGAACTTCATTGCTCTCTTATTTTAAGAAATTGCCACGGCCTCTAAAACCTTCAGCAATCACCACCCTGATCAGTCAGCAGCGATCAAAGACAAAAGCCTCCACCAGCAAAAAGATTATGACTCCCTGAAAGCTTAGATGATAGCTACCATTTTTAGTAATAAAGTATTTTAAAATTAAGGTATGTATATTCTTTTTGCAGACATAATATTATTGCACACTTAATAGACTACAATATAATGTAAACACAACTTTTATAAGTCCTGGAAAACCAAAAAATTAATTTGATTTGCTTTATTTTAATGATCTGAAACCAAAACCACCATCTCTGAGCCTATACAGTTAGTGGTGAAATAAAAGGGATAAGTCCAGGGTTAAGTGAGAAACACTGAAGCTGGTTCTTTAGGAGAGAAGAAATAGAGTGTCCTGTGCAGGAAATGGCATAAATGATCACTTATATTGGGGAATATAAAAGAATAAAGGTAGCCCATAAATTGATTCTGGATGAAACTAATACATCTTCAGAAATAGCACTGGGAATTAACGTATGATGACATTGACAGTTTTCAGAAGGAATGTGTGATGCATGTTCAATTTTGTTCACCAAAATCATTGGCCAGTAAAAGCTTATTTAGAAAGGATTCAGAACTTCAGAACTAATACCATTATGCATCAAGGGCAGTACTGGATGGCCAGAACTTACAAACTATATAACTGCAAAAACCATGTCACAGTTTCCCCTGAGCAATATATTTGGTGCCTAGAATCCTGGAAAAAATATTGTGACAGAAATGTCCACCAGAGATCGACCCAACTCTGACTCTGAGCAAAGGAGAGATTTTGAGAGTACCTGTCTACGTCCCCACGTGCCTCTGATAGGATGCGCTGAGGAGGACACACCACCCCAGTGGCACTCCTACCAAACGTGCAACGTGAATCTAATCATAAGACCAATCCCGTCTTCTACTCTTCAAAATTGTTAGTCCAAGAAAATTAAGATTATCTGAGAAATGATTTCATATTAAAGAAGGATAAACAAATATGAAAACTAAATAAATTGTGCACTGCTAGATTGGTTCTTGAATCAAGAAAAAAGAGTTATAAAGGATGTCATTGAGATAACTGATGACATTTGAATATGGAATGTGAACTATGCTATGGAAATGTATTACTGCTAAAACTTCCTGATTTTGATCATTGTACTGTGGTCATGTAGGAGAATTTCCTCATTTGTCCATAAAACAGTCATAATGAAGTATTTAGTGGCAAAGAAGCACAGAATCCCCAACCTTTCTCAAATGTTCAGGAAAAGTTCTATTTTTCTGTATATAAGCAAAGTCAACAAATTATGAATTTGGTTATTGATATGTGCAAGTTCTCTGTATTATTATTGCACCTCTCTGTTGAAATTAGATTAAAAAATTTATTATAAAATAAATGAACTTAAGCATTATATAGTTTAATGATCTTGGGAACAATATGGTGCTTTCAATTTTAAATAATTAAGCTTTTTTTTTTCAAAAAAGATTTCTTCGTGAAAGAGGGGACAAAAATCTGGTATTTGTTAAAACAGCTTAATTTCTGTTAACAATGAAACCTCAGTCAGAAGCTTGTGTATTTTTTCAGTTTTACAATTATTTGCTTTTACTTCCTTTCTATACTAAAATAATATGTAAATGTTGACATGAAGCAAGAAATTTACTTTTCAGTCTCGTTCATATTTACCTCTCACACTTCCTCTTTACATGATTTTATCTGCCATAACTTTATCAATAATGAAAATATATAGGTTTTAATAAACAATTGAATTAAATTTCTAGAAGTTTTGGTTTACATTAGGTTTTGTTTCCAGCCCCATATTCTCGGCCCTGATAACCCCAGGATTCCTGTTGATACAAGTGTCTGCTACTGAGCAAATATTTTATCTGTCCACATTGCTATTTTATAAAATAGATGAAAACCCTTCCTATTAAAATGTCAGAAAATTTGGTTAGAACCAAATCTGCTCAACAAGACAAAGAAATATGAATAATGTTGATGTGTCTAATCAGCTTTACAAAGATTAATTTAGCCAATAAATATAAAGATTGATTAAGCTTTTGGTCAAACTCGTATTTGAAAAAGTAATATTTGTATTAGCATGTGTGATCATATTGCAAACATCTACACATATTTATTTACAAATAATCTTTATGGCAGTTTAAAAGGAAAACGGCATTAGGTAAGATCTAATGACTATAATAAGAACATCAGGCTTCACGACGATCATTTCAAAGTGTATACAGACATGGAGACATTATGTTATGCCCCTGCAACTACTATAATGTTATACGTCAATTCTGCCCCAAGTTAAAAAAGAGAAACAGGAACATCAGGCTTCAGGGGCTGTTCTGACTGTACATGCTTATGTGTGTTTGTGTGATTGGCCCACCAATGTTGTGTATCAACTTTCAAGAAATGTTGCTCATAATAAATTTTCTAAGACAAGGGTTTTTTAAAGATATTTCATTTAAATGACAATAAATTATATGGCTTTCATTCATGTTCCTTATTACATTTGGAGTATATCAGTATATCTGTTAGGCTTCTAAATACAGTTTTTGGCTAATATGCTGAGGCAGAAATTTAAAAAGTAATCAACTAAATCTGCAAGAAAGCTCCCATATTTATGGACTACTTTCATATGTAAAAAGATAATTTTTGTTTATGTATGTCTTGCAAAATGTGATTTTTTTTTTGAAGCAGAGTAAAAGTTTTATATAAATTTACTTAAAGAGAGAAAAAGTGCAGCAGGCAACCTCAACAAGGAGAGGCACTGTGAAAGGTTGGAGAGAGTTTGAGATTAAAAGGTTACACACTTAGAACGTGTGGGTGATCTCAGAGAAAGGAGCGCCCTGAAAGTTTGGGGGTTCCCCCTTTTAATGATTCTTCAGGAATGTGACTAAGGCCTGGGGGTGCAGACCTGTTAAGTGGTCTTTTTTTACAATTAAATAAGCCTACATTAATGTAAGTGTGATAGGTATGGGATAGTACATACACTAAGATGCAGTCTAAAGAGATTTCATCAGCTATCAAACCATTTGTAAAATTCTATAACTGAAGGTCTACTTGCTGAGAGATATCAGGATGAACAAAAATTATAATCTAAATTAAGTCTTATTTAATGAATGAAAACAGCTTTCCTCACATGGAGGTTTGCTATGGAAAACACATTTTAGCCGTGGTCACTCCAGGGCCAGTATGACACCTCATATGACTCCTTAATTAAAAAGTTGACACGGGTTCCCTTTCCATTACCTCACCAACAGAAAAATACTGTATCTTTCCGAAAGGATCATTTAAATTTTTCTCCTAAATATAATTGAATTAATGTTTCCAAAATTAAAATTAGAAAAATATCAAACATCTGTGAGTGAAATTTTTGTATAAATTCTGACTGTCTTTATTTCATATTTATGATCATGTTATTTTATTAATTTAAATGCATGCATTAGCCTATATTAAAAAATTTAGTTTGGACTTACAGTGAGAGAACATGTTCCCGATCTTTTAAATCTCTCTAAAGATTAAAAAAAAAAACTTCTAAGTGTTTTGTAGTTTTAAGTTTCATGAGTCTTGAGGAGAAAATTGGTTTGGGTATCATCTGATATATGGATATTCTGAGAATAACCCAATCTCATGCCTGGTACTCTGAGTCAATTGAGGAGTTTCAGTAATAAACTACCCAGCTCCTGCTCCTACCTGCTCATGGAGGGCAGCCACACTACTGCAAAATCCAAAGCTGCCATATTATCCTCTCCTTTCTGGCTACCTCACTGAGTTTATATGCAGTCAAGCAGTTAAAGACGCATCATTTTTGTCACCATACTGGTGTCTAACAGCAGTAACAATGTGCACTGCAGGGTCTCCTATAGTTATTTTCTGTTGCATTACCCATGGCATGAATCTCAGGCTGTAATTATCTTGTTTGTGTTCCTTTTTGTTCATTGTCTCTTCCACTGTAATACAAGATCAATGACATATTTTCTCTCTAGCTCATGGGTATATCTCCGTATCTTAGTATAGTAATAGGTGTTCAATAAATAGGTTTATAATAATAATAGCAGTAGTAAAGTTATCTTTGCCTAAAAGATAAACTGCAAAATCTTTAATGTCAAATAAGCTTCTTACAGGCTGCCTGTGACCCACCTTTTGGCCCCTCTCAGGTTATAGCCCTTCCTTCAAAAGGTCATTAAACTAAACACTGTTTCCAGGTCACCCCTGCACTTCTGTACCTTCACATTCTTGACCAGGGTTAGCACCACTGGGAATATTCTTCCTATCTCCATTTCACAAGCTGTTTTATGTATCATTCAAAGTTCAAAGCAAAAGTCTCCTATTTTTTTTTGAAGACTCAGACAGGATTAATCACTCTTCACTTTGTGACCTCCTGACATATTTTATTTATCTTTTTCATGGCCAATTAGCATATATATATATACAATAGTTGCACATATTTCTTCTGTCTTCAGTACAGTGTGAGTTCTTTGAGCCCAGGGACCATGTGTTCTCACCTGACTGCATCCAGGACCTAACCTAGCACCTAATATATAATATATATGTTAAATGAAAACTTTAATTTCAATAGCAGTTTATTTTTGCTCCTAAAATAGATACCACTTATTGACACTGTTAAAATTTCTCCAAGTTCCCAAAATCATAGGACATAGTGAAAGGGAATATTCAATGTACTTCAATTTTTAGTAACACAGATAACTTTTATGGTGGATTTTTGTATTTGTGAGTATCATGCTTGTAAAGGTGGCGATGGCCAAGGATAGTAATCTTTTATTTATCACATACTATCTGGGATACTTTGCATTTCAAACACTATAGCAGTGTTTGAGTTGCAGGTAAAGTTTAAAACCGCTTGAGAAATCATCTAGGTAAACATACCAACAGAATTGAGTTAAAAGAAGGCAGTCTATTTAAAATTCTCATTTATAATTCTGTAGATGAGTAACACAGGTTTTTAATGTGGTATTTCAGTTCCTTTGGGTTTTTCATTATGGTCAAAGTTGCTAAGAAAGTAGATCTTAAATGTTCTCACCACACACGCACACACACACACACAAAGTAATCATGTGAGGTGTTAGAGGCATTAACTACTTTAATGGTAATCATTTCATGATGTGTAAGTGTATCAAATCATCATGTGCATACCTTAAACATACACAATCTTATATGTTAATATCTCAATAAAGCTGGGAAAAAATATATGATATGTAAGATATCTTGATAATCATACTTAAGAAGTTGAGGAGAGCCATGTATTTTGAGTTACATGTGGGGAATATTGAAACTTCCAGGTCTTACCTATTTTTTTCACTGGTGAAAAAAAATAATTGTGCTAAATTAGCAGAGTTTTTTTCATGAATATTTTTAATTCTTTGGAAAGGTTCCCTTTACCGTCTCAATAGGCCTATCAGATAGACAACATTCATCAGGAAGCCCATACTGACCATTGCTTTCTTAGTGACTGACAAAGTTCTTCTCTAGGATACCAGTTAATTTAGAAACTGTTTTGGGATACATCACTTCATCTCCACAGAAAAAGGTACTGAAATGTCCTACTGCTTTTATAAATGTCAGGTTCATTCCAAATCACCACTTTCGCTGACATAACATATTTTGGATAAAAAAATCAATTTATAAAAAACTAAATGAATTTCTAGATAATAAGAAAAAATACCTACATGCCCCCTTTAAAAATAAACTCTCCTGTTTTACTGATTATTAATAGGACAATTAATTATTAAACTGCCTATTATGGATTGAATTGTTTCCTCCAAAAAAGATATATTGAAGGTATATGACCAGGTACTTATGACTATGACCTCACTTGGAAATAACATTTTTACAAGTGTAAGCAAATAAGATGAAGTCATACTGAATTAGGGTGGGCCCTAAATCCAGTGACTGTTACCTTTACAAAGAAAGATATTCAGTACTGGAGGTCCTAGCCACGGCAATCAGACAACACAAAGAAATACAAGGCATCCAGATTGGCAGGGAAGAAGTTAAACTGTCAATGTTTGCAGATGACATGATATTGTACATAAAAAACCCTAAGGAATCCACTCCAAAACTACTAGATCTAATATCTGAATTCAGCAAAGTTATGGGATACAAAATTAATACACAGAAATCTGTGGCATTCCTATACACTAACAATGAACTAAGAAAGAGAAATCAGGAAAACAATTCCATTCAAAGTTGCACCAAAAACAATAAAATACCTAGGAATAAACCTAACCAAAGAAGTGAAAGACCTATACTCTGAAAACTACAAGACACTCATGAGAGAAATTAAAGAAGATACCAATAAATGGAAACACATCCCATGCTCATGGATAGGAAGAATTAATATTGTCAAAATGGCCATCCTGCCTATATCAATCTACAGATTCAATGCAATTCCTATCAAAATACCAACAGCATTTTTCAATGAACTAGAGAAAATCATTCTAAAATTCATATGGAACCACAAAAGACCCCGAATAGCCAAAGCAATCCTGAGAAGGAAGAATAAAGCAGGGAGGATTATGCTCCCCAACTTCAAGTTTTACTACAAAGCCACAGTACTCAAGACAAGTTGGTACTGGCACAAGAACAGACCCACAGACCAATGGAATAGACTAGAGAGCCCTGATATAAACCCAACCATATATGGTCAATTAATATATGATAAAGGAGCCATGGACATACAATGGGGAAATGACAGCCTCTTCAACAGCTGGTGTTGGCAAAACTGGACAGTTACATGCAAGAGAATTAAACTGGATTATTGTTTAACCCCAGACACAAAAGTAAACTTGAAATGGATCAAGGACCTGAATGTAAGTCATGAAACCATGGAACTCTTAGAAGAGAGCATAGGCGAAAATCTCCTGAATATAAGCATGAGCAACTTCTTCCTGAACGCATCACCTCAAGCAAGGGAAACAAAAGAAAAAATGAACTCACGGGGCTACATCAAACTAAAAAGTTTCTGTACAGCAAAGGACACCATCAACAGAACAAAAAGGCATCCAACAATATGGGAGAATATATTTGTAAACGACATATCCGATGGGGGGTTAACATCCAAAATATATAAAGAACTCACATGCCTCTACACCCCAAAAGCAAATAACACGATTAAAAAATGGGCAGAGGATATGAATAGACACTTCTCCAAAGAAGAAATTCAGATGGCCAACAGGCACATGAAAAGATGCTCCACATCACTAATCATTAGGGAAATGCAAATTAAAACCACAATGAGATACCACCTCACACCAGTAAGGATGGCCACCATCCAAAAGACTAAGAACAACAAATGCTGGTGAGGATTTGGACAAAGGGGAACCCTCCTGCACTGCTGGTGGGAATGTAAGCTACTTCAACCATTGTGGAAAGCAATATGGAGGTTCCTCAAAAAACTAAAAATACAAATACCATTTGACCTGGGAATCCCACTCCTTGGAATTTACCCAAAGAATACAACTTCTTAGATTCAAAAAGACATATGCACCCCTATGTTTATTGCAGCACTTTTTACAATAGCCAAGATATGGAAGCAACCTAAGTGTCCATCAGTAGATGAATGGATAAAGAAGAGGTGGTACATATACACAATGGAGTATTACTCAGCCATAAGAAGGAAACAAATCCTACCATTCGCAACAACGTGGATGGAGCTGGAGGATATTATGCTCAGTGAAATAAGCCAGGCAGAGAAAGACAAGTGCCCAATGATTTCCCTCATTTGTGGAGCATAACAACGAAGCAAAACTGAAGGAACGAAATAACAGCAGACTACAGACTCCAAGAAGGAACTAGTAGTTACCAAAGGGGACGGGTGAGGGACGGCGGGTGGGGAGGGAAGGAGAAGGGGATTGAGGGGTATTATGTTTACTACACATGGTGTGGGGGGTCACGGGGAAAACAGTGTAGCACAGAGAAGGCAAACAGTGAATCTGTGGCATCTTACTACACTGATGGGCAGTGACTGCATTGGGGTGTGGGTGGGGAGTGGATAACATGGGTAAATGTAGTAACCACATTGTTTTTTTCATGTGAAACCTTCATACGAGTGTATATCAGTAATACCTTAATAAAAAAAAAAAAGAAAGATATTCAGTGACACAGAGAAACATTAGATAATGCCAAGTGACCATGAAGGGAGAGATAAAGATGCATATACACACTGAGGAACGGTAAATATCGCCGGCAGCCACCTAACCTGGAGGAGACGAGGAAGATCCTTCCCCAGAGCTCCAGAGGAAGCGTGACCCTGCCGACAGACTGATCCCAGATCTCTAGCCTAAAGGACCAGGGAGAATAAATTTTTGTTGTCCTAAGCAACTGTTTTTGTGGTAATTTGTTACAGTAGCTCTATAAAATGAATACAGTGTCATGATACAAAATGAATACTATTAATATATTGGTCTGTCTTTTCAATTTCTTTAAAATAGTGAACAAGTAATTTTAATAGTAATTATTTGGGCTCAGCTCCCTTTATAAAGGCCAAATTCTGTTGTCTATTTATTAGGTTTGTTATGATTAATACCTCATGGAAATTCTTATACACAACTTATATCAATTCTTTGGGATAATTACTAAGTCAAAGAAACTGCTTATTATAGTAGAATTGCATAAACGTCACCAAATTGCAGCAGTACAAGAATGTGCCCGTTTCTATACATTGCGCCACACTAGAAATGCTCAGTCTTCTGCACCTCTGCTGGTCTGAGTTGAAAGGCAACAACTTATCAATGACATTTATTTATTACAGAGTTTCACTTTTTAAAGTATGTTTGCTGGACATTTATAATTATTCCTCACCTGATCACATATTTAATTTTTTTTCAAGCAAATTGCTTCTTTTTGCTGATATCTTGTATTCTGGATTCTTCAGATCTGAATCTGTATCCTTGTCATCATGGGAGAGTCAGTTTCTGTAAGCCTCAGTATTTTTTTTTTGAAGTGGTGCTAATGAACTGAATAGCTTTGACTACAGATCTTGCTCTATTTACAATGGGGTTATATCCTGGTAAACCCATCATAAGTTGAAAATATCATGCCAAAAATTAAGCCTCAGTATTCTTCTCTGTAAATGGTAATAAGAGCATATACCTCTTGAGGCTGTCTTGAACAGGAGAACATAAGCAGCAAATTCTTACACATACAGAGCAGGTCCTGGACTATCATGAATGCTTCGCCATCAGCGAGAGACAGAAGAACCATCAGTGATGTAATAAGTACATCAGCCTATTAAGAAAACATTTGGTTTATTGCAAGAGTTTACTAATTAGAAGTTTACCAGAAAGTAAGAAATATTCCATTTACAAGGCTTTGCTTCTGTCCCTGTTGTATTGAGGTTTCTCTTTTATCCTAGTGAACAGGATGCCAATTCACGCCTTTGCTCACCTTTATTCACTCATCTAGAATGCCACCTTTTTCATTGTCTACGTAGCCCATTATTTGGAAAATTCCAATGAATAGTGCTCAGATTCCTCCCTTTAATATTTTCTACAGCCATTCCATTGTTTCAATCCCATTGATTTTAATCATCCGAATCCAGAAACTTTACAATCTCCAATGACCTTCCTTTTCCTTTTCTACCTCTACTCCACCCATCAACAATCTATTTCTTATCTTTTCCATAACAAAATACTATAAAACATCTTTATGGCAAAGTTAGAATTCTCCTGCTTCATATCTAAGGCATAATGTACAGACAGATGTATCTAATGTGTTTTCTACTGTTTTTCAATATGAGCCTTCCACTCTAAATGCAACTGCTAATACCAAACAAGCTAATCTAATTTTTTCTCCAATGGTATTTTGTCTATTTATTGATGAGTATATTGCACAGTTAAACAACAAAAGCTTTGGCATTTGAAAAGAACTTAAATCAGTTATTTGCTTCCTATTGGTTAGATCTTCTTTTCAGGTCTTCAGTTTCTACTGACCAGTTTCCTGTCTTCCTCCTGGTCATGAGAACATTACTAGGTTTCCTTCCTTCCTTCCTTCCTTCCTTCCCTTTCCCTCCCTCACTCCTTCCTTTTTGTGGTAGGAACACATAACATGAGATATACTCTATTTACAGAGCTAAGTGTATAAATCAGTATCGTTATTTATAGGAACAATGTGGTACAGCAGACACCTAGAATTTGTTAATCTTGCAAAACTGAAATTGTAAGACCCTTGTTCATCTTAAGCAAAAAAAGCCAGGTGGAGAAAGACAAAACCACATGATTTCACTTACTTGTGGAGTTTAAAAACAAAACAAAATGCATAAAGTAGCAGCAGACTCTTAGACATTGAGAAGTGACTGTGGTTACCATGGGGGAAGGGTTGGGATGAGTGGGTGGAGAGGGTGAGGGGGATAGAGGGGCAAAAAATTTTCAATCATAATATAAATTGGTCATGGGGATGGTAGTACGGTATGGAGAAGATAGCCAATGATTCTGCAACATCTTGCTTTGCTGACAAATGGTAACTGCACTAGTTGGGGTGAGGATTTAATAATGTGGGTAATTGGTGAACCACTGTGCTGTATGCTTGAAACGAATACAAGATTGTATATCAACTATACTTCAATTAAAAAAAGAAAATGAAAAATATATATAAACCTATTGATTAGCAACTAGCTGTATTTCTCTTTACTCTCCAAATTAGGACCATTCTTCTGTACCCTTCAGACCCTGGAAACCACCATTCTATTCTTTGTTTCTCTAAGTGTTTTTCATGCCATTTCCTCAATCTGAAATGACTGTTTCTTGTAATATAAGTGGAAACATTGATGCTCTGAGAGTCTCTTAGATTTAGTTAACGCTGCCTGATTTAAGGGGGGAAAAGTCAATTTTAGGGATACAAAGTAACTCAAAAATCTGGGTGCTTCCAGAAAACAAGACGGTAGGAATTGGTGTGTTTTGGGGATTGTCATTAGAATAACTGAGCTCCAACTCTTTTCTGTCCTTAAGTCCCTCAGCTCAAGGTAGAGTTTCAAAGGCTGGTGGGCCTATCTGCTTTCACGTGCCAACCCTCTTGCTCTGGTGAAGTAGGTGAGCAAAGCATTCTGATAGGAATTACCACTGAGGTCGTTTGTAAAAAGTCTCATCACCAAAGAACATTACTAAAGGAGAAGAAAGGAATGTTACCCAGGTAAAGACAACCTGTGCCTGATGTAGCATACCCAGAATCCTCCAGCTTTTCTGCCTGCAGCTGGGTACCTAAACCAGTGTGGCCTGCCTAGCAGGCCCAGCTGTCTTCAAACCTCGGGGAAGAGGATAGGAAAGTGCTGCTTTCACTTCAGATATAAGCTGGGTTTTCTAATTCTTTACTATTTGGGTAAAATTTTGTTCTCTGATTTCTATCAGCTGTTTACCAGTAAGAATATTGAAGAAAGAGAAATTGACAAATAATACATATAGGTATATATATATATACATGCAGACATACGATATAAATTGATCAGACTTGACAGAGATATAAATTGGTCTACTTGACAGAGAATATTGATTTCATTACTCATTGTGCTTTTCTGTATTTTCTAAATTATCCTCAGTAGATATGTTTTTTAAACTTTTGTATACTGTGGCATAGGAAAGAATTGCCTAAACTTTTGTATGTTTGTACATGTATATATATCACACATGCTGTTCCTGGAGATATTAATAGGTATAAAATGAAGGATTCCATCATTAAAAATATTTATGATAGGCTGCATATTCTAGTAAACTCCTGGAGATTTACAGTTTATATTGACCTATTAAAGTCCCTATGTGTCCCTGATGTCAAGCTTTGCAAGTTAGATAGAACTGAATTTAACTCTTCATGTTTTTTAATGTATGTGACTTTGGCCTATTTATGCTATCTTTTAAACTTCGGTTTTCTCAGCAATTAAAAGGTAACAGTAGTACATTCAGTTTAAGGGATAAGAGCACAAAAAATCCTTTGGAGTCAGGTTCACACCTTAGTTCTTGAATTTCATCTCTGTATGATTACCCTTACAGCTGAATTTTCCTCATGTATAATTATAAAACAGAGATGATACTACTAAGGTAATTCTTAAAATGTTAGGAGGATTAAATTAGATAATAATTATGTACATATTTTGACACACTGCCTGGCACACACGAGTGTATTATTTGGGGGCAATTATCATTGCCATTACTACTGAGCTATCTAAAGTACCAAGTGGATAATATAAGTGAGCTTTTAGCAGGGCATTATAGTACATGTCTGCTAGGGACTACTGATTGTGTGGTAGGAGAAGAGGAAGAGAAAGAGGTAATACTGGAGATGTTTCATTTACAGAAATATTTCCAGGTCAAGCTCTTGCAATCATGCTATATTCCACAGAACTTTGTGGACATCATTATCTATTCATGTAGATGCTGGAAAACCCTGTAAATTTTTTGTGGGGGGAAGAAGCTTAGCAGGAAGTACCTTGGTCCACTTCTACAAAATACGCTGCAGCCTTCTGGGCAGGCATCTGCCCATCCAGGCCCCTCGCGTGTCACGGGAACGCCAGCCTCACCTTCTGTCCCGCGGACCCGCAGCACACGGCCCTGCACGAACTGGCCGCAGGGTCGCTGGGTTCCAGGTGCTTGTTATAGACTGTGACCTTCACAGTGAGGACTGATCAAAGTCCAGTTAAAAGAAACATTATGTTCAATTAATCTTTGTGACACACTTAAATCTCTCTCTAGATAAACCAAAGAAGTCTATGTTTTTTAAATTTTATCATGGGATTTTAATTAATTCCCCTATCTCTTCCATATAGTTTTTGTTTTAATGAATTGAGCTTTGATTTTTTAAAAACTCATTCCTATATTCACTCTAAAGTTATTGTTGAAAATTCAGTACATTGTACATTTTTTCTTTCTTTGAGGGTGAATAATTTTCTCTGTGGTCTCTGTACCAACATTTGTACTATTCTGATCCAGTTTGTTTTAACTCATGAACACTGAAAATCTTGTAATTATCAATGCTTGCATTTTTAACTTTGGTTGCTAAAAAGATTTTAGCCATGTTTTGCCATCTAACCTTTCCACAAACATATAGACTCCTATGATCATGATATGCATTTGTGTGTGCTATCATTACTTCTGAGGTTATGTCATCTTTAATAAACTAGTCTTTAGAAAAATACCCATGCTACTGTATGTAGCCATGTATTTATATTTATTACTATAAAAATATATTTTTAATCTATAACTCTTCATCCATTCTTCCATTGAAAAAGCATGGTGTGATTATGTCTTCCTGCTGAGCTGACCCTTATATAATTATGTATTCCTCTTTATGTTTAATAATATGTTTTACCCTAAATCTACTTTTTTTGGACAGCTTTCTTTTGTCTAATCTTTCCATATGTTTTCTATATTACTATTTTCAATTTATCTGTATTTTTCTTACAAACAACACATATTTAGGACAACCTTTTCCTGAACATTTATTTTTTAACTGGAGTGTTTTAATCCATCTACATTTTATATAATCAGTAATATAATTAGATGTACATCTAATATCTTACTATTTGTTTTCTATTTTCCCCATCTGTTCTTCCTTTATTTTTCATTTCTTGCCATTTTTGTATTACTTATATGTGCTATTTTATTTTCCCTCTTTCTAAACTATTTTTTACAGTCACATGTACCCTGGATTCATCCAGTCTAATACATATGAGCACTTTGTCCACATCACAAACAAAGGAAGAGTATAAAACTTTTCAACTCCGTTTAATACTTTCTCATATTCTGTGCTCTTATTCTCATATACCTTAGTTCTTTATATATTTTATACTGCATACAACATTGTTGTTTGCATGTACCCACATTTTTACTTTTTAGTTCCATTCTTTTTATCCTTTTCCCAGTCCATGCTTTGCCCTATAAGCATTGTTTCTGCAGCTGCTCTCTAGGACTTCCCTTCATGGTGGTTCACTGGTGATAATTTTTTTCAATTTTCGTTTGCCTAAAATATTCTGTTTTTCCATATATAGGGTTTGCTGTATATAGAAGTCTATGTTAGAAGTTATTTTCTTTCCTCACCTGAAGCTACATTTCAATTTTTATTTCCACAGTTTACTTTGAGAAATAATCTGTCCGTGTTAATGATGCTGCTTTGAAACTTATACTTCAAAGTCTTCATCCTTCATATTCTTTTAAGATTGTCTCTGTCTTTGGTTTTCAGCAGCTTTACTATGAAGTGTTTAGGAGTATTTAAGTGTCTAGGTGTCAGTCTGGACCTCGATGTTCACCTCATTTTCTAATGTCTTAGAAAACCAGTTTTAGAAAACTCCAAACGATTATATATTTAAACAGTGCTCTGTCTTATTCCATAGCTCCTCTATCTCTGGTTAAAATTAAACTGACGTTTCCATCTCAATGTCTGCCCTGGCAATGAAACAAATAACAAACACATAGGTTTTTACCTGGCAATCTGTTCGTAACATTTGTAATATATTTGATTTCTTTTAGGACTAGAATTACTGTCAAAATTGTACTATTTGATATAACAAAACTTTTCTTCCTATCGCAGTTAGCTGCTTGTACCTTACATCTTCTGAATTTGCATTTTCAAATCTGAGCTCACCAGAATATACCACAGAGAGGTCTGATGGTCTGTACGAATGTTCACCAATCTTTTTCCATTCTTGATAACATTCGTAAGTATTCAACCTTCAAAATATATTTGAAAATACTTATTCAAAGAATGCTTATCAATCAACTACAAAGTGCCAAGCACTATTCTACATCTTAATTAAGTTTGTACAGAATACAAATTTTGATTCTCACAACCAACATTTATTGAGTCTGATACATACAGTAGGAATGTCACTAGGAAGTCAAAGGAGAACAAAGCCACAGCCTCTAGTGTGAAAAAAACTCATGATATCTGAGACTGACTATAGAAAGTTTTTTGAAATTCTTAGATGTATTGATAAAGGTGTACAGAAATTGTAAGGAGAACAAGGAAGATGCAGGGACTAATTGGATCTTAGAAGACAAGGAAGACAACATAGAGACAAACACAAGTATTGAAAGAAAAACTGGATTTGCCAAATGGATAAGATGGAGTGGGAAGACATTCCAGACAGAGGGAATTTCCCAAGGAACAGAGAATTCACAGAACAGAGTGTATTTAGAAGATTTCAATTTCAAAATGCCAGGACAGAGAGATTTATCATTTTGTTTATGTATATATGTGGCGGGTGTTGGTGGTGTGTATATGTGTTTGTAGATACTGAATGTGGCACTGGAATAGTTGAAAGATACAAGTGAAATATTAGGCAAGACCATACCATTAAGTGTCTGATGTGTCTGGCTAAGAGCTTCAACCCATCTTGTAAGTGATGGTAAGTCTGACAAATTTTAAGGCAAAATATGTAAAATTAATGTCTTTAGAAATACAGATTTTCTATGATGGGACGAATCTGGAAATTTTTCTTAACATGTTACAGTGTTCCTTCCTCAAGTTTACTGTGCAAGCTTGACAGTGATGAATATTCCTTTCATTCCTATTTCAGAAACTTTAATGCTATGATTAGTATCTCTAACGGTCACCGTCACTTTCACGACACCAACCAGCATTCCTTTTTTGAGGTGATTGTTAGTAAGAGCGGTTCTCCTGACTCCTGCTCACTCTTCAGAGATAAAATTGCTCAAAGAAATACTAGCACTTATCAGATTTTCTATTTTAAATGGAATGAGAATGGTAGCATTTATCTAGAATGAAGTTCTTACATACAGTATGAGGCAATAGCCAGGTTTTTAACACATATCCTAAATTTTTGAATCAGGTGTCAGTGTGCAAACTATCTTCTTACTTGAAGAAATTTTACTTTTTTAACAGGAGGACAGAGGACTCCAGACACCTTGAGATAAAGCATAAAGCATTGTTTTAATGAGTAGCACTTCTATAATTTGCAAGGTAATACATCTCAGATTCCATCATAATCTTTAGATTGCTGTGATGAATGATATTTTCCACAATATAATATGCATTTTCTGGGCAGGTAGGAGAAGGATATTAAAAACCAGATATATATTATTCTGCAAGTTTGAAATTTTAATGCTTGCTCTAGCATTTACAATATACATCTTTAATCACAGTAAACCTTTAAATATTATTGTATTGAGTCACATATATTTCAAGAAGCTTAAATAGTAATAATACCCCTTGTTTATGCTATTGTGATAAATTTTATTTCATATATATCATTAAAGCAGAATTCATTGTTTTTTACTTTAAAATGTTACTTATATTTTAAAAATACATAAATTAAGAAATCTTTCTTATTTACATTAAACTTTATCTTTTTTTCTGAGATCTGTGCAGTTTCTAGTTTTTTGTATCATATCACTTCTGTCCAAAAAATTTCCTTTAAGTATAGGTTTGCTGGTAATGAATTTGTTCAGTTTCCATTTGACTAAAAATCTTTTTATTCTCCATTTTTCTGCTGTTGTGGGGGGGACTGCTCCATATATCTCAGTAAGATTATGTTGTTGATTGTGTTATTCAGATCTTCTATGTACTTGATAAATCTCTGTCTAGTAGTTGTATCAGTTGCTGAGAGTTGGGTGTTGAAGTCCCCAGTAATAACTGAGGATGTGCCAATCTCTCCCTTCATCTGTCACTTGTATTGTATGGGTCTGTCATTTCACGTGCATACATTTATGGTCATTAAGTTTTCATGGCAGATCAATTACTTTATCATTTCTCTCTTTGGCTCTAGTAATTTTCTTTTGTTGTGAGGTGATGTATTTTATCTGTACACTAATGTTGCTAACGTATACTAATATTGCCAGTACTAATTTCTTTAAAGTTTGTGTTACATACATTTTTTTTTCACCTGTTAAATTGAGTGTGCTTCTTCCATGGTATTTGAAATGAGTTTCCTATAGATAATATATTGGTGGATCATGTTTTATATTCTTTCTGCTCACTCTTTCAATCTCTGGCTTTTAATTTGTAAATTTATACCATTTACTTTTAAGGTAATTATGGCTATCTTAGAGCAAAAGTCTCATTTTTAAAAGTTGTCTTCTATTTGTTTCCTCCTCTCTGTTTTTTTTTTGTTTGTTTGTTTCTTATTTGTTTCTCATTTCTCTGCTTTTCTTTTCCTGCTTTCCTTTGGGTTATAAATTTTAAATAATGTACCTCGACTTATTTATAATGTTTGGGGGTATATTGCTTTGAATCATTTTAATAGATTGTTCTGGGTATTGCAATACACATACATAACACAGCCTATTGGTATTGATGTTTTAACTTAGAGTGAAATATACAAACCATTCTTCCAATTACCATCCTTTATCCGCCCCCACACCCCAACACTATTTAAATACCATTGCATTAAGTATTTTCCTACATATATAGAGTACCATATCATATGGCATTAAAATGTTTGTTTCATAAGTGATGCTGGGAAAATTGGACAGCTACATGCAAAAGAATGAGACTGTATCAATGTCTTACACTATACACAAAAATCAACTCAAAATGGATTGAAAACCTCAAATAAGACCCCAAACCATAAAACTTCTAGATGCAAACATAGGTAGTATACTTTTGAACACTAGCATTAGTTTTTTTCTGGATAGGTCTCCTCAGGCAAGGGAAACAAAAGCAAAAATTGAGACTATATCAAATTTTTTTTTAAAAGCTTCTGCACAGTAAAGAAAATGATCTACAAAACAAAAAGGCAATCTACTGAATGGGAGAATATATTTGCAATGATATATCCAATAAGGAGTTATTATGCAAAATATATTAAGAGCTTATACAACTGAACACCATAAAAACAAATAATTCAATTTAAATGGGCAGAGGACCTGAACAAACATTTTTCCAAAGGACACACGCAGAGGCCAACAGACACAGGAAAGATGCTCCACATCACTGATCATCAAGGAAATGCAAATCAAAACCACAATGCGGTATCACTCACGCCAGTCAGATGGCTAGAATCCTTGTACATTGTTGGTGGGAATGTATTTGGTGCAGCCACTATGGAAAGCAGTATGGAGGTTCCTCAAAAAACTAAAATTACAAAGACCATAGAACCCAGTAATTCCACTTTTGGGAATTTTTCTGAAGAAAGCATACTCACTAGTTTGAAAAGATATATGCACTACTATGCTTATCACAGCTTTATTTATAATACCAAGATATGGAGCAACTTAAGTGCCCATTAAGAGATGAATTGATAAAGAAGATGTGGTACATATATAAAATGGAATATTTCTGAGCCATAAAAAGAATGAAATCTTGTCATATGTGACAACATGAGTGGACCTAGAGAGTATTATACTAAGTGAAATAGACAAAGAAAGACAAATGATATGATTCTACTTATATGTAGAATCTGAAAAACAAAACAAATGAACAAACAAAACAGAAAGACTTGTAAACTCAAAGAACAGTCTGAAGCTTGCTATGGCGGGGAGGCTGAAGGGTGATATAGTTGAATGGGATAAAGTACAAAATTCCAATTATGAAACAGTGACAAGGATGAATGTACAGCATGGGGAATATAGTCAATAATATTGTACTCATCTAATTAGCAAGTGAAGGTCTTCTTGCCTGCATGGTATAAATTTCGTTATTTAGCCTATTCCTAAATCTATTCTCCACTGGTTCTGATAAATCAGAATTAGAAAAGACAAAAAAGCCAAAATGAAGTGGTCATCAAGGAGATAATATTATTGTAATAAGTAGGTAGATGTAGGAGGTAAGAGGATTCTTTTATGAAATAAAGTATAGGTAAGGGAAAGGACAGGATATCAGAAACTGTGAATCTGAAGAATACAGGAAAGGAAGAGCATAATGATTAGTAGAAAGACATTGAAAAGATACACGCTTTGTAAATATGATTTAATAGAAGAGACTGGTGGTGCTGTGATCAAAGTTCTCATTCCACAGATTTTCCTTGTATTTGCTATACCACAGAACGTATAACCGCTTACTCTGCTGTGTCTTGTGTGAATGACAGTCATTCACTTACCTGATCAGACGCCGGCCTGATGAATACTTTGAAATGGACAAGACATTTTTTACTGGGAACTTCCCAGGGCAAGATTCGTCAGTGTGTGTTTTTAGAGCATTACGCCCATATGATGTTTGACAGTGGAACGAGTTTTGAAAATATTGCAAACTATTTATTGTTCTTGGGAACAAACAATACATATTAGCAAATTAAAGAGATGAAGTCCTGCGACGATTAATGTCACGGAATTTTGTTTACCCACGCTTTCCTAAATATATTTGACCCTGAAAAACTGGCAATTATTAAACATTGCTAAATGATGTTAGTGTCCCTGAAAGGGGAATCTAAGAAAAACCAGACTAAAAATCTCTAATGTATTTTATAGCTCTAGAATTCAATGATTCTAAATATAAATTATTACTTACATATAAATACAAGTATGTCCAAGATTAAGCTATTTTCACAGAAAATAATGCCAGAAAAATCACATAAAAATTAATACTACCATATTTTAGCATTGGGCGTGGTACAAATAATACATACGATTATACAATAAAAACTATCCACTCTTCACCAAAATAACTGTTTTCTGGTAAACTTTCTTAAATTTGCATGAAAACAATTTTGGTATACTAAATTTAGCTTTATTATGATTAGAAATTGCTTCTATACTACTTCTGAAAAACTTCATTTTCCACCACTTACTGGTTAGGATTTTTATTAGGATTACATTGAATCTGTATACCGATTAAGAGATTCCTTCCAATCTACCCTGAAGTACGTCTTTGTATTTTCCTGGTTCCCCTTCCTCATCTATTACACCTTTAAACGACTCTTCAAAATGTCCACATAATGATCCTTAGAACCTTTACTATATAACAGAAGAGAATTAAATTGCTAATTAACTGACTTAAAACTGGGGAGATTATTCTGGATTATCTGAATGAGCCTAATGTAATCACAAAGGTCCCAAAGTGAAAGAGGGAAGCACTGGAGTCAGAAAAGAGATATTATGGTGGAAACGGCGTCACAGAGATGCTTTGGTGCTGGAACTGGTGTCCGATTTATGACCTAAACGTAAGATGATACATTTATGTCGCTTTGGTAATTTGTTTGGTAATTTGCAGCGATAGGAAATGAATACTATATTTAAAGGTAGAGATTCAAATATATGAGCACAATACCCTGAAATAAAAATATGAGCAATATAACATTTTAAATTATTAAATTCTTTGAAACAAATAATTTCAATGCTTGGATATTCAATTGTAGATCATTAGATTACATTCATATTTAAAATAGGCATATTTGCATAAATAACCTTACCTATGAATAAATTCACACTGAAGTGATCAAATAATTATTTTAGTGGTGATTTAATCTTCAAACAGAACATCCAAGTGTTTTCCTATTAAAACGGAAATTCTGAACATTACAAATAATCATTTTATTGTTTAATTGTAATTAATGATAGAAAAATGAAGGTTTTTTTTTTATCTTTTGCCATTACCACCTAATTTTTAATGTGTTCTTACAGCTCTATTGATGATCTGCTTTCACTTGTGTATGGAAAACATTCAGAATATCTAGAATTTTGAGTAGGATTTTGGACCTGAGAATTCTTTACTTTCAACATAATTTTTGCATATTTGTATATACAATGGATTATATTTAAGTAATTACTAAATAAAATGCGATTTTAATACTTTATGTCCCTCATGATAAATAGGAAGCAAACTGATATTTGAATGCCTGAGAATACTTTAGATATCTATATCTCAAAGTCAATAATAGAAGTTAAAGTATATTATTTCATTCTGGAGTTTATTACTTAGAACCATAAATCGTTCTCTTGCCATGAAAAAGTTTGGGAAAGTAAGACAAAGAAAATGTACTAATGCTGGAAAACACTAATGCTGAGGGGCTGTCGGCTAAGCAAGCCTATGCCATGGCCATAAAAGACTTTAGTTTACAAATACCTAGAACTAAGGTAGAATATGTTCTGATTTCTGCAAATAAGTTTAATAGAGTTTTCCTTTAATCTGCATTTTGCTTCCTGGTATCAGATAAAAAGTCCAGTAGCTATATGTGACTGTATTTTCTGCACTGTAGTACAAATTAATAGGAAGAAATTTTAGTATCAATTTGCATAAGCATATTGAGGCCAGTGTAATACGAATGAGTAGACATGATGATTCTTGAATATTATCTTAAAACTTAGCATAATTTACTTTTCTTTTTATTTGTTTACGTTAAGAAAGATATAGATAGCTTTTAATATGTTTGAATTTCCTTTTTGCAATATTAAATGGGATTTAGAAAATAACTTATTCAAGATTGCCAATAAAAAAACAAACACCTAGATGATAGGGCAATATTAGTGCCAAAATTATCAATAATTCACAAAGCTGAGTATATTACACACTATATTCGCACTCAAGCCTTTGTAACTGCACACTGTGATTCACTTGTCCTATCCTATTATTTTTATGATTTATTCCTATGGAATCAAAAGATAAGATACTGATCCATAAACATAAGATCACGGCAACATTTTCTTTCTTTTCCATATAACAAATATAATTAAATGAAACAAGTATCACTGAACATTTTATTAAGTCTAGAACATAATGTATTTAATCTCAGTACTCTGGGACTCTGAGACTCAGTTTTTATATGAGATAACCAATAATAGAAAAATCAGTTATAAATGCATTTATCAGAGAGAATAGAGTTAGATAAAAAGCACTAAAACAACTGTAACATATTGAATTGTGTAAAATGCGAAGTCACTATTAGTAATGAAAAACTATATTTTTCATTTGGTATATACTCTCACAACAAACAAAACATAAAGGTAATGACACATTTATACAAGTGAGCAAATATTAAGAAATTAAGGCCAAGGGTCAAAGGAATCCTGTTACAACAAATTTGTGTTACTATAAAGAATATTAATGCAGGACTTTATTGGAATATGATTGAGGCTTAATGCAATGCACTTATAACTATTTCCATAAGTACTTCCAATGTGTGTTAATAGTAATTTTCAAATATATAAATCTCAAATATGTAAGTCCAAAACAACTTTTAAAAACCAGTAGGGAGAAATAATAAAAAGACTTGAAAATGGTTGCTCTTTATCAGTGCTAAACTCTTTGTGTAATCATCAGTGGTTTCAAGACTTCCAACTAAAGATAATTCCAAGCTCATAAATCAATGTGAAAATCCCATTAAATATTTTTTAGGATCCAGGAAAGCAGTAGAGAAAAAATTATATTATTGAGGAAAGTAACCATGTGAATAAAAGCAAAATGAATTTGTTTGTCATCAGACCTCTCACTTAGCATTTGATCCTTCTTTATTTTGATTAAAGGTGGTAAAATAATTAGTAAATAGTTTTCATTTAGTTTATGTATGATTGACTACTTGTTTATAATGCACCTCAATTATTTTAGACACTAATCTAAATTTCATCACTACTCTATAATATGGTAAACTTAAAAATATAATACACATTACTTTTTTTAGATAATTATATATTAAAAGAAATGATATATATATGTACTTATTTTGTTGCTAAATTATAACATGAGATAGATTCAAAGGCTTATTGATATTTAGTTATTCTTTATTTCTATTAGCTTAATAATGGACTTCTTAAAACTTTCTATCATGAATATCCTTGCAAAAATTTATCCCTAAAAGTCTAAGGAAATGGGTTAGGCAATTTTCCTGTTCTGTTGTCTTCTCTGTTTGTGTGGATTCATTACCAGTGGGTCAGCACACTCCTACCCTTCAGGATACTATGAATCTATGATCTACATGTGTAATTCTTCCACCAAACATCATAATTCTCCAATTTTTTAAGTCAAAACAAAAATATATTTTCTTAGGAAATTCACAGGCAGAAATTAACCAAGAGCATAACTGATGAACGGAAGAAGGGATAGTCTGTAGAATTAACTCAATTATCTAAGGTGCAAATATGTTTTACTCATTTAAAAATCTAATCAATGGCAAGAGAGGAGCAGCAGGGAAAAGTGAGTCTGTGCCACCTTGTCCAGGAACTAGCCTGTTATAAATATGACAGCCATGCCTACCTTTTTAAAGCATCAACCTTCAAAGCACTTTTTAAAAACATAATTCTTTCTTCAGTCATCTCGTGCCTTCACATTTCACTCAGATTGAAAGTCTATATCATTGATGAGATCATCAGGTCCCAAATTACTTTAGTGATCTCATTTATTACTACCCCACCCTTCACTCTTCCTACCCTTAGCCGTATTCACCTTCTTGCTATCACTTGATCATCACCTCTAGATCTCTGCACTTGCTGCTCCCACCAGATATCTGCGTGGCTAATTCTGTACCTCATTCAAGTCAGCTTACAGATCATCTCAATAAGATCTTCTCTAGACATGGGATTTAAAATAACATTTTTTTTTACTAAAGATATGGCTACTAAAATCTGAGTTTCACATTGTTATCTTTTCTAAAATAACATCTGTTAAATTTCAATACAAAATCTTTATAGGAAGGATCTTAATTTGATTAAAAGAATTAGTTAAAAATTAAATCAATAATACAACTTTGTTGACATCAATTTTATTTCTTGACATCAATTTTAAGGTTTATTCATTGCAATTTGTTCTCTTTTAGCAGTTGAGCTAGGAAAATAAATATTTTGCTATGTTAAGTATTCTAAATATCAATTTTACAAAGAACTATAATAAAACATATTCAATGCTAATGATGCTTGTGTAGTTTTATTCAATGAATTAGAGGGAATTTCATAATATTTTAAAGCTCTTATTCCATCATGGACTTCCCTTTCTTATTTCCACATATAAAAGGCAATTCCTGTGGGTTATGGAGTTTATCAAATCTGTCTCTTGTTTCTACTTCCCTTACTATCCTCCTGGTTTAATTCTAACCACACATTTCTTAGACTACTGCTGTGACCTCTACAAAACCATCTCACTGTTTTTCATCCCCTTCCAAGGCATCTTCCAATGCATCTTACATTTCAACCTTTAATAACTTCTCTTGAAATAAATATAATTTAACACTATTGCTCAATTCTTTCATTAATAAGCTTTTAAAATACTTTTATAAATTTTGTGCTTTACATTTCAACTACAGAAACTCAGCTCATGCTTTTCAAATATATCTTATGGTTTCCTTTTTTTTCTTGCCATGGCTTATTTTTCCCTATAATGTCAGATTTATGAAAGAACATTGAGAGAACTGTGTGACCAATCCAAATGGAACAATATTTGCATTATAGGGGTACAAGAAGAATAAGAGAGACAAAAGGGATAGAAAGTGTCTTTGAAGAAATAATTGCTGAAAACTTTCCCAGCCTGGGGAAGGAAATAGTCTCTCAGGCCATGGAAGTCCACAGATCTCCAAACACAAGGGACCCTAGAAGGACAACACCAAGACATATAATAATCAAAATGGCAAAGATCAAAGACAAAGACAGAGTAGTAAAAGCAGCCAGAGAGAGAAAAAAGATCACATAGAAAGAAAAACCCATCAGGCTATCATGAGACTTCTCAGCAAAACCTTACAGGCCAGTAGGGAATGTCATGATATATTCAATGCAATGAAACAGAAGGGCCTCGAACCAAGAATACTCTATCTAGCAAGACTATCATTTAAATTTGAAGGAGGGATTAAACAATTCCCAGGTAAGTAAAAGTGGAGGGAATTTACTTCCCACAAACAATATCTACAGTGTATTTTAAAGGGACTGCTGGACATGGAAGTGTACCTAAGGCTAAATAGTTGTCACCAGAGAAAATAAAACCACAGCAAAGGAAGTAGACCAACTAAATACTAACTAATTGCAAAATAAAATCAGCTATCCACAAAGTCAGTCAAGGGAAAGTACAGAATAAAACACTTAACATATAAAGAGTGGAGGAGGAAGAAAAAGAAAGGAGAGAAAAAAGGAATCATCAGACTGTGTTTATAATAGTGTAATAAATGAGTTAAGTTAGATGGTTAGATAGTAAAGAAGCTGCCATTGAACATTTGGTAACCAAAAGAACCCAAAGTTTGCAATGGCAATAAGTACATATCTATCGATAATCACCCTAAATGTAAATGGACTGAATGCACCAATCAAAAGACACAGAGTTACAGAATGGAAAAAAAGCAGGACCCATCTACATGCTGCCTACAAGAGACTCACTTCAAAACCAAAGACATACACAGACTAAAAGTGAAGGGATGGAAAAAGATATTTCATGCAAACAATAGGGAGAAAAAAGCAGGTGTTGCAGTACTTGTATTAGACAAAATGGACTTCAAAACAAAGAAAGCAACAAGAGATAAAGAAGGATATTACATAATGATAAAAGGGTCAGTCCAACAAGAGTATATAATCATTATAAATATCTATTCACCCAAATTAGGAGCACCCAAATATGTAAAACAAATACAAAGAGAATTAAAGGGGGAAATAGAATGCAATGCATTCATTTTAGGAAACTTCAACACACCACTCACTCCAAAGGACAGATCAACCAGACACAAAATAAGCCAAGGACACAGAGGCACTGAACAACACACTAGAACAGATGGACCTAACAGACATCTACAGAACTCTGCACCCAAAAGCAGCAGGATACACATTCTTCTCAAGTGCACATGGAACATTTTCCAGAATAAACCACATACTAGGCCACAAAAAGAGCCTCAGCAAATTAAAAAAGATTGAAATTGTACCAACTAACTTCTCAGATCACAAAGGTATGAAACTAGAAATAATTTGCACAAAGAAAACCCAAAAGGCTCACAAACACATGGAGGCTTAACAACATGCTCCTGAATAATCACTGGATCAATGACCAAATAAAAACAGAGATCAAGCAATATATGGAGACAAACGACAACAACAGCATAATGCCCCAACTTCTGTGGGACTCAGAGAAGACAGTTCTAAGAAGAAAGTACATAGCAATCCAGGCTTATTTAAAGATGGAAGAACAACCCCAAGTGAATAGTCTAAATTCACAATTATTGAAACTGGAAAAAGAAGAACAAATGAGGCCCAAAGTCAGTAGAAGGAGAGACATGATAAAGACCAGAGAAGAAATAAATAAAATTGAGAAGAATAAAACAATGGAAAAAATTAATAAAAACAAGAGCTGTTTTTTGAGAAAATAAAATAAATTTATTAACAAAATATATTTATTAAGAAAAATAAACCAGACTTATGAAGAAAAAAGAGAATCCACACACATAAACAGAAACATAAATAATAAAGGAAAAATCACTATGGACAACACAGAAATACAAAGAATTACTAAAGAATACGATGAAACCTATATGCTAACAAATTAGAAAACCTAGAAGAAATGGACAAACTTCTAGAAAAATATAAACTTCCAACACTGACCCAGGAAGAAACAGAAAATCTAAACAGACCAATTACCAGGAATAATATTGAATTGGTAATCAAAAACTACCCAAAAACAAAATCCCCAGACCAGATGGATTTACTGCTGAATTTTATCAGACATTTACAGAAGACATAATACCAAGTCTCCTCAAAGTTTTCCATAAAATAGAAGAGGAGGGAATACTTCAAAACACATTCTCTGAGGCCAGCATCACTCTAATACCAAAACCAGGCAAAGACCTCACCAAAAAAGAAAATTACAGACCAATATCCCTGATAAATGTAGATGCAAAAATACTCAACAAAATATTAGCAAACCGAATTCAAAAATACATCAAGGGGATCATACACCATGATCAAGTGGGATTCATCCCAGGGATGCAAGGATGGTACAACATTCGAAAATCCATCAACATCATCCACCACATCAACAGAAAGAAAGACAAAAACCACATGATCATCTCCATAGATGCTGAAAGAGCATTTCACAATATTAAACATCCTTTCATGATAAAACTCTCAACAAAATGGGTATAGAGGGGAACTACCTCAACATAATAAAGGCCATATATGACAAACCCACAGCCAACATCATATTTAACAGCGAGAAGCTGAAAGCTTTTCCTCTAAGATCGGGAACAAGACAAGGATGCCCACTCTCTCCACTTCTATTCAACATAGTTCTGGAGGTCCTAGCCATGGCAATCAGACAACACAAAGAAATAAAAGTGGTCCAGATTTGCAAGGAAGAAGTCAAACTGTCATTGTTTGCAGATGATATAATATGGTACATAAAAAATCCTAAAGAATCCACTCCAAAACTAATAGAACTAATATCTGAATTCAGCAAAGTTGCAGCATACAAAGTTAATACACAGAAATCTGTTGCATTCCTATACACTAACAATGAACGAGCAGAAAGAGAAATCAGAAAAACAATTCCATTCAGAATTGCATCAAAAAGAATAAAATATCTAGGAATAAACTTAACCAAAGAAGTGAAAGACCTGTACTTTGAAAACTACAGGACACTCAGGAGAGAAATTAAAGAAGATACCGATAAATGGAAACACATCCCATGCTGATGAATAGGAAGAATTAATATTGTCAAAATGGCCATCCTGCCTAAAGCAATCTACAGATTCAATGCAATCCCTATCAAAATACTGAGGGCATTCTTCAACGAACTGGAACAAATCATTCTAAAATTCATATGGAACCACAAAAGACCCCGAATAGCCAAAGCAATCAGAGAAGGAAGAATAAAGCAGGGGGGATGTCGCTTCACAACTTCAAGCTCTACTATAAGGCCATAGTAATCAAGACAATTTGGTACTGGCACAAGAACAGGCCCATAGACCAGTGGAAGAGAATAGAGAGGCCAGATATTAACCCAAGCATATATGGTCAATTAATATACGATAAAGGAGCCATGGATATACAATGGGCAAATGACAGCCTCTTTAACAGCTGGTGTTGGAAAAACTGGACAGCTACATGTAAGAGAATGAAACTGGATTACTCTCTAACTCCATATACATAAGTAAACTCGAAATGGATCAAAGACCTGAATGTAAGTCATGAAGCCATATAACTCTTAGAAGAAAACATAGGCAAAACTCTCTTGAACATAAACATGACCAACTTCTTCATGAATATATCTTCCCGGGCAAGGGAAACAAAAGCAAAAAAGAACAAGTGGGACTATATCAAACTAAAAAGCTTCTGTACAGCAAAGGACACCATCAGTAGAAAATAAAAGGCATCCTACAGTATGGGAGAATATATTTATAAATGACATATCGAAAAGGGGTTGACATCCAAAATATATAAAGAGCTCATGCACCTCAACAAACAAAAAGCAAATAACCCATTTAAAAAATGGGCAGATGATCTGAACAGACACTTCTCCAAAGAAGAAATTCAGATGGTCAACATGCACATGAAAAGATGCTCCACATCACTAATCATCAGAGAAATGAAAATTAAAACAACAATGAGATATCACCTCACACCAGTTTTGATGGCAAACATCGAAAATACTAGGAACAAGAAATGTTGGCGAGGATGTGGAGAAAGGGGAACCCTCCTACACTGCTGGTGGGAATATAAATTGGTTCAACCATTGTGGAAAGCAGTATGGAAGTTCCTCAAAATCTAAAAATAGAAATACAATTTGACCCAGGAATTCCACTCCTAGGAATTTATCCTAAGAATGCAGAAGCCCAATTTCAAAAAGACATATGCACCCTTATGTTCATCGCAGCACTATTTACAATAGCCAAGAAATGGAAGCAACCTAAGTGTCCATCAGTAGGTGAATGAATAAAGAAGAGGTGGTACATGTACACAGTGGAATATTATTCAGCTATAAGAAGTGAGCAAATCCTACCATTTGCAACAACATGGATGGAGCTAGAGGGTATTATGCTCAGTGAAATAAGCCAGGCAGAGAAAGACAAGTATCAAATGATTTCACTCATCTGTGGAGCATAAGAACAAAGCAAAAACTGAAGGAACAAAACAGCAGCAGACTCACAAAACCCAAGAATGGACTAACATTTATCAAAGGGAAAGGGACTGGGGACAGTGGATGGGTAGGGAGGGAGAAGTGGAATAAGGGGAATTATGATTAGGACACATAATATAGTGGGTGGGGTCACGGGGAAGGAAGGATAGCACAGAGAAGACAAGTAGTGACTCTATAGCATCTTACTACACTGATAAACAGTGATAATGGGGTATGTGGTGGGAACTTGATAATGGGGGGAATCTAGCAACCACAATGTTGCTCATGTAATGTATATTATTGATACCAAAAAAAAGGTATAGTAATGTGTAAAGCTATAAAATAAGTATATGTGTAGGCTGTTATAGCCAGAGTTCTGTCCTCAGCAGGGGAGTAAACAGTGCATTTACTAAATTGATCCCTTGTTTATTCCAAACTGAACTCATTTTTATTATACCTGTTGCCCTTATCAGAGGCATTTACTACCTAAATGTACAGGTTAGGAAAACTCTTTAGAAGTTACATTTATTAAGAAACTGCAAATAAATCCTTTCCTTATGGAAAAAAAGCAGAATTCTGTATTTAATTTTTATGCCTTAACATATTCATGTGTCCATAAACCCCACTTCCCAAAGCATGTTTTGCTGCAAAAAACTTTGAAAAATTATTGAATGGACTATAAATACTGAGTTAAAACAAGTCAAGTAGGTTTTGTACTACTGAAATTCTTGGAATCTCTGATACGCTAATGATATTTGTGAATATATAATGCTGTATATTTTCCAAATGTATTTGACCAGAGAAATATTTTCTTTATTTTTCTTCCCAGCCCCCAAATCATTATCTCAAAGGATGACTACCCTGGGAAACCAATTGCAGAAATGCTGCCCTAGAAAAATAACTTTCTTTAAATGGGCAAAGCTTATTCTTTTATTCTGCTTGATGATTCACTTTTGAGAGCATAAGCAGCCCCCACTAACACACCCACTCTCCCGCGTTACCCTCCTCGCTCATCACTCCCTCTCCTTCCAGACTTTATGTCTGGGTGCTATTGGTTTTATCCTTTTTCTGGCACTGAGAAATCCTCTTCTCATCTTAGATTTTACCCCCTTGATCAGGAAATTCACAGCAGTTGATTTCCTTTACAACTATTAGCACATTTTTTCTCAAAGCAGCACTGTAAAGCTCAGTAGTAAAGTCATCAGTTACACATAAAATTTGATACTAACATTGAAAAGGGTTGCTGGCTGTAGTTATAGGCAATGGCTAACTTAAGGTCCTAACTCCAACTTTCTTTTTAAACTTGAACAAATATTTAACTTATGAAAGCATTACCTTCCTCATTTTTAAATAGGGCACCATAACAGTAACTGCCTCAGGGTTCTTAGAAGGATGAAGTGATATAATGCATATAAACTCTCTTCGTATAACACATACACAGTGGGTTTTAGTTCTGGTGCTGTCAATATTACTATTCTTTTAAGAAGTATAGCTAGAATTGTTTCCTATGTCATCCAGGAGTAAAGCCTTCCCCCAAAGCCTCAGAAAACTTTCTCAATCATCTGTAGCTATGTAGTATTTCATAAAAGTAATATAATGCTCACTATATGGTTGTCCAAATCTGTATCTTCAGCATCTATCGTAGCATTTGACCTATAATAAGTGCTTGACACTTTTGAAAAAAAGGGGAATGACCAGGAACATAAAAGCGTAAAGGGATGAGAACTTTGTGAAGAAAAAAAATGATTTTAATTATTTGAAAATACGGTGTTTTATCCATACCTAATATCATATTTTTTCTTTCTCAACCATGTAAAAATCATTGAATTATCTGAAGTGTAAATATCTCATAAAATTTGGTTAAATAGACATTATTAAATAAAAATTTTTTGTTAGCAAGTAAATGTTTGCTTATGGTTAACTATTTTACTTACATGTCAAAATGATATATTTGATATTTAAATTGTTACTTATATCGTAAATTAATTTGTATTTAATTATAAACTATAAAGGTTACTTTGATTTCCTGATTCACATGTTATTTGCTTTACTGTAGTTATTTTATGATGTTTATAAGAGCTCTCGCTTTTCTAATATTTATATGCTGTTTTAACTGTAGTACAAAGTTTTTAAAAAATCATGGTATTGTTTGTATCCTTACTATATGCTCACTACCATATAAATATAAAAAGTGGAAGGAACTATAAGGCACAAACCATGTTATTCAATAGCTAAAAAATAATCTAGCATTTTATAAGCATTTTAATTCCAGTATTAATAAAGGTTAATAAAGGTCATCTAATAAACAATCTGTTGTCCAAAAAATTAGGTTTATTAACTTGTTGCAACAAGGGAGATTGCTGACTAGGGGATCCATGGGCATCTGTAAGAGGCAGAAGAAAAAGGTTTTTCTTAAAGGCGGGGCTGGCCATAAACGTAGGAGAGGCTGAGGCTCACAGAGCAGTTCTGGGTTTGTGGCTGTCCTTATGGAACGACAGCTTAGCAGTGAGTATCTAGGCACATCCGATTAAGGAGTATCAGAGCAGTGGATGGTGGATGGGGTTGTCACTGGCAAGAAAGTAGTCACTCAAATAAAGAGAATAAGTATGAGACTTTAATGGTACAATATGGGCTTGGGAGAAATACTGTTTCCTATTAATTTTAGCAGTACTATTACATAGCCTGATTAATGGCAAAGCCATATTTTCATACGATTTTTATTTACTTAAATATCCATTTGTTTAATTGCCTTTATCAACAGACTTCAAGTGCTTTGACTTATTCACTTTTTAAATTTCCAGGCTTTATCTGAGATATAGTAGAAGTTCAATGAATATCAATTTATGGGAAAGAAAAAGAAAAGGAATGAATGAACTTCAAAGGTTATATATATTTTACCAGCAAATCATAACCACAACAAAACCATACTAAATGAATTTCTTAGCTAAAGGAAATGGGTCTAATTCACAAAGCTTATTTTGTATGTGGAATCTTGTGACCTTTTTGCTTGTTTGTTTAGACTATTTTATATTGATACGGAAGTCAAGCTATATAAAACCAATTTAAACAATTTGATGATAAACTATAATAGTATTTTCTCCTCAGTACGCATCTTTCTTTGAATTATGAAAATTAATGGTTAAAGATATCTAAAAAATGTTATAGAATGCACAGACTCTATAGGATCATCTATAAGAGATGTGCTTGAATATATTGATTTATAGTAGTAAATCTTGCAGAGAAACATTAGGGATAATTAGAAGTGGATTTTCTGTGAAGTTGCTCTCTCTGAGAAATAGGTAAGAGAGCTTTGTAAATTATGAGAAATATGATCATAAGACAATGTAATATATATATTTTAAAACCCTGCAGCTTTCAAGCATTATTGAATTTACAGGTTTGTTTTGACATTTTCCCTCCCATTAATTGGAACATTTGCATTTCCTGACCAAGAGCAAATATTAAAAAACAAAGGAAGAGTTCATCAGAAATGAGATCATAGAGCCATTTCTCCTAGTAAGCAATAAAACATTATAAACATATGCAAACATGTATACCAGAAGTCTGTTAAAACTGCTGTCTTTTATTTTACTAATAACAAAATATTTAATTATGCTCGGTAAGGGTATACAGTTAGAAAAAAGAAAGGTTATGGGTGTTCAGGTCTCGAAAGACTACTAAAGCAATTATCAAATTTGTAAAAAATGATTTTTTTTATCAGATTTTTATTGTTAGAAATATTTCGGTATGTTTATTACATTTTTAATGTATTATAAACTGGGGTTTTATTGGAATACTTACATTGATGATGGGAGGAACTTAATTAGCTATGCTTAATGCTTGAAAACAAAAATTTTTTTCAGTGTCATTTGCATGATAAATCAAAACACAATGCATATAAATTGTTTAAATTTAGACTTAAAGTGCCACAACAATGAAGGCAAGATCCTTTGACAGTAGTTTTTAAGATGATTTTCATCCTTTTATAATGTCTTCCTTCATTTCGTAGAATTACTGAATACATTTCTATAGGTAATATATTTGATAGTCTTAAACAGTACACTCTCCATTTCAGAGAAAGGCTGTTTCAATAAGCTAACATCCTTTAGTATACAATTGTGTTATTTAAGGCAGATTCTGTTTCGGTAGTAAAGCTCTATTAAGAAATCTGTACTGGGAAGAGGAAAAGTTCCATTTTGAGACAGTCTGGGCAAAGTGTCTTGTTTACATTTCAGTAAATTTAAATTGACACGTGGAATAAATGTAGAAATAGCCCATGCTAACTGCCCCCCTGCCTCAAGATTAGCTCTGGAGAAAATACAAGGTGAAAGAGAAGCATTCTGAAAGACTACCACTAACCACTGAGAAACGCTTTCAGCAAGGGAGATGTAGTCTAAAGCAGTGGGCACCACAAACAGGGGAATGTTGGGTGCAGCTTTTGAGCATTTTTCATTTTTTCCTCTCATGTTTCTTATTATTGCTTGACTTTTTGCCCCCGTATAACAAAAGCCAAGTATTGCAGGCATAGCTACCCTGTTTTAGTTAGAGTAACATCAAGGTAGCATCAAAATCTGTCCAGGGAAAGAATATGGTACAAGTAGACCAGATAAACCTAGAAATTCCTACCTTCTTCGCTCCATCCTTCTATTCCCAGGGCCAGTAAATTAAAATCAAAGGAGATTATAACCTTGGACTGCTATAGCCCAAGGTCAAAGTCCAAGCTTTTTGTTATTTAAGAGAGTTCTCTGAGGATTGAGTTGCAGAGTTTTCTGAGGCATGAAATCGTAAGACAGGGTTGTGGCCATCATACTTTGATGTCTGGAGCACTATGCTCTTTCCCCAGAATATGATCCTTAACTTCTCTCA
This sequence comes from Phataginus tricuspis, assembly GCA_029783875.1. Lineage (NCBI taxonomy): Eukaryota > Metazoa > Chordata > Mammalia > Pholidota > Manidae > Phataginus > Phataginus tricuspis. The sequence goes on from JAQQAC010000477.1 coordinate 1,425,676, forward strand.
CAGGTAGGGTGCGAATTACAGTCTGGGCTTCAGTATCTTTTTCTGAGAAGCCCACTTAGCTTCATCTTAAGTGCTATATCAAAGGGAAAATAAGCTCCTGGGCAAGAATACCATGCAACCGTTTTATATCACTGCTGTGGTCTATAATGATAAAGAGAAGTGTGTGTATTATAAAAAAGAGTAAATATAACAGAGCTGAAGAATAATAATACTCTAAAGAATGGGAGGATTTGGTAATTGAGAAGGATATTAGTAATATAAGTTAAGATCAACAAGTCTCAAAGAAGAACAGGCTGGTGATAATTAGTATGGAACATACAACAATGAAAAATTTTTAAATAGATTTCTTCTGGTTTCAACACTGAAATGTAAAGAGCTTAGAAAGTTTTCACTCACAGCAAAAAAAAAAACTAAAAAACTTGAAAATCAGTAACTTTTCTTGGATCCATCAGAGAATCAAGGTTATAAGGCAAACTGTCTCCCTGAAATCTGGGGAGGCATTTGAATCTAGAGAGGCACAGCTGAGATCTGCTTATGTGGAGCATAAACCAGTAGGACAACTTAAATACTAATGTTAATGGACTATAGGAACCTGATGAACATTCATGTCAGAGTGAGAAACTTCTGGGGGCTACAGTCTTGGGGGAAACACACACTTTTCTGGACTGTGCCTCCCAGAATCCCACCAGGTTCTCACAGTGAAGGAGTTCTCGAAGGCTCTCCTTGTCACTCTGGCAGAGAGAGGGGAAGACATTTTTGTGAAATAAGCCCAGAACCTTCTACACAACAAATGCCTACTTTCTAAGCAAAAGTCCTTTGCCAGAGCCTTGTCCCAAATAAGGGAATGGAATTCCTCTGACTCTAATAATCTGCAGCTTTCCCATCTCACCGAAGAGGGGAAAAGTCACAATAAACATGGGTGAGGACTTCAAGTAAATTGATTAGAACTCTGTAGCCAGGGAAGAGAATAGGAGACTCTGGGGAGAAGAAAGCTATGCCATTTGAGGAACACTTGTGAAGGTACTATTCCCAAGGCATAGGCCCACTGAAAGACAGAGACTTAACCAGAAGACTATACAATGTTCTCTCTCTCCCACATAATACCACACTGCACCAAAAGTATATAATAACAACAGATTAAGGCTAACAGATCTTGCAAGACACAAAAGTTCTCTGAGGAGGAGTATAAAAGCATGCCCGAAGTCTGAGGAAACAAACACAAGGCCACTGCAGAAATGTCAAGCTTCTAGCACTTGTAGCATAAGAAATATTAACCCAAGCTCAACTGCGACCCAAATTAGAACAAATCCTTACACTAAAGGCCTATTTATCATAGTCGCTAGTGTGTAGTACTACTGCATGTACAGCTTTCAATAAAAAAATAGCATATCATGATAAAGTCAATAAATAAACAGGCTAAGAGACAAAAGCCAACATCAGAGCCAGACTTAGATATGATGTAGATATTGGAATTACCAGACAGAGGATTGAAAATAACTCTAGTTCATATATTAAGGATTCTAATGGGAAAAAAAATCCTGAAATGTAAGCAGAGCAGGAAATTCTAAGAAATAATCACAAGTAAATGGTAGAAATTAAACTTACTGTACCTTTACTGGGATCATCAGTAGACTTGAAGTTGCCAAGCAAAAATCAGTGAGCTTGAAGTCCTCCCAAACTGAAACATAAACAGAAAAGAAATGAAAACAAACCACACAACCAAGAACTTAGCAAAGTAAACTCTATAACATAATACCCAATTGCAATACCAGAGAAGAGACAGAAAATGGAGAAGAAACATTTGTAGTAACAATGACTGAAAACTTTCCAAGTTAAGGAAAGATTCCAAACCTCAGAGACACCAAGAAAAAACACCAACACACACACATACACACATAAACTCAGACATATATTCAAACTGGAGAAATAGAAGACAAAGAGAAAATCTTGAAAGATGCTAGAGAGTAAAAAAGCTTGCCTGCAGAGGAACAAGGGCAAAGATTACATATAAAACCAGAAACCATCCAAGAAAGAAAAGAATAGCTCTAAACACCTGAAGTGCCAAAAAAAAAAAAATCACCAGCCTAGAATTCTGTATCTAGCATAAGTATCTTTCATAAGAGATATAAAGACTATCTCAGGAAAACAAGAACTAAGGAAATTCATTTCCAGCAGACTGTCACTGAAAGAGTTGTTAAAAGAAGTTCTTCAAGTTTCTGTTCTTCAAGAAACTAAGATCTACATAAAGAAAGAAAGAATTGGAGAAGAAATAATAAAATATAAATGTATTATTTTGCTCATTCTTAATTGATTTAAGATATCTGTTTAATCCAATAAGAGTAATTATCTTAATTTGGCAAATACAGGATACAGATAAGTGAAATGAATGACGGTAATGTCATGAGATGGGAGAATGGAATTGGAGATACACCAATACACATGAATTAATGTAGTATTGTCTGAAAATGGGTTTAGATTAGTTAAAATTGTATTTTGTAAATTGAGGGCAACCACTATTTTTTTGTAAAAAAGTAAAAAGAGTGTATTGTAAGACAGGACTGAAAATGAAATCATAGCAAAGGAGGCAAAAAAGAGGAGGAAAAAAGAAACATAATAAACACAATGCATAGAAAACAATTATAAACATAGCAGGTATTAAAATATATGGGTAACAATTTAAATGTCAATACTCTAAATACACTAATTAAAAGATAACTAGTATCAAAGTAAATAAAACACAATACCCAACTATATGCTGTCTAGAAAACGTCCACTTTAAATATAAAGACACAGATTGGTTAAAGGTAAAAGGATGAAAAAGCTGAAAGAACTTTATTAATTTGAGAAAAAGCTGACTTAAGCACAAATAATTGTATCAGGGATAGTATAAGGAGGGCATTACATGGTGATATATCCTAAACATTTCAAAATATATGTGAAAACATTAAAAATTTTAAGAGAAATGGACCAATTAACCACTACAGTTGGAGACATTAACATCCCTCTGTCAGTGATGAGAGATCAAGCAGGCAGGTGTCAGTAAGGACAGGGACAACCTGAACAGCGCTATTGATCAGCCTGGTCTAAGTTATGTTGGGTAATACTAGCCTCGTATAATGAATGAGGAAGTGTTCCTTCACTTTTCCATAACTGATTATAGAGAATCTGTATCATTTCTTCCTTTAACGTTTGGTGTATTTCACTAGTGAATCCATTTAGGTCTGATGATGTCCTTTTTGGAAGGTTTTCATTATTGATTTAATTTCTTACATTGATATAGACTTATTAAAGTCATCTATTCCTCTTCCTGTGACCCTTGGAAGTTCATGTACCTCAAGGAATTGACACATTTCACCGAGATTATCAAGTTTGTAGGCAAAGAGTTGCTCATAGTATTCCTTTATTATCCTTCAAATTTCCATAGTTCAGTCCTTTCTTTCATTTTTTCATTTCCCATAATAGTAATTTGTGCCTTCTTTTTATCTTGATTCACCTGGATTGAGGTTTATTAGTCTTATTAATCTTTTTATGGAAATAGCTTTCATTTTTATTTTCTCTAGTGTTTTTCTGATTTCAATGTTACCGACTTTTGCTTTTTTACTATTTCTTTCTTTCGCTTTTTTAGGTTTAGGTGCTCTTCGTCTCTACAATCCTAAGGTAAAAGCTTTTTTTTTTCTTTTTGGCTATTTCTTCTTTTCTAATATATGCACTTGATGCTTTGAATTGCCCATCTAAGCATTGCTTCCACTGCATCCCACAGATTCTGTAAGGTTGTATTTTCATTTTAATTTAGTTCAAATATTTCAATTTCTTTTGAGATTTCTTTGATATATGGATCATTTAGAAGAAGACTTTACAATTTTCAGCCTTTGGGAATTTTCCAACGGTCCCAAATATGTCTGGTGAATGTTCTATGTGAGCTTAAGAAAAATGGGTAGTGATCGGCTGCTGTTGAGTGAAATATTTTATAATTTCAATTAAATTTAGCTCAACTTTGTAAATAACTCAATTTTATCTAACTGACATTCACGAATAGACTACATTTTGGACTTCAAAAAATTAAAAAAAATAAAAATCATACAAAATATGTTGTCAGACCAAAATGAAATTAAATTAGAAGTCAATAACAGAAAGACAGCTGGGAAACCTTGGCAAAATTATTTAACTATATATATGTATATTGAAGTCTAGTTGATATACAATCTTACATCGGTTTCAGGTATACAACACAGTGATTCAACAGTTACCCATATTAAATCCTCACCCAACCAGTGCAGTTACTATCTGTCAACAAAGAGAGATGTTACAGAAACATTGGCTATATTTATTCTCCATGCTGCCATTGACTATTTTCTGTTTTGGCTATTTCACCGTTCAATTTATTTTCTTCTGTCCAAATCCCCTGATTCTAATTTTAATCTATCTCTTATTACAAAGCTGAATGAAGGTTTCTTCAGCTCTTGGCTCTGCTCCCAAATAGTGTTTAGAAATTCCCTGAAGTCTGATTTTGAAGTCCCCTGTCAATGTATCTTTATTTTGCTACAAGTTTTATTTCATTTTCTTACCTACCACTAAGAAAGACTTTTAAAAAGGACTATGCTGTTTACTTCCTACTTTTCTTCATTTCTCAAGATAATTTAAAAAGTTTTAAAGAGTTATTAAAATCAGTCTTCCCTTTCCTCTTCCTCTGCTTTTAACCATTTTTTTTTTGTAATCAGGTAAGTTAAAAATTAAGTGAAGTAGTTGTTGAAGATCTGCGGGCCAAGGGAAATAAATACTAAAAAAATTCAGAGTTTGCTTGCAAATTTCTGTCATTCTATCTATAGTGTAGAAAAAAAGTCTTTATTGGAATCTAGCTCTTCTCTGAACCAAGTTAAAGACTCAGCATCTATGGATCTGCTTTCTGATCTAACAGGTTTTTAATATGTTTGTTTTTTCCAAGAAACCCTGAAGAAATTATAACATATTTCCAAAGTCAAGGGAAGGAGTTAAGGGAAGGAAAAGATTATAAAAAGTAAGTTGCATAGATAAAGCTGAGTCCACGCAGAGTTTCAGGGAGGGTTCACAGTTCTGAGAGAGAACATCTTCAAGTTACAACCTGTTAGGAAGCCTTGAAGCCTTGTCCTACGAGTCAAAACAAGCTGACTTTTGAATGTTTGCTTCTTTCTTTCCTGTTGTTTTGAGTTTTTCTTACATATGTGAACTTATTAAATTTTGCCATGTCAAAGGTTTCCTAAAATGTTCATTATGGTTATACAAAATCAAAAATTTTTGTCATTTAAAAAGTGCAAGAGACACCTATAATGTATGGCTTTTATAGGAAGTGGGAGTTCTTCCAGGACGAGGTTGACAATTTGACGTGGAAAAAAAACCATGTTAGACAAGAAAGTGCAGACACTGTTCATTGACAATGTAATAAAGTAACCATTTTTCACAAATTAACAAGACAGGGAGTGTCATCAGTAGGTTTTGTAGGGGTTCCAATGCAAAGCTGATCAACATAAATGAATCAACATTTTAATGGACCTCCAGTGGTCAGTCCACAAGGCTGGCTTGGATCCATCTGTTGACTATGTAACACCCATTATGCATTCAAGAGAAATAAGATAGCCCAAGACAAAACAAAAACACTGAGCAGTGTCATATTTTGACCTTGACATTATTCAAATAACCACAGTGGTTGGAGGAGTGACAGAAAGACAAGAGAACTTTCTGGGTAGATGAAAACTGCCGTATGTAGTTAAGGTGTAGGTTACAAGAAAACATACATTCATAAAAATTTGTGAAGTTGATTACATGATACATTTAAAATCTGAGCACTTCATATATGTAAATTACACTTCAATAAAAGATTTATACTAAAAATTGAGATACAGTCAATAATTATAGAGTTAATATCAAGTTAAGTGTGTTCTTATAATTCATGTATTTCATAACCTAGAGAAAAATAACTTTATAGAATAATTGTACTAATAACTTAGAAAGAAACATTCTCTCTAAATAAAAGGGAAAAGCAAAGATGTATCTGTGATGAAATTATTTGGCTGCTATTAAAAATACAGCTCTCACATTTATGTCTTATTCTTGATAAGAAACACATTTGAAGGTTAGATAATGACTAATACATTTAATAGAGTCACTGCCTTTAAAAAAGCATTCATATTAAGAAGTTCATATATTCCAAATCAAATTACAGGTTTAGAGAACATCTCCAAAAAATACTTTCAAATCAACTTATATACCAAAAGGAGTTGAACAGAAGACATAAACATTTGAAAAATTCTTATACCTGCTTTTGGATTTTCTTGAACACAAATATTTGAGGATAATTTTATAGAACATGTATTTTTTAGGCATTTCTCAAGCTTCTGTTTTTTTTTTTTGGTATGTAAGTATTCAAAATGTATCTTCTTTTCAAATTGTTTGAAAAGAAAATTTTGCATTGCTCTTCTGAAGAAAGCTTTCATAGCTCAATGCTTTAACTGTTTCCCTGATATGGTTTTCCAAATAAGAGTATACTATTTCCTGTTAGAACATTTTCTCCTGGAGTGCATTAGCTTTCTTTTACAGTAAGTCATTTTAAATTCCTGTTTAAATTCTCTCACTAGTTTCTACACATATACAAATCAGTGCATGATGAAAATTAACTGTCATATCGTCATCACCCATGTCTTTCTCAAATACTGTCTGTAAGTTTCAAACATAAGAGCTCTAAAAATAAACAATGCTCCTGCCCTTTTCTTTACTTATAAAATACATGAAATATGGATTATATTTCAAATTACATTGGCATAGAAGTTGTGTACATAATTGTATGTCATTCAAAGACATAAAAAATTTCTAGTGAAAGTACAGTAGGAGATAACATGACATCTTAAACAACAATTTTAAAGTAAATACTCAGGTCAACCTCTAACAGGTAATATTTTATTATATATGAAAAAATAAATAAAACTTTATGTCAGTATTAACAGCTTTATTAGTATTTCAGTTTCTAATGCTGAAATGATTTTGTATTAATTTATCCTGTATAAATATTACTATGATGTTTAATTTATATTTATGTTTTATTATTTTTCTCTAGTATTACTGAGGACAGATGATGTATTTTCTTGATAAGAAACAGTTTCTCTCTTTGAAGCTATGTTCATCCATAATAGACCATTGGACACCACTTCTTGGGCACAGCCCATATCTTATGACTGCATATTTTCTGGAAAGATAAAGTCCAGAAACTCCGACTAGTCAACTAAGGGCCCTAAGGAAATGGGCACTGATGTTTATAGTTTGCATAGGCGCTGTTTTGGCTTGTGTAAATAAATGTTATCTCCATTAGTATTACTGGGTTTTGAAATATTCTAAAAAGAGAAATAGCCAATAAAGCTTGTAGTTATTTCAATCTGTGTTATATCTGGTATATTCTTGATTTAAGGTTTCAAAGACTGATCACTTTGGGAAGAATAAAGGAATAATTCAACCATTCCCTTTTGAATGCAAAATATCTTCACAATGCCTGCCTAAAAATGATTGCAAAGAAGGGATCATTTTCAAGATTTTTACTTTTAACTCCAGGTCATTATGTCAAATAATCATCAGACTAGTAAAGGATTTATTACAAATTCACCCATGTTTTAGAACTGTGAGTTGGCAGACAGTAATGCCTTTATTAGCTATTGGTTCATTTACCTTCCTCTGAAAATTCCATGTCTGTTCTTTTCTCTATGACTTTATTTACACCATTGACCCTTGTATTGAATAATATATATTCCCAATCTGCTGGAACATAGCTGAATGTTATGCATAATCAGAAACCTCACTGAGAAAAATATGAGTTTTTAAAGAAACAGACTGGTAGGGCCTGATGTCTAGTTTTACCAGTAAGTAAACTGGGATACGTTAGGGTTTAGATGATCTCACAAGTGATTGTATTGAAGGGATGGCTGACACTGACGGAACCAGCACAGGGTTCAATGGATCAGAGGCCTGCAAGGTCTGCTTGTATTAAAGGCCAACCCACCACTTTCGACCTTGATCACATCCACTAACTTACTATATTATTTCATGCAGCCACTTTCCACCATGTCTCTTCTGCAATTTCATATCTTTTTAATAGTTAATTTTTATTAGCATACATACAGGCTTTAGGAAAGAAGAAAAGCATTCAACACACAAGTAAACCTAACACCTTAATATTTACCTTATATCATTGGTTAGTCAGGGCAGGTTTAAGAGTGAGAAAAGGATACAAATGGCTTGATGAAATCTGAACTTTGAAGAGATCTAATACTTCCCCGGGTAGTTACAGCTAAACTAATTAGGGATCTATTGTAATACTTTACGTGAGGTGATGGTAGCTTGATTTCGCTAGCTTATGGTGGTGAAGATAATTGGAGATCTTGCAAAGGTAAAATAGATAAGAAATTTGAAGGATTGATCATAGAAATGGACATAGTGATGTCAAGGTTGATACATAGGTGTCTAAATTGTTCAACATATTCCATGGATGTTATTTGCTGAGAGGGGAAACACTGGATTTGAGATGAGGTCAAGCTTTCTGATGAGTTCAGTCTTTGGACGTTAAATTTAAAGGCATGGAGGCTAAGCCTGAAAATGACAGATACGAAGTAGGCTTGCCTATCAGAGGCCACGCTAGCACTTGGGTGGGTGTTTTGAGCTTGAACCTGGAACCACGTGGACTCCAGAAACCATTTCTTCCCTGGTGGGTTCAGACACTCTGAGGAGCTCTGGGACCTATGCCTGTGGAATTGCAATGAGACCACACTGGCAGCACCCAATTCAGGGAGGTCTGCCTGCCAAGTGTACACCTTCTTCTACAGAGAGGGATAACACACCCCTATCCAAATTTCACAGGCCCACGTTAAACTGGGCCACCAGCGTGTTGTAGATGTGCTGACTTTTCAGGGCTCTCACACTGAGCACAGGATAAGCTCAGGGCTCTGGACTACCAGCTGAGTGCTGCTGGCCTTTGGACTAGAATTGTGTCCACAGGCACCTACTTCGGTTCCCGTCTGGTCTGCCTATGTGCTGATTGCAATGCCACCTCTTGTCTAAGTACCTGCAGGTGGGATCAGGTGTCCTTTTCCTTCTGCTGCCAGCATGAAGGACATTAACCCCACCCTCTCTGTGTGCTCTGTGACACATGTCAAGTATTCCTCCATGAGTTTCCACACCCTGTTTCCTCTGAGAGTACAAGGCCATTCCTACACAATGTCAATAGGCTTTTCTAACTGATGTCTTCTCCCGCCTCGATCGATGTGCTGATGATGTATCCTCCCAGGTAAATTTTAAACCATGTTGAAAGAAGGATGTATTTTCCTCATCTAGTCTCCTATGAGCATCTCGCCCAATGTGACGAAAGCAGGGATGTAGTCAACATTGAAGGAGACCACCGTCTAGGCATGAAGTATCTCTTCATGAAAAAAAGATATTTATAACATGGAAAAAATAACAAAATATATGGAAAAATAAAAAGAATTTGCCACATATATTTGATCATATTGAGGGGAGTTTTATGGGAAATTTTTGAAATTCATTAATACCAATTAAGCCAATGAGGGGGACAAATACTAACTGAAGGAAAAACACATTACACAGGAGTAAGCAGTGGAATCCTAGTGTACAGTGTGACACCCCCATTCAAAATCATTTAAACACTACATATCAGCTTTCTAAAAAACATGTGACATAACCATATGTAGAGAAGATGGAAATAAGACTATTTAGGGAGCATGAAGACAAGGGAGAAAACCTTTGTGTATTAGGAAGCCATGGAGAAAGCCTAATAGTGAAAAATCACAGAATGTCAATATAAAGGTATTATTGAGAAATCTGGAGGTGAGTAGAAGTCAGTGGTCAGTGCAGTCGTCTTGGGGAAGCAGAAATAAGGGATGATAAAAGATGATAAAAAGACTACTGTTTATTATTAGTCACATAGTTCGATTTCACTTTTAAAATACGTATATCTAATTTTATAATACTAAAATTTTTTAAGTATTCTAAAAATAAGCATTTGATTTTGAAACAAATTCACTTTTCTGGTCAGTGTACGTATCCTTTCTTAACTGTGTTTCTAGTTGATTTTTCTATAGGTAGACATGGTAAGGTAAAAAACATGTATGTCACAAATAATTTCCTAAGGTAATTACATTGCTTTTATTCCCTCCTCTAAATACAGCTAGGAACACCTTTGAGAGTAATCAATTTTTCTGTTTCATCTATTTATATTTTTAATATATGATTTTCAGAGATATCAGTGAGTCCCAGTGTATGAACTAATAATACTGTATTTTTATGTGTCCTTTCTGGTTTTCAAAATTATCCAACAGCTTAATAATTTACTGAAAGTGTCTGATACAACTCTTTTTATTATCAGGTAAATCATATTTGGCCAGTGATTAACTACACAGAGAACTGTTGGAGGCTCATTAGAGTCTATTTTTATTTTTTTCTGATAGATATGAAAAGTACTCTAATGACATATACTGGTTTCAGGTGCTGCCACGCTATGAAGTGACTAGCGCTTTTCTCATGAAATGTTCATATCATAGGCAATATCTCTGTGTTCTGATTGTCATAACAAAATACTTCTTTGATTTCTTTAATTCTTTAGACTGAGCATCTAATTCTGAAGCATAACCTTGGCTTTTGTAGTTGTATTATCTGGACACTTTCTAAATCCCAAGTTCTTAGGTAGAAATGACTTCTTGAACCATTTATCATGAAGCATTTCTCTATGACTTCACAGGCCTTATGTTCCTAGGCAGACCTCACAGATTAATCTCTTTCACATTTCCCTGGAGTTTCAGTTTCATGGAATAACAATTTTTGCAAACACAAGTATGGAAGAGATGCCGAAGCAAGAGTTCGAGAGGTTCTCTCATGAGTTCCACAATTTGTTCCACATCATAGCAGCTCAATTTCATGCTTCTGTAAGATTCAAATTACTTCTTCCATTGATACTGGGGATGATTGTGTTCAGTAGAAATGGGGAAGTTAAATAAATCAGCGCTAAGGAGTCTATTGTACTCTGCAGAGGAAACAGGTGTGTCCTAATCCACACATGGGAGGAAATGGAGTTTACAGGCACAGAAACATTGTTTCCATTCTATTAACTGTTGAAGTAATTAAACGAGGATCATTAGAATGAGGTGGTTCTAATGCTTTGGTAGCCTATGTATGCAAACCAAAACTTAAGCCAGTCAATGCACTTGATTCCAAGAAAATAGAACAAGGAACAACCAATCACAAATAACCAACTTTCCCAAATAAGGCAACTGCTTAAGCTATGGCCAAATAATTTCCTTGCATTCTTGCCTCTTCTTCTATGTAAACCCTCCCACACCTCCGATAGCCTTAACTCCTGTCAGTGGAGGGCTCCTAACCACCTTTCACTTGGTGCTGCCTAATTCAAATGGATATATGCTCAAATAAGCTGAAAATTTTCATGTGCCTTAGTTTACCTTTTGACATAACCTTTTCTAAAATTGGCTCCCAAATATACGTGCATGGACAGATTAATAGATACATGCATTCATGCATGTGTGCCTACTGAAGTGGATAGCTATACAATCTAGATATAATTAACTTCTGTCCCAAAAAGAAGAAAATAAATAGTAGACTATACACATAAAGTTCTGTTCTTGCAAATGTTAGAAGAAGAGAGCAATTATTTGTTTCCAAGACTGGGAAAACTAGTCTCTTTAAGAGAAAAGTACCCCTAGAGTATTTAAAACAGGAACTTAAGTTTTTGTTGTTACTTGTTTTTCATGTTACTTTTCTGCAACAGGGTAAAGCCAGAAGGCTCTGAGGAATAATCTGGCCACATGTTAAGAGAATATTTAAATGTGACTTACCCAATAAAATTAACCCATCTTAAAGTTATTTGATAGTAGAGAGATGGTTTACTGTTAGTTTGGACTCCCATGAGCATCAAGTTTGGTAGCTATTTTTATTGTCTGTTTAGCCTTTTAAAAGCAGCTTCTAAGTGTGACTTACAGGCCACATAGAAATACTTTCATCGCATTGCTCTTTCAGATGATCTCATACACCTTGCTTTAAGTCTGACTATTCTCATTTCAGACAAGCTTTCCCAGGGTGGCTGTTCAATTCCAACCGAAGTTAATGGGTCTGATTCAGTTCTGCCTAACCAGACGAAATCACCTTCTAATTCAGTGTCTTCACCCTCTTTAAAAGAGTCTCTAAAGACTTGACTACAGTCAAGTCCGAAATTAGGATCGTTTGCAAACAGTGGATTTTCAATTCCAAATTTAGAAAATCTAAATTTTACCTGGTAATCCAGAGAAAGGTACAAATTAGAGAAACTATATTCTCACTTCTATTTACAAAAGAGCAAAAGCATCAGGAATGCTGAAGAGGTGTTCATGAAATTAAAGTACATTAGAAAAAAATTATTTCAAGTTTATGAGAGTTCTAAATCCTTTTAGTCCCCACTGCAATTTTGTCATTAGGCAATTATTTTGTGCAAATATTAAAATATTTTTTAATATATTAAAATATTTAAATTAAATGTTCTAATTAAAATATTATTTTAATGTATATTAGATTGTAGTAACTTTTATTCCTGGTGGTGATGTGGGCACTTTTTTCAAATGTTCTAATTGTACATAAAATGATATAGTATATTTTATGTATAAATTAATACTGTTTACTGCCTACGATGCACTGATTTTGAATTCAACACCTGTTAATTACTTGCTAAAAACACAATATGAATTTTTAAATTGCATCATAGTATGCAAACAAAGAGTACTCTTCAAAGAATAAGCCAAAAGCTCCTGGTATTCACCATAAACATATGTGTGTGTGTGTGTGTATTTATATATAAAAATATTTTTAATTTTATATTTATATTAACATTTAATCAATATTAATATTTTATATTAATATTGAATATGGTTATTTTATATTTATATTTATATTTAATTAATATTATTTTATATATATATATATATAAACTAATTCAAAGCAAGTAAACTGCTCTTGTGACAAAATTTTCCAAACTATTGTACGGTATATTTTTCAAAATTGTCAAACTTCATTCCATATTGAAGGTTTAGATGATATAGAAAGAGGTTAAGCCTAGGAAACTTTCTGATTATACCCTTAAGAAATAGGATTATTTTTGCTTCTTATGGACAGTAAAAAACTTGACCAAGAAATAAGGTGGCAAGATGTTCAGTTTAGAAACCTATGATTTTTCTTTTCTTTTTTTTTTTACAAGGTGGTTGCATGTTGGATGTGACTCTCATACAGTATGGCAAAACTCTTTTGGTCACTGTCTTAAGCAATGTGTTGAGCACCTCTTACATAATAGCTCTTAAACTCATAACCATCCTCTGTGGTGACACTATTATTATTCTCATTCACCCATGTAGGAATTGAGGTTCAAAAAAAGATAAAATCCTTGCTAAACAACCTGGAATTAGAAATCGGCAAGGCCTGGCTCTAATTAGTCTATTTTATAAACACTAAAGCTTTAATTCAACCAGATAACAAATGCAATTTATGATGGCTGCAAAGATCCTGGTAGTCCCTTACATTGGATTGCTTACAATCTAAGCTAGATGCTCAATCCATAACTCTGCTTGAGATATTTATAAGGTGCAGGAAAGTTATAAGGTGGTTCCTGACTCTGTCTCAGTTCAATGGAGAGTATAGGAAAGGGGCCTAGTAAAAACTGCTGTGTACATGTTCTCTAACAAAGGGTGGTTGCTTCTCAACTCAACTATACTATAGGAGGGCACTTCTTCCTTTTTTACATTAAAATGTCTAAAAAAGAAAAATCAGAACTCATAATTTTTGAGTTGACAATAACTTTTTAAATTTAACGGCAAGGCAGGGCTCAAGATGGTGGCATGAGCAGGGCAGCAGAAATCTCCTCCCCAAACCATGTATATTTTTGAAAATACAATAAATACAACTATTCCTAAAAGAGAGACCAGAAGATACAGTAGAACAGCCAGGCTACATCTACATCTGCAAGAACTCAGCATCTCATGAAGCGGGTAAGATACAAAGCCATGACCTGGTGGGATCCGAGCACTCCCCCCACCCCAGCTCACTGGCGGGAGGAAAAGAATCAGAGCGGGGAGGGAGTGGAAGCACAGGCCCGCTGAATAACCAGCCCTGGGGATCTGCACCGGGAGCACAGACACACATCGCATGGTGTACTGGATATTAGAGAAACGGAAGGGCAGGATCCGAGACAGAGACTGCGAGCATGTCCCCACAGCCGGATCCCCTCAGACAAAAGAAAAGTGGGTGCTTTTTTAAAAGTCTTAAAGGGACAAGCGCCCAACAACTGAACAAAATCGTCCCAGCACACTCAGCCCAGCAGGCTGGGAATCTTGAGGAACTTCAGGCCCCCTAACCCCCTGCCAGATAAAGCAGCCTGCCATTCATTCCCCCCGGCTGGTGCTGTAAACGGACCAGCTGACCCGCCACAGCTCCAGAGCAGCCAGAGGGGCCCCACCCACAGCAACCACACAGAGTCTCCTCCCAGCGCACAGCTAACTGGGACGGGCAGCAAAGCTGGAGCAAGGTCTGGAAGGCACGAAGGGGCGCCGTCCTTGTAGTAGAACGTACCCGGTGTGGCTGCAGCCCCCGCAGTGCTCTAGGCTAGCCTGAGGGCGACCCCACCCACAGAAGTTTAGTGTATTATCCCAGAGACTGCCTCCCAGTGTGCGGGTAACCAGCACAGGCTGTGGAGAAGGGAAAAGTGACCAACAAGTAAGAAGGGACTTTGTTCTCCCAGCTGACACATGTGCCACCTGCCTGTGACCACTTTTATTACCATGAAAAGACAGAAGAATCTGGTCCAGCCAAAAATCACTCAGACAACTCCAGAGAGAGGGCCTGGTGGGATAGATTTAACCAATCTTCCTGAAAAAGATTTCAAAATAAAAGTCATAACAATGCTGATGGACCTACAGAAAAATATGCAAGAGCTAAGGGATGTAGTCCAGAGGGAGATAACAGAAATGAAACAATTGATAGACGAGCTTAAGAGCAGACTGGACGAGGTGCAAGACACTGTTAATGGAATAGAAATCAGAGAACAGGAATACAGAGAAGCTGAGACAGAGAGAGATAAAAGGATCTCTAAGAATGAAAGAATATTAAGAGAACTGTGTGACCAATCCAAATGGAACAATATTCGCATTATAGGGGTACCAGAAGAATAAGAGAGAGAAAAGGGGATTGAAAGTGTCTTTTAAGAAATAATTGCCAAAAACTTCCCAAGCCGGGGAAGGAAATAGTCTCTCAGACCATGGAAGCCCACAGATCTCCCAACACAAGGGACCCAAGGAGGACAACACCAAGACAAATAATAATTAAAATGGCAAAGATCAAAGGACAGAGTATTAAAGGCAGCTAGAGAGAGAAAAAAGATGACCTACAAAGGAAAACCCATCAGACTATCATCAGACTTCTCAACAGAAACCTTACAGGCCAGAAGAGAATGGCATGATATATTTAACGCAATGAAACAGAAGGGCCTTGAACCAAGAATACTGTATCCATCACAATTATCATTTAAATTTGAAGGAGGGATTAAACAATTCCAGGACAAGCAAAAGTTGAGGGAATTCGCCTCCCACAAACCACCTCTAAAGGATATTTTTAAGGGACTGCTCTAGATGGAAGCACTCCTAAGGCTAAATAGATGTCACCAGAGAAAATAAAATCACAGCAAAGAAGGCAGACCATCCAAATACTAACTAAAGGCAAAAAAAATATCAATTTTCCACAAAAACAGTCAAAGGAAACACAAAAGAGTACAGAATAAAACACCTAACATATAAAGAATGGAGGAGAAAGAATAAGAAGGGAGATAAAGAATCATCAGACTGTGTTTATAATAGATTAATAAGAGAGTTAAGTTAAACAGATAGTAAAGAAG
Source organism: Phataginus tricuspis (assembly GCA_029783875.1). Lineage (NCBI taxonomy): Eukaryota > Metazoa > Chordata > Mammalia > Pholidota > Manidae > Phataginus > Phataginus tricuspis. The sequence goes on from JAQQAC010000477.1 coordinate 1,441,619, forward strand.
CTACCTTTGAACCTTTGGTAACCATGAATACAAAGCCTGGAATGGCAATAAGTATATATCTATCAATAATCACCCTAAATGTAAATGGACTGAATGGACCAATCAAAAGACACAAAGTAATAGAATGGATAAAAAAGCAAAAAGAACAAAAACCACATGATCATCTCCATAGATGCTGAAAAAGCATTTGACAAAATTCAACATCCATTCATGATAAAAAGTCTTAACAAAATGGGTATAGAGGGGAACTACCTCAACATAATAAAGGCCATATATGACAAACCCACAGCCAACATCATACTTAACAGGGAGAAGCTGAAAGCTTTTCATCTAAGATCGGGAACAAGACAGGGATGCCCACTCTCCCCACTGTTATTCAACATAGTACTGGAGGTCCTAGCCATGGCAATCAGACAACACAAAGAAATACAAGGCATCCATATTGGTAAAGAAGAAGTCAAACTGTCACTATTTGCAGCTGACATGATATTGTACATAAAAAACCCCAAAGACTCCACTCCAAACCTACTAGAACTAATATCTGAATTCAGCAAAGTTGCAGGATACAAGTTTAATACACAGAAATCTGTTCTTTGCTATACACTAATGATGAGCTAACAGAAAGAGAATTCAGGAAAACAATTCCATTCACAATTGCATCAAAAAGAATAAAATACATAGGAATAAACCTAACCAAGGAAGTGAAAGATCTATACCCTGAAAACTACAAGACATTCTTAAGAGAAATTAAATAGGATGCTAATAAATGGAAATTCATCCTATGCTCTTGGCTAGGAAGAATTAATATTGTCAAAATGGCCATCGTACCTAAAGCAATCTACAGATTCAGTGCAATCCCTATCAAATTACCAACAGCATTCTTCAATGAACTAGAGCAAATAGTCCTAAAATTCATATGGAACCACAAAAGACCCCGAATTGCCAAAGAAATCTTGAGAAGGAAGAATAAAGCAGGGGGGATTACACTCCCTGACTTCAAGCTTTACTACTACAAAGCCACAGTAATCAAGACAATTTGGTACTGGCACAAGAACAGACCCATAGATCAGTGGACAGAATAGAGAGGCCAGATATTAACCCAAACATATATGGTCAATTAATATACGATAAAGAAGGAATGGGGAAATGACAGCTTCTTCAACAGCTGGTGTTGGCAAAACTGGACAGCTACATGTAAGAGAATGAAACTGGATAATTGTCTAACCCCATACACATAAGTAAATTCAAAATGGATCAAAGACCTGAATGTAAGTCATGAAACCATAAAACTCTTAGAAAAAAACATAGGCAAAAATCTCTTCGACATAAACATGAGTGACTTCTTCATGAACATATCTCCCCAGGCAAGGGAAACAAAAGCAAAAATGAACAAGTGGGACTCTATCTAGCTGAAAAGCTTCTGTACAGCAAAGGACACCACCAGTAGAACAAAAAGACATCCTACAGTATGGGAGAATATATTCATAAATGACATATCTGATAAAGGGTTGACATACAAAATACGTAAAGAGCTCACGCACCTCATCTAACAAAGAGCAAATAATCCAATTAAAAAATGAGCAAAGGATCTGAACAGACAGTTCTCCAAAGAAGAAATTCAGATGGCCAACAGGCACATGAAAAGATGCTCCACATCGCTAATCATCAGAGAAACGCAAACTAAAACCACAATGAGATATCACCTCACACCAGTAAGGATGGCCACCATCCAAAACACAAACAACAAGAAATGTTGCCAAGGATGTGAAGAAAGGGGAACCTTCCTACACTGCTGGTGGGAATGCAAATTAGTTCAACCATTGTGGAAAGCAGTATGGAGGTTCCTCAAAAAACCCAAAATAGAAATACCATTTGACCCGGGAGGAATTTACCCTAAGAATGCAGCAGCCCAGTTTGAAAAAGACATATGCACCCCTATGTTTATTGCAGCACTATTTACAATAGCCAAGAAATGGAAGCAACCTAAGTGTCCATCAGTAGATGAATGGATAAAGAAGAGTAGTACATATACGCAATGAAATATTATTCAGCCATAAGAAGAAAACATATCCTACTATTTGCAACAACATGGATGGAGCTAGAGGGTATTATGCTCAGTGAAATAAGCCAGGCGGAAAAAGACAAGTATCAAATGATTTCACTCATATGTGGAGTATAAGAACAAAGAAAAAACTGAAGGAACAAAACAGCAGCAGACTCACAGACTCCAAGAATGGACTAACAATTACCAAAGGGAAAGGGACTGGGGAGGGTGGGTGTGAGGGAGGGATAAGGGGGTAAAAGGGGCATTATGACTAGCAGATGTAATGTTGGAGGGGCACAGGGAGGGCTGTACAACTCAGAGAAGACAAGTAGTGATTCTATAGCATCTCACTCCGCTCATGGACAGTGACTGTAATGGGGTTGGTGGGGGGGACCTGATGTCCGGAGTCTAGTAACCATAATGTTGACATGTAATTGTAGATTAATGACACCATAAAAAAAAATTTAAACCAATCAAACTAAAAAAAAATCAGTGGTCTAGGTTTGGTTTTTGGGCTCCTACTCTGAAGCCTACATGCTAATATCCCCTCTCCATTCTCTCTGCTCTGAGATTTTCTTAGTGTCTGAGCTCAGTGAATAGCCGGCCATCTCCTCTTCCAGCAATGAGTGGGATCATTTATTTTCTCTTCTCTAGCTCACTGCTTGTCAGGTCGTATTGACTTCGTTTCAGTCTTTACTGAGTCTGCTCTGGGTCCATTTTCATCATCACCCTGCTTCAGACCACTCTTTCCCGAGGGATTTTTCTAAAACATTGTTTTTTTTTTAATGTAACACCCCTTGTTAGAAGCTTCTGATGTGTTTATATTACCAAGCAACGTAAATTAAATCCATTTAATATGGCATTAAAAGCCTTCCATGAACCAACCCAATCTAGCATTCTGCTTCCTCATTTCGTAGTTTGCCTCTGGGTCAGTCAAGGGTCTCCAGAGAAAGAGAAACAGAGGCAAGAATCGGCTTGCATGATCATGGAGGCTGAGTCCCCAGCTCTGCAGGCAGCAGGATGGAGACCAGAAAGAGCCAGTGGTGCTGTTTTAGTCTAATCCAAAGGCCTAAGAAACAGGAGACCCAGTGGTGTAAGTTTTTGTCGGAAGGTGGCAAAGCTTGAGATCCAAGAACAAATGACTTTTCAGCTCAAGTCCAAAGGCAGAAAAAGACTATAGTGTTCCGACTCAGGCAGGCAGGGAGAATTCTCTCTTATTTGCCCTTTTTGTTCTGTTCAAGTCTTTAATTAATTGGATGAGCCCCCCCCCACATTAAAGAATGCAATGTGCTTTACTCAGTCCACTGATTCAAATGTTAATCTCATCCAGAAACATCCTTACAGACACACCCACAAATATTGGAAAAAAATATCTGAGTACCATGGCCCAGGTTAATACATAAAATAAGCTGTCACATCCTCCCTTCCTGACAAGTTCTAATATGTTGTGGAATTTACTAATCTAATGTGTTTTGGACTGTTCTCCTTACTAGAATATGATCTTCATGAAATCCAGGTTTTGTCTGCCGCAGTCATCCCTTTATGCCCAACATTCAGAGCAGCGCCCCACACAGAGAACAGCTCACCCAACTGTCGCTGGATAAATATTGTTTTATGGATAAGTAGTATTCAGATTATGACCTATTGAATAAAGTCATACTTTCAAATGTTGGTTTCGAACACATTCACTGATCATTAATGGTGAGAAAGCATGACTGAGTATCTGTATGATGAATTCAGAGGACAGAGAATTTAAAGTCTAGGAAGGCTTTATAGAGAAGAGGAGATACACTGGGTCCCAAAGATGAATGGGAGTTTTGATGAGTTCAGAAGAAGGTGGAACACATTCCAAAAGGAAGGTGAAAGTTAAACAATCAGAAGGACAAGTGGGAGCATGAGAAAAAAAAAAAAAAGAGGGAGCCGTGGGAAGGAAAAAAATAGTGAGGCTTTTATTGGTGATGTTTGAAGAGAAAATGTCTGAAGTAAGTAAGGTTTTTAGCTCTGAGCCATATTTTAGTCTTAAATGTTTTGTCCCGACCTTAGATATTATCTTGTAAGAAAAGGAAAGTTATCAAAAGTCCTTAAAGAGGATAACAGTATGACAAATGTAATATATAAGAAAATTGATCTCCTAATGATAGATAGCTTATAATTAAAAATATATTGTACAAAAAATATTATATGTATACTGATATATCTACTGATTTTCATTGCAGCATCAATGAATTAGTTTTTCCACTAAGGAAAAGCAAGACAAATTATTTTCAGATAAAAAGACTTCTGTTTCTACAGAAATACATTCGTCTTTGAGAAACCGACACATGGCGACTAACAAAGTCCGGGGTCTCAGGAAACGGCACTTCCCGTACCTCTTGATGCCATTATTGTCATCCGGTCGTTCAGGGCCCGCTCTGACCTCCAGCCTGAAGCAGAGAACAGGCATTCAGAAGCTAACTACTCTTTGGGAAACGACATACAGATTTACACTTCCTGACAACAACAATGATAAAATTTCTTCGTTTAGATCATTCTTGTAGTTTCCATCAAATAAACCAGAACTCAAAACCTTCCCTAATTCATTAGAAAGATCAAGCCTGCAAATTATTTTTACTTTACTATCTAGAAAATAAGTTGCTGGGCAATGAATTAATGTCTTGGCTGTACTTCAAGGTACAGAGATGTCTCCTGTTTCCATAGTAAATATTTCTTGTTATTAAAATCAGGGCCATTTCCCTGGTTATAAAGACAACTTCTCCCTCCCATCTCCATACACTGGAAAAGTACCAGGTGAGCATGAAATTATAAACTTTGAAATAGCAAATCTAAGAGAGAGAGAGAGAGAGAGAGAGAGAGAGAGAGAGAGAGAGAGTGTGTGTGTGTGTGTGTGTGTGTGTTAAACATGTGAACGCAGCAGGAAATGGATTAAGACTAAAATCAGGATGACAGTGAAAATTAAAACAGAAAACCTCAAAAGATTTATCCTGACAACAAACACTGAGTGCAATTTTTGTCAATACAAGTTGAATGAAACTACATGCATCCCTCTAAATATAGAATCAAAAGACCTCTCAAGAGAGGCTATGATTCAAATAAGATTTCAAAGTTGTGGGTGGAAAGTTTTGCAAATGAATCTGCTGCTACAAGTATAGTTACTGGTAAAAAGTCAGTCACTTTCTCCTATCTTGTGGACTTAATTGAAAACTAGAATTCTAATGTATTTCATATGATTAAAGTCATAATTTTTTCTCTTTAAAAAGAACACTTTTTATATATATTTAATTTATTAATGTCTCGCTTAGATCCACACTAAAGAGACACTGATTACATGCCCTGTTTAAAGAAACACAAGATTTAGTGTAATCAAAGATGAAAGATAATTTTGTAAATTAAACAATTTTTAGTTCACTGATGCTTCCCATTTGGCATATATTATGGAAACCATGATTAAATGACTAGAATTTTTAAATTTATAGTCATGAAATCTAACAGAATATATTTAGGTAAATTTCCAAATGTAAAACATATACCCAAGATTATTTACTAATTTGAATCTTAAAGCTTTAATTTTTAAGATTATATTGAAAAGGTCATCTGTTCTTTGATTAAATTGGTTTTCAGTATCTGCTATTCTGGTTTATAAAAGAATTGAGTAATGTAGTCTACAGTAGTAGCAAACTAATTGTAAAGGCGCTTTACAATTTTGAGTAAATAATTCACCATTTACTACCAAATAGTATGTCCTCAGATTTTGTTTCAAAAATGACCTACCATAAAGAGAGTTGTAAAACAAAATACTGATTTCTTGAGATGCAAGGACTATAATATCTTCCTAAAAATATCCTCTGGGTTAAAAAAACAAATGCTCAGATGCATAATATCTGAAACCTATGGGCTGTGGGCAAAGAGCACATCGGCTGGTCTTCTG
>JAQQAC010000477.1:1447597-1500427 GCA_029783875.1 Phataginus tricuspis
AAGTCAGTAGTGGTGACTCTGTGCTGCGTAAGTCAGTAGTGGTGACTTTGGAGGAGAGTTGAAAGGCTATGGTAGCTGAGATCCCAGCTGCTGTGGTCTGGCTGAGAGCTAAGAGGGGATGCAAGGATGCTGAGAAAACACCACAGATGACAAAGTTGCTGGAATGGGTGAAAATGCAATTGCAGCTTGAAGATAGTGTTCTAAGACACAATCTACTTAGGATATCTGCTTAGAGAGATGCAGGAGATAAGAAAATACCAAGATAGGTGGGAATCATTGTTGGTAACTGGAAGACAGGATGCAGGACTGTTTAGGAAGAAGAAATGAAAATGTCCTGGGAGGATGGGAGACTAGGGAAGGTCATGCGAGGGAGAAGGAGGTGGCCTGTGCAGTCTGAGCTAATGGACCTGCCAAGAAACCAGAACCTAGAAGTCTTTTGTTCATCATTTTTTGCAGAGGTATTGGAATTTCCAACAAGGAATTCCATTATTGGACTGCATCTACAATCATACTATGAATATTACAATACCCATTAATAAATGTTAGAAATAGAAATACTGTTTTGTCTATGAAAAATAAAAGTTTTAAGATGTTTTTCCAAAAATATTCCCAAGACAAACAAGGAGAAGAAAATCCTTCAAGCAATAAACAACTCTATATAAACTATTAATGGATATCCTACTGAATATTGTTATAGAAATAGCATTGATTTCTTAATGTCAATTATTTAATTTTTAAGATGTAATTTTCTTGGCAGAAAAAAATACAAATTTTGTTATTCTATTTACTTTCAGAGAAAAATATTATATTCTATTGCTTCTAATCAATCTCTCTGTTTCCTTCTCTGTCTCTCTCTTTTTCTCTTACATACACACACATATACCTATGACCAGATATAGACTTTTCCCAGTGGACATAGAGTAGGATTCAAAGTTGAATGTTATCTTCATGTCAAATAATTAATATCTCACTCAGATATCATCCCAGCCCTAAAAAGCACTGCAGAGAAACCCCAAGGTTATATATCTGTGAATTTGGTTGCATCATTTGAAGAGTGCTTCTTGAAACCCAGAGGTGAGAGGGAACGGGTGATATGGACTTTGGGGGGGAGGGCTAGTGACAGCTCTGTGGGCTGATGCCGCTACCTGCAAGTTCCAGAATCATCTTTAAAATGAAAAAGGTTGATTTCAGTTAGGGCTGGAAGTGTTAAATAAACAAACATGCTTCCTAAAGGAAAAGAGATAATTTCTTCAAGATTGACATTAATATGTCATCACAGGCTGTCTAGGGAACAAGTCCATCAGAATATATTTTGAGCTGTATTTCTATAGCCTTTACGTATATTGGTGATCTTGTTCGTGAACAGGGGGTGGAAACCAGGTTTCCTGAAGATGGCAGCACATCAGCCTTGCTGGGCCTTTAGTATCATAAAGGGACTGATTTCAAAGTCGTCTTGATTAGTTATCAACTATGAACACGATGGTGATGATTAAGAAATTGACCCTTGGTGGAAATGTAATTTCCTGAGACACTTCAGTAAGAGAGCTTAAGAAAAAGCATTAAACACCTAAAGTTGCCATGATTTCAAATTTTAATCTATGGGATTTAAACTTAATGACAAATCTCTCATAGCTTCCCAGAGCATCTGACATATTATAGATATTCAAATATTTGTGAATTAAATAAAATAAAACTTAATTTCTAGGGCTGCCACTTTTGTTCACCTTCTCATCATGTCACAATGTGATACTGGACTAACCTTCTAAATCAGAGACTGGCAAGCTTTTTCTTTAAAAGGCCAGGTAGCACTTATTTTCAGCTTTGTGATCCATGGGGTCTCTTCTCTAATACTCAACTCCACTGCTTTAGCATGAAAAATCATATACAAATGAGTACATGTTACTGTATATCAATAAAGATTAATTTACAAAACAGGCACTGGGTCAGATTGGGCCTGTAGGTACTCTTGTTAACCCAGTTTCAACTGGTCTTCCTGCCTCCAGTGTTTTCGTTTACATACTTCTGATCTGTGGTTAAGATATATGACCCAAGTACATTGGGGCACAACACTGAACTCACTCAGATACCCCAAAGGGTATTTTAAATTTTCAAAGGAACTATGGCTACATTAGTTGGAGACCATGTGAACTATTACTATTCTGTGGCATGGACATAACTATTTATTAAACAGAACCATTAGGTATTTTTTGGCCTAGGAAGACCTTAAAATTACTGAGACATGAATGGACCTTGAACTGAGACAATTTGGGAATCTCTGCTCTAGTCTATTCCACTTCCCCCCGATGGATACATTTTCCAAAAATATCATTTCAGTGTGATTCTTTGATGCTTGAAATCCCTCAATAATTTCCCATTGATTATATAAAAATGAAACAAAAAAAACTGTCCAGTTTACAGATCCTTGTCTATTTAATAGAGAACCACAATTCTAGGGAAAACTCAAAAATCAATCAATCTGGAAAGTCTTGAAATATGAGTCTTTTTGGACAAGACTTCAGGAAAAAGACATCACAAAATCCAATTAAGAAATGAATGGAAGTATAGTTGAAAGAATAGTGAATAAACTAATATGTTTTATTAGAGAGACTAAGAGGAAATTCAACATAAAGATGAAATCAGTGGAACATATACAAAGAAAAGCAACAGATAAGATATAATAAGATACGTACAGGAAAGCCCTGCTATATCATGTACTAAAGTATCAGTTACTGACAGATGGTGCGGGACCAGCAGGCCTGGAGCAAACCGTGAAAGGCATGGTATGCTATGCCGTCAGGGCATCATTATGTATGTACTGAAAATCAACTAGAGGATTTTGAGAAAGTCAAGTTTTAGGTTTGGATTTCTAATCACAGCAACGATGTGGGAGAATTGAAAGGACTGGAGAGAGAATCAGGAAGAAGAATGCGAAATAAAAATCAAAATTAATGAAGCCCTTACTCAACTGTCAGGCGATGTCCTCAGCACCATACCTGTATTCACATCTATTTTTCAGAGGAAACCTGTGAGATAGTGACTGTGATTATTTTTTTCTATTACAGTCTAGGAAACTAAGACATCAAGACATGAAAGTTATAAATCAGGTAAGTAGCACAGTTGGACACAGAATCCAGTTGTGTAGCCCTAGAACCCGTGTGCTTAAGAACTGTATTCATTGACTTGAAATGAACATGGGAGATAATCTCGGGCCCATTTATGACAGTAGCCGCGGTGGAAAAAGAGCAGAAAGCCAGAAACTTTAATTGGTGGGGCCAAGTGATTAATTCCAAATGAAAGAAAACCCTTCTGTGATGTTCCTCAGGTTTCAAGCTGTGGTGATTATATGAATAATGGGGATACAAGAGGAGGAAGAGTTTGGTTTGAAAAATAATTTATTCAAGATTAAACATGCCGAGTTTGAGATATTGAAGTATCCAGGCATAGCTATTCAGTAAGATGTTTTATATATAGTTTAACAGCTCTGTCAAAGTCTGATGTGACAATACATATTGCAGAATGGCCAGAGATAGTGATATAAGCTGTGTGATTGCTTGTGATCGTCCAGATAAAGTGAATAAACTGAGCAGACCAAGGACAGAAGCTAAGAGTTCATTAACATTCAAGGGGCAGTTAAAGAAGGGCCCGGACAGGTCTTCTAAGAATCTAATAGTTATACCGCCTCTTCCTCACCTTCCACATCCATTTCCGGTAGGACTCAAAATGCCTAAGGTACCCACAGCCCTTTCTCGGTGGTTTCTTTCTGCTAGAACACAGTGTTATGTTTCATCTCACTTTTGCATTGTAGCCATGAGCCACTGGAGTTCTATGAATATATTACTGGTTTTTATTTCAGTTTTATAGGGAGTTACTTGAGAAACAGAAACTTCTAGAGAAGCAGAAGCAGGGGTCCTCATACTATAGACAGGTCACCATAGCTGTTCTCTGAATCACAGCCTGAATGTGGATGAGGAAGGCACCACTTCTCTCTGCCTGGCTCTGCATTGCTGAGAATATTTCTTATCTTCCTTATTACCTAGCTTTTCCTTAAAATAATTCCCCAATATCTGACATGACCTGATTAAATGTGGTTCTTGTAAATTTAAACTGCCTAACCCACACAAACATGATGACTCATATTATATTTGTGTTCTTTCTTGAAGATGCTTGCCAAAATCATAATGCAAACCAGGTAGGCATGAGCAGGAATAATTATAAAGACATTGGAAATCTTCATGAAATAAAAAAGACATGTTGCTAGGCCTCAGGAACAAGTAGAAATTGTTCAGAGACATTCTGTTTCACCAGTCTCCAGCTCTGAGTAACTGATTCCCCCTTCTCTTTTATTCAGAAAACCAACTTTTTTCTTTCCAGATGAAATGGTAGTAAACATGGCTTCAAAAAGTCTTTGAGCTTTAAACATTCAGGCATTAGAAAGAAATGTTCGTGATCACTTATACTAACAAGTCCAAAAATCCCAGCAAAAAGAATCATTAGTTTGTTCAAAGTCACTTATTCAACTTTGGAGTAATCAGTGGCCAGGTGATTAAAGAATATGTAATATAGCCATCTGGAAAACCACTAGGAAAAAATGTTTGCTGACATTCCCAATATGTCTACTCCAAAAGGTATGTAAGTTATACATGTCTCAACTGAGCTCTATCTAATCTTCTATATCAAACTTGCTTCCTGTATTTCTTATCCTGATTTAACACAAATTATTGTCAAAGTCTTTACTAAAGCAGTATAATTTAGATTTTTGAAAGAATATGAGGTTTATGTTTTTAAATAATATCAAGTGAACAGGGATGAAATATGGAAGTGTAACGGAATGTGCCCATCCAAGAGGAAAAAGAAATAGAGATTTCTTTATGTACAATAAAGAAAAAATGTTTTAAACACATTAAAACAAAGTTAAATATACTTAGGAAACAGTTCGTTTAGATTTTTGACAGTTGTGAAAATTACTTAGATGATGTATACTTTTTTTCTTTGTAGTTCATGTGAGTTGTGCAATTGGATAGAGTTGCATTTCCAAGTATAAAGGCTCAGTTCTCACTTACGTGCAGAGAATGTCTATCTATTACTTATTAATCACTGAATATTTGTTTTCAGTAGTTTTAAGTATAATAAACTTTTCTAATTCAATAAAATGTGAAATTTCCAGTACTGAAATAAAATTTGCAAAAATCTATCTTAATCAAAGTTAGTCTAAAATAAATTCATCTGCATCCATTTTGTTAGCCACAACTAACATACATATTTTACCAATGCTATTATATTACAAAGTATTCAATAACACAAAATGGGAATCTTTCTTGGAGCTAGTATAGCCCACCAATTTCTATTGGAAATATATAGGAATATTCAGGATACACAATATTTTTTCATTCTGATTTCATACATAAGAATTTCACTGAAATTTTTCATTAAATATTACCTTGCCTATGTGCTGCTGTGTACACACCTGCTGCCTCGGCTCTTGGAGTACCAGGAATGGCCTTCATCACATAACTATTTCAGGCAAGGAGGGAAAAGAGATCCTGTTTTCATGTCTACCTTTCTTAAATTTTATAAAAATCAAATCTCAAACTCCTTGCCTCTTGCCTCTCCTTTTAATGTATAATATATCTATAATGGTCATCAGCCTCAATTCCTCTCTGGAGGTAGAAGTGGCATAAACAATGTATATAAGAAATGTAATACTGTCACAGCGAGGTTTCCACACATGTTGAAGATGAGATAGCAACATAGTGACATCACCACTTGGGCGGATGTCTTTCTTTTGATAATTTCTGTAATCTTCTTTAAAAAGAATTAGTAGTTGTTAAGAGAATAGATCCTGAGAGTTGTCATCACTAAGAGAATTTTTTTTCTTTTGTATTGCGTCTGTATGAGATAACGGATGTTATCTAAAATGACTGTACTGATCATTTCACAACATATGTAAATCAAACCATCATGCTGTACACCTTAAACTTATATAGTAATGTATATTAACAATTTCTCAACAATGGAAAAAGTCATGCATGGTATAGTCTCAGAATTGTGAATAGTAAGTAAGGTGTGTTGAGTGGTAGCGATTCTATTCAGCATGGCCAGGATGAGTATCAATAAGAAAGTGATGTTTGAGCAATGACTTCAGTGTGATGAGTAATAAATCACACAGATTCCCAGAGAAGAGAATTCCAAGCAGAGGAAACTAGGGCAGCAAAGGCTCTTGGTAGTATGTCTATTGTCCTTACATATTTGAGAAAGAAAAAGACCAGTATGTCTGGAGAAGAGTGAGCGAGAGGGGGAGCAACAGCAGATGGGGTGAGAGAAGAAGCAAGAGACTAGTTCGTGAGGGCTTTGCAGCGAGTGAAATGGGGAGCCCTGGGAAGATTTTCAAGTAGAGTAGTGACATTATGTGTTATATATTACCAAAATCACACTGAGTATTGTGTTGTTAATACAAAGTAGTGGGGCAAATTGGGAAGCAGAAAGACCAGTTGGGAAGCTAATGAACTAGGTCAAGTGAGAGATAACTTGAAGAAAGTGAAGATGGTGAAAGGAGGTCTGATAGTAGATATATTTTAAAGGAGAGTAAATACGATTTCATGACAGACTGGGTGTGGTATGTCCGAGATAAAGTGGAGTCAAGAATAATGTTAATGTTTTGTCATGAGTAACCTGTAGGATAGAGTTGTCATCACTGAGATGGAGCAGGCTATGATAGGAACAGGTTTGGGGAAGGGAGATAGGAGAAATATTTGGTTTCAGACATGTTGTTTTTCATAGCCTATCAGCTTTATCAAGTAGGCAATTGGACATATGATACTGAGCTATAGAAAATGGTCTGAACTAAAGACATAAATGGGGAAATAGTTGGCATAGACGTGGTATACAATAACAGAAGACTGAATGAAATCAGCAAAGGAGAGAGTATATAGAAAAGGGTCAGTGCCTGAGGCCTGAATCACTCCAATGTTAAGAGTTATGAGGGAAGAGAAAGAATCAGTAAAACATAATTGAAAAAATAAGTGCCTCCAGTAAATCAGGAGGAAATGCAATGAAATATGGTTTTCTAGAAGCCAAATGAAGAAACTATAACAAGATAAAGTATATAGTAAACTAAATCAGTAGAAAATATCAAACACAGGCAATACAGAGTTCAAGAGAAGTTACACTGTGGCTAAGGTTAGGGTTAGGCATAGGGTTCAGTGCAGGGTAAGAGCAGGGTTAAGATTAGAGTTAGGGTTCTGGTTTAATGTAAGTTTTAGTGTGACATTTAGGTTTAGGGTTACGGTGAGGTGTGGATGAAGGTAGGGGTTAGGGTGAGAAAGTAGGGGCACAGGAAAGGTTAAGGTGAAGGTCCAGTGTAGGGTTAGGGTTAGGATGAAGTTGTGGTAAGAGGTAGAGTTAGGATTTGGGTTCAAGCTGAGGGTTAGCATCAGGGTAAGTTTAAGGGTCACAGTTTCCTATCAGTGAGGGTGAGGGTGAGGGTGAGGGTTAGTGTGACGGTTAGTTTTATGGTTGGGGATAGGTTTAGGATAAAGGTTACTGTTAGGTGTGGATGATGGTGAGGGTAAGGGTGTAGTGTTAGGGTGAGTGGCCAGGGTTAGGGCGAGGATAGGCTTACAGTTAGAGATAGGATTCTGATTTATGATAGTGTTAGGGAAAGATTTAGTGTTTGGTTTACACTGAGGTGTGAGTGAATATAAGGGTGAGGGCGAGGAATCTGGGGCACAGTTAATGTTAGGGTGAGGGCCCAGTGTAGGGTTAGGATTAGGATGAAGTTGTGGTGTGGGTTTGAGTTAGAATTTGGGTTTAGGCGGAGGGTTAGTGTCGGAGTGAGGTTTAGGGCTATGATTCCATGAGTGAGGGTGAGATTGAGGGTTAGGAGTTAGGTTTCACACTAGGGTTAGATGTATGGTGAGGATATTGTTATGGTGAGCGTTAGGTTTAGTGCTCAGTTTTGGGGGTTGGGATGAGGCTAGTTTAAGGGTTACAGTAAGATGTGGGTGATGGTGAAGGTAAGGGTGAAGAGTTAGGGTGAGTGGCCAGTGTTAGGGTTAGAGTTAGGGTTAGGGCTATGATTAGGGTGAGGATAGGGTTATGGTTAGAATAAGGCTTGGGGTTTAATATCAGGGTTAGCATTAAGTTTATTTGTAGGCTTGTGGTTATGTGTGGGTGAAGGTGAGGTTGAGCAGATATGTTCAATGCCCAGGGTCAGTGTTAGGTTTGAGGTTCATTGTAGGGTGACAACAGGGTCACAGTAGAGGTGGGTTCAGATTTCAGTGTTTGGGTTTGTGTTAGGGTCAGGTTCGTGGTTACAGTTACGTGTGGGTTAAGGTGATGGTAAGGATAAAGGGTTAGGGTGAGTGGCCACAGTTAGGGTTATGGTTGGATTTCGGGTTCATTGTAGCGTGAGGATAAGCTTACAGTTAAAGTAAGGGTTTGGCTTAATGTTAAGCTTGACGTTCAGTTTAGGTTTATGCTTATGGTTAGCTGCAGGTGAGGCTGAGGGGTTAGTGTGGATGGCGAGGGTTACAGTTAGGGTTAGGGTTCTGGTTTCATATTAGTGTTAGGGTGAGATTTAAGTTTAGGGTACTGTGAGATTTGTGTGAAGGGTGTGGATGAGGAAGAAGGGGCACAGGAAAAGTTAGGGTGAGGGTCTGGTGTAGGGTTAGGGTTAGGATGAAGTTGTGGTTTGAGTTAGAGTTAGGACTTGGGTTTAGGCTGGGCGTTAGCGTCAGAGTAAGGTTTAGGGTTATGGTTTCTTGTGAGGGTGAGGGTAAGGCCTTAGAGTTAGTGTTAGGGTTAGTTTTCAGGTTAGCGTTGCATGTAGGGTGAGGATATGGTTATGGTGAGCATTAGGTTTGGGATTGTGTTTTAGGGTTTTGGATGGGTTTAGGTTTCAGGTTATGGTTAGTTGTGGGTGATGGTGAGGGTAAGGGTAAGGGTGAAGGGGAAGGGTGAGTGGCCGGGGTGAGGATTAGGGTTAGGGTTAGGATTATGTGTAGGGTTCAGATAGGTTTACGGTTAGACTAAGGCTTGAGGTTTAATGTTAGAGTTAGCATTAGGGTTAGTTTTAGGCTTATGATTATTTGCCGGTGAGGGTGAAGATTTTTGGTGAATGGCCAGGGTTAGGTTGAGGGTTAGCTTTGGGGTTCAGTGTAGCATGAGGATAGAGTTATGGTTAGAGTAAGGCTTCTGGTTTAACATTGGGGATAGCTTTAGGGTTAGTTTTAGGCTTCTGATTGTGTGAGGGTGAGGATTCATGTTGGATGGGCACGGTTAGGTATAAGGTTAGGTTAGGGTTCAGTGTAATGTGAGGATAGAGTTACAGTTGGAGTAAGGTTTGGGGTTTAATTTTAGGGTTAGCTTTATGTTTAGTTTTAGGGTTATGATTAGGTTTGGGAGAGGATGAGGGTTTAGGGTGAGTGGTCAGGGTTAGAATTAGAGATAGTTTTAGGATTAGGTGTATGGGGACAATAGATTATGTTAGCGGTTAATGTTAGCATTCGTGTTTAATGTTAGTGTAAGGGTGAGATTCAGGTTTAGGATTATGGTGAGGGGTGAGTGAAGATGTGGGTGAGTGGGTAGGGGTACAGGAAGGGTTAGGATTAGTTGTAGGGTTAGGTTTAGGAAGATGTAGTGTGGTTTAGAGTTAGGATTTGGGTTTAGGCTGAAGGTTAGTGTGATAGTTAGGTTAGCGGTTACGGTTTTCTGTGAGTGAGGGTGAGGTTTATGGTGTAGACTTAGGGTTAGGGTTAGGGGTAGCATAGGATGTAGGGTGAGGATATGGTTATGGCAAGAGTTATATTTAGGGTTCAGTGTTAGGTTTTGGTTTATGGTTAGGTGTGGGTGAAGATTATGATGAGGGTGAGAGTTTAGGTTGAGAGGAAAAGGTTAGGGTTAGCGTTAGGTTTATGGTTCAGTGTAGAATGAGCATCGGGTTATGGTGAGAGTTAGGGTTCAGCTTCAATGTGAGTGTTGGGGTTATGTTTAGGGTTTTTGTTATGGTCAGGTATGGGTGAAGGTGAGGGTGAAGGGATAGCACGAGCAGCCATGGTTAGGATTAGGGTTAGGTTTAGGGTGAGGTGTACAGGGAGGACAGGGTTATGGTTAGAGTTATTGTTTGGATTTAATGTTAGGGTAATGGTGAGACTGAGGTTTAGTGTTATGTCGAGGTGTGGTGATGATGATGGTGAGGGTAAGGGGTTTGGGGTATGGGTTGGGTGAGTTAGGTGATGGTGAGGTTTGGGATGATGTTATGTGTGGGTTAGAATTAGGGTTTGGCTTTAGACTTAGGGTTAGCATGAGAGTTAGGTTAATGGTTATGGTTCTGTGTCAGTGAGGGTGAGGGTTAGGGGCTAAACTTGTTTAGTGTTATGGTTAGGGGGAGCATTTGTGTAGGGTGAGGATATGATTATGGTGAGAGTTAGCTTTAGATTTTGGGTTACTGTTAGGCGTGGGTGAAGGTGATGAGGGTGAGAGGTTAGGTCAAGGGGTCAGGGTTAGGGTTAGGTTTAGAATTCCCTGTATGGTGAGGTTATGGTTACGGTGAGTTATGATTCAGTTTATGTGTGAGGGTTAAGGTTATGTTTAGGGTTTTTGTTTTGTCTAGATATGGGTGAACGTGAGGCTGAGAGTATGGGGTTAGGGTGAAGGCCAGGGTTCAGAGAAGGGTTAGGTGTACGGGGACGCCAGGTTATGGTTAGAGTTATTGTTCGGATTTAATGTTAGGGTAAGGGTGAGATTGATGTTTAGGGTAATGGTGAGGTGTGGGTGACGATGAGAGTGAGTGTGACAGGCTGGGTGTATGAGTAGGGTTAGGGTCAGGATTAGGTGTAGGGTTAGGGTTAGGATGACATCATGGTGTGTGTTAGAGTTAGGATTTGAGTTTAGGCTGAGGATTAGTGAGATAGTTAGGTTAGCAGTTATGGTTCTGTGTGAGTGAGGGTGAGGATTATGGGTTAGAATTATGGTTAGGGTTAGGGCTAGGGGTAGCATTAGGTTTAGGGTGAGGATATGGTTACAGCAACAGTTAGTTTTAGGGTTCAGTGTTGGGGTTTGGGTTAAGTTTAGGTTTTGGGTTATGGTTAGGTGTGGGTTAAGGTGATGATGAGGATGAGAGTTAGGTCGAGGGACCAGGGTTAGGGTTAGGGTTAGGTTTAGGGTCCAGTGTAGGGTGAAGATATGGTTTCATTAGGGGTTATGGTTCGATTTCAGTGTGAGGGTTAGGGTTATGTTTAGGGTTTGTGTTATGGTTCTGTATGGGTGCAGTTGATGGTGAGGGTGAAGGCATTAGGGTTAATTTTATGTTAGGGTACGAAGAGCATAGGGTCACAACTAGAGTTAGGGTTCAGATTTGATGTTAGGGTAAGCACGAGATTAAGGTTTAGTGTTATGGTGAGCTGTGGGTGATGATGGGGGTGAGGGTAAGGGGGTTTGGGTATGGGTAAGGTTGGGTGTAGGTGTTGGGTTAAGTTTAGGATGAAGTTATGGTGTGGTGTAGAGTTAGCATTTGGTTTCAAGCTGAGGGTTAGCATCAGAGTAATTTTAGGGGTCATGGTTCCATGTCAGTGAAGGTGAGGGTGAGTATTACAATGTTAACATTAGGGTTCGGGTTTAGGTTAGTGTTAGGTGTACGGTGAGGATATGGTTAGGGTAAGCATTATGTGTAGGGTTCAGTTTTAGAGTTGGGAATAGGTTTAGGGTTAAGTTTCTCATTAGCTGTGGGTTATGGTGAAGGTGAGGGTGTAGGGTTAGGGTGAGTGGCCAATGTTAGGGTTAGTATTAGGTTTAGCGTAGGGTGAGAATAAGTTACAGTAAGGTTCTGGGTTTAATGTTAGGGTTAGCGTTAGGTGTAGTGGTAGGCTTATGGTTATGTGCAGGTGGTGAGGGTGTGGTTGTGGGGTGAAGGTGAATGTCCAGATCTAGTGTTTAGAACTGGATTTAGGGTTCAGAGTAGAGTGAAGATAGGGTTATGGCTAGAGTTATGGTTCATGTTTAATGATAGTTTTAGAGCAAGATTTAAGTTTATGGCTACAGTGAAGTGTGGGTGAAGGTGAGGCTGTGGGTGAGGGGTCAGAGTGAATGGCCAGGGTTAGGGTTAGGGTTTAGTGTGGGGTGAGGATAGGGTTATGGCTAGAGTTAGGGTTGGCGTTAAATGTTAGGGTTAATGTGTGTTTTAAGTTTATGGTTACAGTAAAGTGTGGGTGAAGGTGAGGCTACGGATGAGGGCTAGGTGTGGGTTATGTCTGGTGTTAACTTTCAGTGTAGATTAGAGTTAGGATTTGCATTTAGTTAAGGGTTAGCATTAGATTTAGGTTTAGAATTAGGGTTCCTTGAGAGTGAGTGTGAGAGTGAGGGTTTGGGCTCTATCAGGGTTAGGTTTAGGGTTACAGTTAGGTGAGAGTACAGTCAGTGATTCTGTAACATCTTTCTGTGTTGACAGACATTAACTGCACTATTTAATAATGTGTGTGACTGTCGAACTACTGTGTGTATACTTGGAACCAGCATAATATTTTATATTAACAACATAAAATTGAATAGTTGAGTTTTCAAGGCATTTACCTTGACAATCTTGATACGATTTCCAATGTCTAATTTTTTAATGAGTAAGAATTATTCTTAATGTAATTTTGGCTTCTTGAAAAGAGCTTAATATTTTATTTTCAATTTGTACTACACCATTCATTTATCCATTAAGTATTCAGGCATTTCTCCATGGCATAACACCCAAAACTTATTTTTGGAAGGATTAAATATAAATAGAGAAAATAGATAAAATTTTAAGCTACATAAAGGGACCATTTTCACAAAAGTATTATAAATATTGACCAGAGTCAGACTGAATATTACATAAATACATATTGCTTTAAAAAGACATATGCAAATGTTTTCATGGAATATCATATCAAATTTTCAAAATAGTTCTATTACTACTTTATATATTAAATTTCACATTTGGCCTAAAAACCTAACAGTTATATCTGTCACCCCTTCTCCAATTAGTTTGAATTTTCTATTTCTTCATTAGATATATTTTGTATTTTTATTTTCTGATGGCTTTATTTTTTAAATATTATTGTTTAAGACAATATATTTAAATTGATGATATTATGCATTAGCTATTTACTAATGTAACTTCTGTATTTACTTATGTACATCTATAAATATGTACATCAATTTCTGATTATCTCCTATGCCACAATAAAGTTATTATTACCAATCTGTGGCTTTTCAGTGTCCTTCAGTCAATTTGCACTTGTGATTATTCTTTTCTAACAGTATCATATCTTCAGTACTTTATTCCCTTTAAATAGTATCTGTTATTATCTAGCTTATAAATTATTTATCATTATCTACTCTTAAGGGCCTTTGCACTTTCTAAACACTCCAACTTTCTAGTGTTCCAAGTTGTGAGGCATTCTGAATAAAAAGCCCGTTTATTACAACATGCTCTTAATTTTGTAATTATTCATATTGTGTTTATTATGTACATATCACCCTAGAATGTAATTATCATTAAAAAGTTGTCTCAATAAGTATTGGTTAACTGAGGGAATGAATGTATATTTGCACTCACTTATAAGGCTATGTTCTGCATTAATGAGAATATAGGTTTAGCTGCTGCATCAAAGAATTAGAAAAGTGACTTGAGATATATAGTGAATACCAGTATGTCAGTGATTCAAATTTCTTCTAACTGATTGCCATGCCACTTATGTCATTACTCAAATCTGCAAGATCCACAAGGGATAAAAATCAAAGCTGTGCTCAAGCCAGTGAGAGGGAGAAAGAAACACTGTGAGGGTACACACTTCCGTTTCAAAGTCATACACCATTACTTCAATCAGCACTACATCGGTCCAAATTAGTCACATATTCTCAACCTGCTGCAATAAAATTTGGGATTCTAGTCTTTAGGTAGCCTAATATCCAGCTAAAATTTAAAGATCTATTACTAAAGGAAGAAGGGAACAGAAGCAGCTTCTGTTCATTCATCTGTTTCTAACCAGTTGTTCTTTTGCATCATTTCAAATTTCAGCCTCTGATTCAAAAAAATAATTAACCATAATATTGAGACTCTTAAGAAACAAAAGTGCTACACAATCAACTCATTTTAGCAAATAAGAAAATGTAATAAATTGTTAACAATTGCATTGGAAGAAACCAAGAACTTTTCCTCTGTATTTTCCTTATAATTTTGATTGAAATTAATCATGTTGCATAAATCCTGAAAATATCTTAAATGAACTATAGTCAACACATCCACACACACTATGTGTATATATATATATATATATATACATCCATGTATACCCAAACATATGCGCACACACACATCACCTCTCTATTCCTAACGCCATGTGCATCTTCCCAGAGCTCTCATAGATTAATACACCAGTCTGTGAAGTCTTTGATAGCTGTCTTCAGGAACTGCTCCTAATCATTATTTTGAGGATTTGCTTCTAATAGAGTGTTTTATACTTCTCTGCTGCAAAAGATAGATGCTGCACACCTGTCCATATATTCTTAAGAGGAAATAAAGTCAGAAAATAGGTAATTGCATATAAAATATAGAAATCCATAAATATTTGAGTAAGAGTTGCGAGATAGGTCATTGGTGATTTTGCATGATGGTTTTGAAAGGGTACAGATGAAGCAATGTAATATTCTCCATTATGACTATAAACCATGTAATAGCTTAATAAAGAGATACATGGAAATAGGAATATGTGCAAAAGCTTCATGCATTTTAGGAGACATTGTAGCCCCTAAAATACAAAGTTTCTGCAAAATGTAACCAGAAGACATCAATCATTACCACATTTTTAGTTACTCTTAAACAAATAATAATTGGTATAGAGAGCCTGCAGTAAACACAGATATGACAGTAATGTCTTGTTGATAGGTATTTAAGAATTAATATTTCATATTCTCATCAGGGGTTGTCTGACCTTACATATATGGTTGAAATATACTGTTTTTTTCCTGGAATTTAGTTTAGTGTGAGGCACCCTTTAATATTGTACAGCCACAAATCCTCTAGGAGGTTAATAAAATAGTTCTTACCAGCTGTTGGTTCAGCCTTATTGCAAAGATTAAACTGCCCTATTGTTAATTGCAGAGTGCAGATGGCTGTTGAAGCTTTTTCACTTGTAATAAAATAAAGTAGTCTCTGAAGAAAATGACAGGATTAGGCAGTATTCACCTCTTGTCTTCTAAGGGAAATGCCTTTTGTTTCCATGACAAATTTTACGTGATATAAAAGGTACATGAGAGAGAGAGAAGTTAAAAGGTGCAGGGTTTCATTCAGAGGGGAGGGGTTAACATGACACAAGGACTCATTTTGTTCCAGGGGAATCCTTATTAATGCAATTGCACAGGGAGCATTCTCTCCCAACAGTCAATTAAAATCAGCAATTTTGTCAAAAGCATAAAACTAGTGCTGAATATACACATTTTTGTCCCTTTAATATTATAATTAAGAAGTTTGCTCCTAAGTTTCAATATTCAATATTAGTAGACTAATTCTACCAACTATAAACACTTATCTAGTTGGGGAGAGTTTGATTGTTTATGTTCACATTAAAATAAAAAATAAATATAGTGTGTGGATTAAAGATGGCAGTGTGAGAGGTGAGAAAGAGGCCTCCTCCCAAAACCACATACAACATGAAAATATAATTAATACAACTAATCCTGAAAAAGCAACAGGAAAAAAGGCTGTACCAGATGGCATACACCTGGAGAAAAGATAAGACCTCATGCAACAGGGTAACATACCAGCGCCATGATCCGGCAGGACCCAAGCCCCTTCCCCAAGCTCTCCAGTTGGAGGGAGAGAAATGGAGTGGGGAGGGAGTGGAGGTCTTGGACTGCTGAAAACGTAGCCCTGGAGATCTGCTCTGGAAGCATGAACCTACATTGTATGGTTCTGTGGTTATTAGTGGGGTTTGGAAAGCTAAGACAGGCAGAATACTTGGAGAGACTGATTCCAAGCAGCTTGTGGAAAACAGGGATCCATATCCGGCTTCTCTTGGACAAATGAATGGTAGGCAGTCTGAGAGACTTCCTAACAGTGAGAGGCCTGCTAAAGGGGCAAGGATTGTACAGAGCTTCCTGCTCAGGAGAAAGGACAGGTAAACAAAATTGTCCGGGTGCACTCTGCCCAGCAGGTTGGGAACTTTTGGGAGCTTCAGGTGCTCCATATCACTGGCTGGCTATGCAGCTCCAAGGCCCCCCACTGGGATACGCAGCCTGCTGTGCCTTCCTTCTGCCAGCCCGCACATGGCTTGCAAATCAGCAGCTGCTGCCATGCCTTCAGGCCATCCAAAGGGAAGCCCTGCCTATGGCAGCTACAAACGCAAAGCATAGAGGCTTACACCTGTGTGTTTGGCCCACTGGTTCAGACAGTGGAGACAGGCATAGCAGCCAGGAAGCAGGAAACAGCTCTTTCCTCCACCAAGGCACCAGTGCCACTCCCCTGCAACCCCCGACATTGCTCCAGGGGCTGAGCATCTCGAGAGAGTAGAGCTTCTGGGCACTAGAGGGCGCCAAATACAAATATAAAACGTCAAAGGACCCTAGTTCAAACAAAATCCCACAAACACCAGCAAAAGAGTAAAGTGAAACTGAACTCATCAATCTTCCTGAAAGAGATTTCAAAATAAAAATCATAAATATGCCCATGGAGGTACAGAAAAATATCCAAGAACTCAGGAACGGATTCAGGACAGAAATCCAATCATTATGGAATACAATGGAGGGATTTAAAAGCACATTAGATATGGTGGAGAAGACAGTAATTGAAATAGAAATTAGAGAAGAGGAATGCAAAGAAGTTGAGGCACAGAGAGAAAAAAGGATCTCTAGAAATGAAAGAATATTGAGAGAACTATGTAACCAATCCAATGTTGGTATTTTAGGGGTACCAAAAGAAGAAGAGAGAGAAAAATGGATAGAAAGTATCTTTGATGAGGTAATTGGTAAAAACATCCCAAATATGAGGTAGGAGATAGTCTCTCAGGCCAAGGAGGAGCACAGATTTCCCAACACAAGGGACCCAAGGAGTACAACACCAAGACATATAATAATTAAAATGGCAAAGATCAGAGATAAGGGCAGACTATTAAAAGCCACCAGAGAGAGAAAAAAATCACATACAAAGGAAAGCCCACGAGACTATCATCAGACTTCTCATCAGAAACCTGACAGGCCAGAAGGGAGTGCCATGATATATGCAATACAGTGAAGCAGAAGGGCCTCGCACCAAGAATACTATACCAGGCAAGGTTACAATTTAAATTTGAAAGAGTAATAAACCAATTTTCAGATAAGCAAAAGCTGAGAGAATTTAGCTCCCACAACCCATCCCTATAGTGCATTTTGGAAGGACTGTTTTAGATGGAAGTTCCTAAGGCTAAATAGCTGTCACCAGCAATAATAAAACTACTGTAAAGGAAGTAGAACAATTAATAACTAAGCAAATGCAAAATTAAATCAACAGCCCCAAAGTCAGTCAAGGGATAGATAAAGAGTACAGAATATGATACCTAATATATAAAGAATGGAGGAGGATGAAAAAGGAGGAGAAAAAAAAGAACTTTTAGATTGTATTTTTAATAGCATAATAAGTGGGCTAAGTTAGATACTTAGATAGTAAGGAAGTTACCATTGAACCTTTCAGAACCAAGAGTCTAAAGCCTGAAATGGCAATAAGTACATACTTATTGATAATCACCCTAAATGTAAATTGTCTGAATGCACCAATCAAAAGACACAGAGTCACTGAATGCATAAAAAAACAAGAAACATCTACATGCTACCTACATGAGACTCACTTCAAACCCAAAGATATACACAGAGTTGCAGTATTGGTATCAGACCAAATAGACTTCAAAACAAAGTGACAAGAGACAAAGAAAGACATTACATAATGATAAAGGGGTCAATATGACAAGTGGACATAACCATTATAAATATCTATGCACCCAACCCAGGATCACCTACATATGTGAAACAAATACTAACAGAATTAAAAGGGGAAATTGAATACAATGCATTCATTCTAGGAGACTTCAACACACCACTCACTCCAAAGGACAGATCAACCAGACAGAAAATAAGTAAGGAGACAGAGGCACTGAACAACACATTAGAACAGATGGACCTAACAGACATCTACAGAACTCTCTACCCAAAAGCAGCAGTATATACGTTCTCCTCGAGTGCCCATGGAACATTTTCAAGCATAGATCATATACTATGCCACAAAAAGAGCCTCAGTAAATTAAAAAAGACTGAAATTGTATCAACCAGCTTCTCAGACCACAAAGGTATGAAACTAGAAATAAATTATGCGAAAAAGCGAAAAATCCCACAAACACATGGAGGCTTAACAACATGCTCCTAAATAACCAATGGCTAAATGACCAAATAAAAACAGAGATAAACAATATATGGAGACAAATGACAACAATAATTCAACACTGCAAAATTGGTGGGATGCAGCAAAGGCCGTGCTAAGAGGGAAATATATTGCAATACAGACCTACCTCGGGAAAGAAGAACAATCCCAAAAGAACAGTCTAAACTCACAATTAATGAAACTAGAAAAGGAAGAGCAAATGAGGCCCAAAGTCAGTAGAAGGACAGACATATTAAGATTAGAGCAGAAATAAATAAAATTGAGAAGAATAACACAATAGAAAGAATCAGTGAAACCAGGAGCTGGTTGTTCAAGAAAATAAAAAAAAATATGTAAACCCCTAGCCAGACTTATCAAGATAAAAATAGAGTGTACACGCATAAACAAAATCATATTTAGAAAGGAAAAATCACTATGGACACCACAGAAATGCAAAGAATAATTAGGGAATACTATGAAAAATTATACGTTAACAAAGTGGATAACCTAGAAGAAATGGCCTACTTTCAAGAAAAATACAACCTTCCAAAACTGACCCAAAAAGAAACAAAATCTGAACAAATTACCAGGAAGGAAATTGAATTGATAATCATAAAACTACCTAAGAAAAAAAACCCTGGACCAGATGGCTTCATCGCTGAATTTTATCAGACCTAATACCCATCCTCAAAGTTTTCCAAAAAGTAGAAGAGGAGGAAATTCTTCCAAACTCATTCTCTGTGGCCAGCATCATTCTAATACCAAAACCAGGCAAAGACACCACAAAAAAAGAAAATTACAGATAAATATCCCTGATGAACATAGATGCAAAAATACTCAACAAAATATTATCAAACTGAATTCAAATGTACATCAAAAAGATCATCCATCATGATCAAGTGGGAGTCATCCCAGGGATACAAGGATGGTATAACATTCGAAAATCCACCAACATCATCCACCACATCAACAAAAAGAAGGACAAAAACCGCATGATCTTCTCCATATATGCCAAAAAAGCATTTGACAAATTCAACATCCACTCATGATAAAAACTCTCAAAAAAATGGGTATAGACGGCAAGTACCTCAACGTAATAAAGGCCATATATGACAAACCCACAGCTAACATCATATTTAACAGCGAGAAGCTGAAAGCTTTTCCTTTAAGATCGGGAACGAGACAAGGATGCCCACTCTCTCAACTTTTATTCAACATAGTTCTGGAGGGCCTTGCCACGGCAATCAGACAACACAAAAAAGTAAAAGGCATCCAGATTGGTAAGGAAGAAGTTAAACTGTCACTGTTTTCAGATGACATGATATTCTACATAAAAAACTCTAAAGAATCCATTCCAAAACTACTAGATCCAATATCTGAATTCAACAAGGTTACTGGATACAAAACTTAAACACAGAAATCTGTTGCATTCCTATACACTAACGATGAACTCGCAGAAAGAGAAATCAGGAAAACAATTCAATTCACAACTGCATCAAAGAGAATAAAATACCTAGGAATAAACCTAAGGAAGGAAGTGAAAGACCTTTACTCTGAAAAGTACAAGATGTTCATGAGAGAAATTAAAGGAGATACAAATAAATAGAAACACATCCATGCTCATGGATGTAAGAATTAATATTGTCAAAATGGCCATCCTGCCTAAAGCAATCTACAGATTCAATGTAATCCCTATCAAAATACAACAGCATTCTTCAATGAACTAGAGCAAACAGTTCTAAAATTCATATGGAACCACAAAAGACCCCGAATAGCCAAAGCAAACCTTAGAAGGAAGAATAAATCCGGGAGCATTATGCTCCCCAACTTTAAGCTCTACTAAAAAGCAACAGTAATCAATACAATTTGGTACTGTCACAAGAACAGACCCATAGAACAATGGAACAAACTAGAGAGCCCAGATATAAACCCAAGCATATATGGTCAATTAATATACAATAAAGGAGCTGTGGATATACAATGGGGAAATGGCAGCCTCTTCAACAACTGGTGTTGGCAAAACTGCACAGCTACATGCAGGAGAATGAAACTGGATTATTGTCATACACAAAAGTAAACTCAAAATGGATCAAAGACTGAATGTAAGTCTTGAAACCATAAAACTCTTAGAAGACAACACAGGCAAAAATTTCTTGGATATAAACATGAGCAACTTTTTCCTGAACGCATACCCTCGAACAAGGGAAAGAAAAGCAAAAATGAACACATGGCACTACATCACACTAAAAAGCTTCTGTACAGCAAAGGACACCGTCAACAGAACAAAAAGGCATCCTACAATATAGAATATATTTGTAAATGACATATTCAACAAGTGGTTAACATCCAAAATATATAAAGAACTCACACGCCTCAACAACAAAAAGCAAATAACTCGATTAAAAAATGAGCAGATGATATGAACAGACAATTCTCCAAAGAAGAAATTCACATGGCCAACAGGAACATAAAAAGATGCTCCACATAACTATTAGGGAAATGCAAATAAAAACCACAATGAGATACCACCTCATACCGGTTAGGATGGCCAGCATTGAAAAGACTAAGAACAAATGCTGGCAAGGATGCAGAGAAAGTGGAACCCTCCTACACTGCTGGTGGAATGTAAGCTAGTTCAACCACTGTGGAAAGCAATATGGAGGTTCCTCAAAAAAGTAAAAATACAAATACCATTTGACCTGAGAATTACACTCCTAGGAATTTACCCAAAGAATACATGTTCTCAGATTCAAAAAGACATATGCACCCCTATGTTTATTGCAGCACTATTTACAATAGCCAAGATATGGAAGCAACCTAAGTGTCCATCAGTAGATGAATGGATAAAGAAGAGGTGGTACATATACACAATAGAATACTATTCAGCCATAATAAAAAAAACAAATCCTACCATTTGCAACAACATGGATGGAGCTGGAGGGAATTATGCTCAGTTAAATACGCCAGGTGGAGAAAGACAAGTACCAAATGATTTCCCTCATGGTATAACAAGGAAGCAAAACTGAAGGAACAAAACATCAGTTGACTCACCGACTCCAAGAGTGACTAGTGGTTACCAAGAGGAAGGGTTGGGGAGAGTGAGTGGGGATGGAGGGGGAAGGGGATTGAGGGGTATTATGATTGGCGCATGTGATATCGGAGGCGATAGGGATCATGGGGAAGACACTGCAGCACAGAGAAGGGAAATAGTGACTGTGGAATCTTACTACACTGATGGACCGTGACTGCAATGGGGTCTGGGGGGGACTCGATAATATGGGTGAATGTGGTAACCACATTGTTTTTAATGTGAAACCTTCATAAGAGTGTATATCAGAAACACCTTAGTAAAAATAAATAAATATAGCATCTAGACAGACTATTTAAATATTTTAGTCAGTGTATAAATCTTTATACATTAAATGTTTTTTTTCTCCCCTGGAAGAATAAATACACTATAATTTAAGGTTGAAGTATACTTTCTTCAATGTTAAACACAGAGATAAATTCATCATCATCATCCTCAATATTGTCATAATCAACAATCACAC
Source organism: Phataginus tricuspis (assembly GCA_029783875.1). Taxonomy (NCBI): domain Eukaryota; kingdom Metazoa; phylum Chordata; class Mammalia; order Pholidota; family Manidae; genus Phataginus; species Phataginus tricuspis. Next base: position 1,469,555 of record JAQQAC010000477.1, read on the forward strand.
AAGCAGCCTAATGTAAAGCATCCCTTACATGCTTACTATGCTTACTATGGTCTGGATCTTTTTTTTTTTTTTTTTACATATATTCACTTCCTTGGTCTTCACAATAACTCTGTAAGGTAGATACTATTATCTTTTTTGTTTTTACTCTGATTATAAAGATCTCTGATTATAAAGATGTTATACAACTTTGCCAATGTCAGAGCCAAAGTTTGAAAATAGATCCATCTTATATATAAAGTAAATATAAACTGCAGCTTCACTAATGAACAACATATGGATCACCCATATTATAGTTACTTCTTGTCATAAATAAATCCACCTTGCCCTGTTGCTAGGGCATAAAATATTGGTATATTCCTTGCAGAAGGTTCAGAGAAAGGGAAAAATAGAAATGATTTTGGTAAGATATTAAGACATTCCAGACATTAAGGTACAATTTAATGTACAGGATCCCATTTCAGTTCTTTACAACTCTTGGAGACAAATTTTCCTAAGATGAGTAAATGTATATATGCTTCAAGAGTGAAATTCACATATTCAAAAGCAAGCAACTAATGAGTGCTAAACAGCCTTCCTGTGACTTCACAGCACCTTTTTAGATCACCCAGGTCTTTGTGCTAGATTTCCTAGTTCTCTCTTATGTGTGCTATTAGGTCACAGTTTCAAGGTACTAGAAAATTGTTCATTTTCTGAAATCAGTTCCAATGTGGCTAGTCTCTGTTTCATATCATTGAAATATCATCTTTATCATATTTTCAGTTGTTTCAGTGTTCTACAAAAGCAATTTAAGACAGTGTTTGTCAGGAAAAAAATACAGTACTTATGCTATTTAATATTTAATGTCAACTAATGATTAAAAATATCCATAGAGATTAATATGAACCACTTACAGTTCTTACCGATTGTTGCCAACTAAAGTATACTTTCCAAGCAATGAAATCGTATTCTTAGGAAGTTAAATATAGGGTTTCTTCTCAATTTTCTGTTTTAGACGTGATGTTGGTTAAAGTTGAGAGTAGAATGACTAATCTCTTTCAAATACAGACTCAGAAAAGTCAGAGATATAGAAACTCATGAACATTTCTCAACTAAAATATGATCTCACTGCAAAGTGAATTGTCAGCACATTTAAGTTATGAATATGTTGTAGAGACATTTTTCATAACTCACTAAAAAACTGGGAAATTCTAAGTCCCAACCTCATTCATCTTACTGTGTTTATGGAGATTCTGAAGTAGGAAAGTTGAAGGGCGCCATAGGGATCAGAACTGGTGTTGGTGGACTTGTGCTCACAGCTGATATATATTCAAGACTCTCTCTCTTGTGCCAAATTATGGAGATTTTGTAGTATATTGAGAAGCAACTAATGTGTACATTATTTCCTATTCTGCAGAGTCACTTCCTGCTTTGTTAGGTCCAAATGAAAAAAGTATTGTACTTTGCATATTTCTCATGCACCTATTCACACTTACCCTATTTTGTCATAATATGTGCCATACTATTCTATATATGTCTATCAAATTCTTCTCTTATAAAAATATGCTATTGGCATGTTGTAACATGTTTTTGCTTGGTAAGCAGCATGTTTCTACTTTTCCTTCATACTTCCCACCACATACAGCAGTTTTCATCTTTTCAAATGCATAGAGAAAGTGATGTTTGTTCTGATCCTTGAAAAATGCCTAAATGTTTTCCAGAAAGACAAAGAAAGAACATTTCAGGATGAGGGAAAAAATTACATGTATTCAAGGTATTCATAAAAATAGTATGAATTGATACAAACACAATTGTGCTTTAGGGAGGTATCAGAAATTGCCAGAAAATTAAGCTAATATTGAACACTGCAACAAAAGTAAGAGTAGAAACCCTTTAAAAAGCTTGAATTCCTCATGTCAAATGTGAGAGTACCTTTTCTCTGTCCCTTCTCTTATAGAATCTCCTTGTAATTTAAACTTGTAGTTACAAGACCTTTCTCTGTCTCTTTGAAATATATGTAAATCTTTCAAAAGCTAAGACTCTTGCTAGTTATGCATCCCAGGAATCTTTCTTGGGGTCCTTGGAGCCAAGTTTTTTGAAATGTTAACATCAAGAGAACATCATGCCATCTCCCTGCTTCTATGTTTCTAGATGCCTGGTTACAAGTGGTATCTTCTTGCTTGTCTTGGAGATACAAGATTGCTTTTTTTTTTTGGATAGAACAACTAATCTGTATGTAATTGATCCTATCTGTCTGGCTATATAGGAATGCGAGATTTCTTTCTGTCTTTGCAATCTCTTTAGTAGATGGCCTGTGATACACATTGCAGTCTGGCTTATTGTTTATTCAATAATAAGACTACTTTCTTTCTTTTGATATTTGTAGAGGAGATGTGTGGGATGGAAGATTTTACTTTTAATCATTTCTCCAACATAAGAAAACCAAAACTTTGTGTGTCTTTCTAAAAATATTGAAGTTAATTGTCAGAAAGCCCACTGAAGTTTTGAAGAGAGATGATATGAACACAGAGGTGTTTTAGAAATAAATTATAGTGGTAATGTGGATACTGGTTTACCAGGAAATGCTAAAGGCAAATAAATACTTCAAGAAAGTTTATAGTTATCTATGCAAAAGGTTAGACACTATATTAAATTAGTAATTCTGAAGACAGAAATAGCTAGGACAAACTGAGTCTTTGTGGAGGTAGAATTGACAGATTATAATGCAGTGAATACTGGGGATGCTACAAAGTTCATTTATGAAAAAGTATTTCATATTAACTTTTGTAAGAAACATTACATAATAAGAAGTTACTTAATGACTACTATTTGCCAGGAACTGTTGCAAGTGTTCATATGTACTAAAATTACACTCACTGTAATCCTATGAAGCAGATTCTCTTACTATGTTATAAATGAAGATACTGAGACAAATTTTGAGCAACTTGCCAAGAGTTACAAAACACACCTGAGGACTCATAGTAAATACTTACTGCAATAAGGATTGGAATAAAATAGGTATTATCAATAAATTGAACATAAATCAATAAAGAATTACATCAGAGTATGTATAAACTCGGGATGTTAACAGGTATTAAGACAGTTGAAGAAAAATATCAACAGAACCATTAATACAAGAATAGTCTTTCACACGGACTACTTCTTGGAAGACTGATGCATTTATAAATTTTCTAAAGCTAACAAAAAAAGTACTAGAGGATAAATAAGGTATGGGTGTGCCCACTGGAGCATCAAATATAAACCATTAGTATTCATGAGAGACGGGCAAGCTAGCAAAGGAAGTGTCCATGCAAAGAATCTCTGGTGAACTTCTTTTCTTTCACTAGAAAAAATACTAGTAAAACTTCACCAACATTTGAATAGCTATGAACTATGCTGCAGAAACAATAATTTGTGTGTCTGTAAATGTATATGTGAGTGTATACTTGAATATGCCTATATAAATATATATATGTGTGTGTGTGTGTGTGTGTGTATATATATGTATATATTATTCTAAATAAAAGGCATACTACTCCTAGGCATACTATTGATGAATATATATATTAAAAATCAAAATCCTATCTCTCTATTGACTTCTCTGCATGTTTCTTCCTTGAAATAAGAGCACAAAACCTACTGGTTGTTTAGATTTTTATTGAGTGTCATCAGTCAATCTGATATGTCACTAATTAATCAGCTTTGTTGCACCATGATGCCTAAGGGTGTTTTCCAAATTTAATTTTGTAGCATAACTGCTTGAAGAAATTTTTCATAAAATACAGCACAGTAATTCCTATGTGAGTAAAGGAGATATGGTCCTGAAGATCATTTCCTTTCTGTCTAGAAATTCTTAACTATAAGGAGGAATACTAAATGTCCATCAATAGATGAATGGGTAAATATATATATATATATATATATATATATATATACGCACACACACATACATACAATGGAATATTATTCAGCCATAAAAATGAAATCTTGCCATTTGTGACAAAATAGATGGACTTAGAGGGTGTTACACTAAGTAAAATAAGTCAGACAAGATGAATACAAATAGATAAAGGGAATTAAGAGATACAATCTTCCACTTATAAAATAAGACATGGGGATGGAATAAATAGCATAGGGAATATAGTCAATAATATTATAATGACTTTGTATGGTGACAGATGGTAACTAGCTTTTGTGGTGACCATTTCATAATGTATATAAATATTGAGGCATTATGTTGTACACCTCAAACTAGTACAATATATTACAATGTATTTCAATTATTCTTCAATTTAAAAAATGGAATACTTAGGAAAGGCATAGAGATGTAGTCTAGGATGTCAACTAAAGAGCACATATAAAACAAATCATTAAATATGAGCAAAAATCATTGAAAAAAAGCAAAATATTATTTGGAATCTCAACAAAAGGAAAAGAAGTCCATATTGAGTTTGTGAAGAAAAGATATTGAAGGGAGTATGACACTAGGATCTCAAGTAACTCTAAAAGAAGCATCAGATCACCCACAGAATTATCTAAGTGAGTCTGGAATGATTTTATTGTGCCCTCTTATTTACAAATCAAAAATTACACACTCTTGCAGATACTTTAACTGAGAAAATGAAAAGGCATCAGTTTCATAATTTGGAATAACAAATACTTCATTAGTTCAGATTATATACATTTCATTAAATGGGCCTTGGTGGAGCGTCAATCAACCATAATATCAAATGAAAGTCAGTCTTCTGTTCTTAAAAGGGAAAAGGAAAAAATATATAAAATAACATCACATCTCAAAATGAGAGCAAGAGACTCCACTGTTGATGCAAACAGGGTGAAGAAAGGGGAACTTCAGTAAGAATCAGAAAACTTTGGAGGAATCATTAATAAAAATGATATTGTTTTTACATTAACAATCATAGGGCTAACTAGAAACTGTTGATGAAGTGAGATAACAGTATTGAAGTGAGATAAGCTTACACTGCTTTATAGGTATTTTTTAAATATAAAGAAATCAGATGGGCCAAATCACCTGGAAAACCATCTGTTGAAACTCCTACAATACTAGCTAAAATGTAACAAATCACACTAGCAAGATACAAAGTGGTATACCTAGATTCCAGAAACAAAGAATCATAAACATAGTAGAAAGTGAAATTCTAACTGCCCTTGTGTGTGTGTGTGTGTGTGTGTGTGGGTACATGTGGGTGTTTGAGGTATATGTCCCGCTTGGTACACCATGAGCCTTGTTTCATGCCTATCCAGGCACAGGATAAATGCTCTTGGTGCCACTCAGGATGATCATTGGAACTGAGACCCCCATGTGAAGAAAGGAACTTTATATATCAACAGAGTTCAAGAAATAAGGGATACCTCTGGCATGGAAAAAAAAGAGGGATGCTTTGCTATGTATGCTTGGCTGTGGGAGAGAACAGCATTTCTCCAATAGGCTTGAAGTCAGAATCTATATTATCCATGTGGTTTCCAAACTCAGAAGTTGACAAATGTGCATAAAAGTGGTTACATGCTGTGACAAACTAGGGTATCTAACAGGTGATACTCCCTAGGAAAGAAATGTATGCAAAGCCAAACAAAATTCTCACAGGTGCCATTTCATTTGGTGAATTCACTCTCACATCATAAAGTACATGAGGAACAATCCACCATTAGAATCAGCAGACAAAACAAACAAGAAGGTTAAAACCTGTCTCGCCAATGGGTTTCAGCCCCGGGCAAGTTCGCTATGGATTCAATGTGACCAAAGAAATTGACAGCAAACGTTCTTGGGGTGAAAGGGTTATACCCAACTTTATTTCCAGGTGGCAGGTCAGTCACTAAAATCCCGTTCACTCAGAGTGAGTCTGCATGCAGCAAGCCAGTCTCTGCCTCTGGGCCCCTCTGTCTGCACAGTTGTCCCACACAACCATCCTCTGGGCCTCTCTGCACACTCGCCCCACACAGCCATCCTCTGGGCCTCTGTCCTCAGAGCTGCCACCACTCCAGCCTCTGCTCTGCTCTCCTGCAGCCTCGCAGCTGGCCACCCTGTCACACCCAGAGCACTGGGTGGAGCTCTTTATAGAGTTAACAGCCATGTATTGCCCACAGGTGTGCAGTGAGCTAGTCAACCAGGGCCAGGTGAGAATCCTGGCCACAGAAACTCTCATTTTATCCACAAACCACAAGACTCATAAAAATAGACATTCTTAGGGAGACTACAAAATTATGTTGAAATAATCAAATACATGAAAAAATTAAAACCATAAGAAAAGGAAAACTATAATAGGCAAATTCGAAAAAGTAGGATAATTTGAGAACAAAGGCAAATTTGAAATATAAAATCTGTAAGTTAAAATCATATATTGAATTAGGAACATCTTATAAAGAAAGATTAAGATACAAGGAGAGAGAACTTCCAGCTTTTAGTTCTGCATAAAAGGAGTTTGAAAGTGTCTACCCCATCCCAAACAGGTGAAAAGCTGACCAGGCTGAAAAATCAACTCTTCTAGGATCTTAAGAGAATAAGGACATGGCATAAACTGCTGCCCTCAAGATTGGACAGACAGGGGATCATGACTTACCAGAGCAGAGATTCACAAGTGGAAACTGCAGCAGGGATTGATTGCTAGAGGCTCCTTGTGAACAACTCTGAGAGTTAAAAACTCCAGTCATAGGGTGTCTTGCCAATGGGTTTCAGTCCCAGGCAAGCTTGCTATGGATTCAATGTGACCAAAGAAATTGACAGCAAAACGTTCTTGAGGTGAAAGGGTTATACCCAACTTTACTTCCACGGTGGCAGGTCAGTCACTAAAATCCCGTTCACTCAGAGCGAGTCTGCTTGCAGGAAACCAGTCTCTGCTTCTGGGCCCCAATGTCTGCACAGCCAGTCTCTCCTCTGGGCCTCTCTGCACAGCTGTCCTGCACAGCCATCCTCTGGGCCTCTGTCCTTGGCATTGCCACCTCTCCAGCCTCTGCTCTGCTCTCCTGCAGCCTTGCAGCCATGCCACCGTATCACATCCAGAGCACTGGGCGGAGCTCTTTATATAGAATCAACAGCCCTATATTGCCCACAGGTGTGCAGTGAGCTAATCAACCAGGGCCAGGTGAGAATCCTGCCCACAGGCACTCTCATTTTATCCACATAGAGGAGCCCCCCCCAATTTTGTGAGACTTATATACAAAAGCTCAACCAGGTTCTCACAGTAAATACCAGAGCACTTCATTCATAACAAGGCCTAACCCCAGGAGAAACTAGTCAACCAGAGCCTGGGTATTATTAGAGCCTAATTGACCTGGGGGAAAGGAAATACCCAACTCCAGCCAGCTCTAGCCTTCCACGTAGGAGAAGAGAAACTCCAGCCCATACTAGCCATCCTGTCCCACCTAAGGGAAGAGAAAAAAACAAACTGGAAACACTTATGATGCTTACAGCTCAACAGCACAGGATCACCAAAAGACTAAGATCTAATCATAGGACTATAGAATGCATCCCTACCCCAACATCTTACTACTACATTACTAATGCCTATTTACAGCAGTTTCTTTCACCTGCTACATTCTTACAGCTAGCAAGAAAAAAATTACAAGGCATATGTGGGGAAAATGGAAGTTCCTATGGCCAGGATCCTCACTTGAACCTAAGCTTGATGATGTAACTGGCCTGCTGCTAGGCTACTGCTTCCACACCTGTAGACAATAAGCTATTATTGATTGAGTCACTGTGTAAAGAGCTCTGCTCAGTGCTCTGGGCAGAGGCAGGTATGGAGATGGATTACAGATGCAGACGTGATTCTAGTGCTCTACCTACTGCCATGAGAATAAAGCTGGGTATAAACTCTTTTACCCCGAGAACATTCCATTGTCATTTCTTGGTCTCACAGGATCCATAGTGAACTTGCCAGGGGATGAAACCCTCAGGCAAGACAGCATACAGAAAGGCAAAACCTCAGTTCAAAGAGAGACAGCAAGCATCTGAACTGCATATAATGAGGATGTTGGAATTATCAGACCAGGGATTAAAACAACTATGTTTAATAGGCTAAGGACTCTATGGATAAAGTAGACAGCATGCAAGAATTTATGGGTAATGTCAGAAGAGATATGGAAATTTTAATAAAAAACTAAAAAATAAATGCTAGAGATCAAAAACACTATAACAGAAAACAATGCCTTTGATAGTTTTATTAGTAAATTGGACACGACTGAGGAAAGAATCACTGGGATTAAAGGCATCACAATAAAAATCTCTAAAACTGAACAGCAAAGAGAACAAAGACTGGAAAGAAGAACGGAATATCCATAACTTGGGATAATCACAAAAGATGTAATATATGTATAATAGAAATACCGGAAAGAGAAGAAAGAGTGAAAGGAATACAAGTAACATTGGAAACAGTAATGGCTAAAGATTTTACCAAATTAAAGTCAGACACCAAACCACATATCCAAGATGCTCAGAGAATACCAAGATGGATAAATGCCTAAGGAACTACACCAAGGCACATTTTTAAATGATGGGAAATAAAAGATAAAGAAAAAACCTGACAGAAGCAAGAGGAAACCTCTGATACTGTGACTCATCTTCTGTAATATAATTAAGTTGATATCATACCCTGTATTTTTTAAAAAGGCAGTTTTAATAATACTTACAGGATTATACACATATATTGTACATATAATTATATATCTACACATACATATGAATATATACATATATGTACTGTAATAAGAATATTATCTTCTATTACTGCTATGTTTATACTTAGACATATATATCTTAAAAAATGAACATTCTTTAGCTGTGAATATATGTACTAATAACATCCATAGAATAAAAAATCATGCAAGTTTGATAGGAAAAGTATGGAGTAAATTTATATTAATTCATGATTACTTATTCATTATGACATTTGAAAAAATGTTTATTAATTATTGACACAAAAATATAGTAGTATTTTTTCAAGGAGGCTAGTATAGAAAAACTATTGAGATAACATGTTATCTCAGTATATTTCTATCCACAAATCTGAGGGGATCATCAGTTTTATTTAACAGTTTGAGATCCAGGTATTCTAAAGAAATATTTGCAGCTAATTAAACTTAAATTTTTCACATAACAACATAGCTACTTTTAACTACCAAAACTATTGTAAGAATGTATTTTTAAAGTTTTGTTTCTATTTCTGTCCTTAAAAAATGCATTACCATCGTGAGCAGATGTTGTAGATGTAGCAGATAGGAAATACAGTGAAGCTATCCCGTGTACACATACTACTCACATATGTTGCCCTTGATTTTAATGAAACAAAATGTAAACATGTATTTAGAAATTGTTTAGAAATATGATAGGGAAATCTAACAAAATTAACAAGCATTTTTTTCTGTTAGTGATATATTATGCCTGATTGGCTATTCAGAATACTGAACCATGTTTACATTGTACTATTTAATATAATATTTTTTAATTAAGTGTACATACCATAAAATATACACATCTTTCATGCTCAGTATGATGAATTCAGACAAAAGCATACACTCCTCAAACCCACATCTCTTTCAAAATTGGCTATTTTTCATCAGCAGAAACTCCCCTAGTGTCAGTTTCCTCTCTCTATCCTCACTGCACCCCTCAACAGAGGCAAACTCCAGTCTAATTATAATCACCATAAAGAACTTCACTTCTTTTAGAAATTCATATAAATGCAATCATATAGCGTGTAGTCTTTTATGTCTGCTTTTGGTTTTGCTCAAAAAATGTTTTTGCCAATCATTCATAGTGCTATATGTATCAGTATTTTTTAAATTGTTATTGCTGTGTCATATTCAATTGTATAAATATATCACAATCTGTAAGTCTTTTCTTGTGGATATTTGAAATGTTTCCAGGTTTTGCTTATTATAATTAAAAGTGCTATGAAAATTATTGCACAAGTCCCTTTTTTGTATATGTTTTCCTTTTTTTTTTTTTTTGGTTAAATATCTAGGAGGGGAATTTCCGGGTCACAGGATAAATATATGTCAAAACTTATAAGAAACTGAAAAACTTTTAAAAAGTGGTTGTAATTTATATTTCCACATCCAGTGTCTGAGAGTTCCTCTTGCTCCAGATCTTTACCTAAATTTTTTAATGACTGCCTTTCACTTACAGTTTTTCTGGTAGACATGAAGTGGTATTTCAAAGTGGGGTTTATATTCTCATTTTACTGACGCCTAATAATGTTCAGGATCATTTCATGTACTTATTGGCTATCTGTATATCTTTCTTTGTCACATATGTGTTCAATTCATTTGTATATTTTTATAAGTAACATTTTGTCTCAATCTATGCATTCATTTTCTTAAGGTTGTCTTCTGAAGAGCAGAAGTTTTAATTAGATGAAGCCCAACTTATCGACTTTCAATATGCTTAGAGATTTTCCTTCCTCTTTTAGTTAACTGCCTGTTGCAGGTCATGAAGAGAGTCTCCTATATTTTCTTCTACAATTTTTTTAGTTTCAGATCTAATATTTAGACCTAACCTATGATGCATCTGAAATTAATTTTTTTGTGTATATTGTGAGATAAATTTCAAGGTTTACTTTTTCCTCATATAGTAGTTACTTATTCAGCACTATTTCTTATTGAATATTTCCCATGAATTTTTCTGGTGCTTTGCTGAACATGAATTGAACCAGATGGGCAATTCTATTTCTTGGCTCTCTATTCTTCTCCACGACTATATTCAAATATCCTCCGATCAGTAATAACACTGCTTGGATTACTGTACCTTCACAGTAAATCTTAAAAGCATCTTACTACACTGATGGACAGTAACTGCAATGGGATATTTGGGGGGACTCGATAATATGGGTGAGTGTAGTAACCACATTGTTTTTCATGTGAAACCTTCATAAAAGTGTATATCAATAATACCTTAAAAATTATATAAAAAAATCAAACGTTGTTAGTCCTCTAGTTTTCTTTTTCATGATGGTGTTAGCTAATCTAGGACCTTTGCATTTTCACATACATTTGGAATCACCATGTCCATTTCTAAAATATATCTTGATGTGCTTTTGATTGAGGTTGTACTGAACCTATCAATCAATTTGTGAGACTGAAAAAGTTAACAATATTGAGTTTTCCAATTAAGGAACACTGCATATCTCTCCATTTATTTAGGTCTTTTAAATTTCTTTCAGCAATGTTTTCTAGGTTCAGTGTGGGAATTCTACACATCCTATGTTATGTCAATTCTTTTATTCTGTTATAAATATTCTTCTTAATTTTCAATTATTTATTGCTTATATATGGAAGTACAATTGATATCACTGAATTTATATACTGAGACCATGCTTATTTATTAGTTACAGTTGTTTTATATTTACAGCTTGCATAGATTTTCAGTAAACAATCATGTTATCTGGGAAGAAGGATGGTAAAACTCTCTCCTTTCTATACTTTATGCTTTTTGTTTATTTTTGTTGTTTTATGTACTAAGACATTTGTAAAAGTAAACAGATGTGGACATTCTTTAATTGGTTCAGATAATGATTTTAGAAATAGTAGTTAGCACTTAAATATCCTTTGCCCCTTTATATATTGTTTATTCATTGTTTTCCATTCTCTGCCTCCACATTAGCTTCTAAGGTCCCCGGCCAACGCCTTTCTCTAATTTCTTTGTAATTGTTTAAAACTGCAGTGCATCTAATTTTCTCATAAATACCCAAGCTGACTCTTTAAATTAATAGTAATGGACTAATCTATTCATTCATCTATCTAGAAATAAAGCTTATTTCAGCTTATTGACAACATTTTTAAATGTAATGCAAAAGGTCAAATGAGGGATGGTATCCTAATGATGCATACAACAGACCTTGGGTAAGGAGCACACTATATATTGGATATATTGGTTAGTAATAAAATTTGAAAATGATAACAGTGACTCCAAAGTTATTATCCCCGTTGCAGTATTCTTTACAGAGACCTGCTTCAGAGATGATCTACCAATGAATATTAAGTAAAAATATGAAATATCTGTGAAAAAAATTGTTGAAAATTAACTTTTCTTTGGGCTTCATGATTCATGAGTTCTCTTATGCATTTTTTAACTCAGAGCATCAGAAAGGCTTATGTTGTTTTCTGCTTAGAAATATTAAAGAAAAAAATGCATACATTTTTAAAGTTAGAAACATAAAAAATAGATACTTTGAAGAAAATATGTACATGAAATTGTGGTAGATATTAGTCTTACTCCATAAACTTAAGTGGGCAAAAAAATGTTACAGTACTTTATATTTTTAAGCAAATTAATTTTAACCATAAGATCCCATTCCACTTCCATCTCTAATGGGATTCTTTAACCACATATGGACATGACTGTGAGAAAGTCTTTCGAGTTTGAATCACAACAAAAGTCATACATCTACCCAGTGTTGGTTTGTTCTTCATTACCTACTGCCTCTGAAATGCCTATTGGCCAAGTCTTCACCACACCACCCTCTGAGGCCCAGGTGCCCAAATGTTTCTGCATCCAGTTTGGACACACGGATTTTTGCTGAGGCCCAGAATCCTGGTGTTGAGAATCTCTGCGCTTATCAGTCATCTTCATCTTCCTACTTAAGATTTAAGTAAAGCTGTGTGACCACGACAAAGCCTCAGTTGTGTATACAATTTATTTTTACCCAAATTCTTTCATGAGCAAGACACAATTTATAAGCCTCTGTATGTATTGGATACTTTTATTAATGGAAGTAATATTGTATATTTAATTATAAGACAAGTTAAAAAGCTAAAAAAATTGCATATGTCTATGAAAAAATGAATAGAAACTGTTTTAATACTTACATTTAATATGAATATAGCACAAAACTAAAAATATAAAATACAGTAAATTACAAATAACTGTAACTAAAAATACACACCCATAAAAAGATCTTAAGATACGAAGTCATACAATTAAAATACATAATTATTTTAATAGTCTATTACATGTACAGTGACAGCAAATGTAGTGGTGCTCACATTTTCACATTGCCCGTACAGTGTAGGTTACGTCTCCTGCAGGTGAGCTATGAATGTAAATGACTATCAAAAGCCTTTGTAATTAGCAACAATCATTTCTTTGTAAAATATGTGGAGACATAAAAAATACAGAAAGGAGGAATTCAAGATGGTGGTGTGAGAGGTGAGATGGAGAGCTCCTCCCAAAACCACAAACAGTACAAAAATATAGTTAATTAATACAACTAACCTTAAAACAGCAACAAGAAAGAAGGCTGCACCAGACTGAACACAGACCCCACGAATGGAGGAGACCTCATGAAACAGGGTAATGTAGGAAAGCCTTAATCAGCCGAGACCCAGGCATTCCCTCATCCCAGCTCACCGGCAGGAGGAAGAGAAATGAAACGGGAGGGGGTGGAAGCCTGGGACTGCTGAGCGCCTAGCCCTGGACATCTGCTTTGTGAGCAGAATCCTATAGTGTGAGGTGCCCTGGGCATTGGGAGCTCAGACAGGCGGAGTGCTTGAGAAATTGACATTGTGGCCATTTGTGGAGGGGGGATCCCCACCCGGCCGCTCTGTGTCAGAGGAAAGGCAGGCCGTCTAGGAGGCTTCCTTGCAGCGAAAGGGCTGCTGAGGGGGCGGGGTTTGCACCAAGCTTGCTGTGCGGGAGAAGGGAGAGCTGGACAAGGTTGTCTGGGTGCGCTCTGCCTGGCTGGTTGGGAACTTTGGGGAACTACAGGTGTTCCACCCCCCTGGCTGCCTACTCAGCTCCAAGGCCCCCCACTGTGACACACAGACTGCCGAGCCTTCCTACTGGCCTGCAGGCACCTGCTCGCAAACCCGCAGTCACTGTGCAGGCGTCAGGCCAGCCAGAGGGAGGCCCCACCCACAACAGCTAGAGATGAAAAGCACAGAGGCTTACACATGTGTACTTGGTCCACTGGCTCTGACACTGGAGACAGGCACCACAGACGGGAGTCAGGAAACAGATCTTTCCTTCTCCCAGGCACCAGCTCTGCTCTCCTACGACCCCCAAACTCACTCTAGGGGCTGAGCAGCTCCAGAGATGGGTTTCTGTGCACTAGTGGGCACCACACAGAAATATGAAATGTCAAAACAACATGGCTCAGACCAAAATCTCAAAAACCCCAGAAAGAGGGCCAAATGAAACTGAACTCACCACTCGTCCTGAAAGAGAGTTCAAAATAAAAATTATAAACATGCTTATGGAGGTACAGAAAAATATTCAAGAACTCAGGAACAAATTTAAGTTGGAGATTCAATCATTAAGAAATTCCATATCTGAAATGAAACATACAATGCAGGGATTTAAAATCAGATTAGATGTAGTAGAAGAGATGGTAAATGGAATAGAAATTAGAGAAGAGGAATACAAAGAAGCTGAGGCACAGAGAGAAAAAAGAACCTCTAAGAAGGAAAGAATATTGAGAGAACTGTGTGACCAATCCAAAAGGAACAATATTTGCATTATAGGGGCACCAGAAGAAGAGAGAGAAAAAGGGATAGAATGTGTCATTAAGGAGGTAATTGCTGAAAACTTCTCCAGTATGGGGAAGGAGATAGTCTCTCAGGCCATGGAAGTGCACAGATCTCCCAACACAAGGAACCCAAGGAAGACAACATCAAGACATATAATAATTAAAGACAGACTTTTAAAAGCAGCTAGAGAGAAAAATGATCACATACAAAGGAAAACCCATCAGGTTATCATCAGACGTCTCAAAAGAAACCTTACAGGCCAGAAGGGAGTGGCATGATATATTTAATGCAATGAAGCAGAAAGACCTTGAACCAAAATACTCTACCCAGCAAGGTTATCATTTAAATTTGAAGGAGGGATTAAACAATTTTCAGATAAGCAAAACCTGAGAGAATTTACCTCCCACAAACCACCTCTACAGTGCATTTTGGAGGCACTCCTATAGATGGAAGTATTCCTAAGGCTAAATAGATGTCACCCAAGGGATAGACAAAGAGTACAGAATATGATTCATAACATACAAAGAATGGACGAGGAAGAAAAAGGAGGAAAAAAAAGGAATCTTTAGGTTGTGTCTAATAGTATATGAAGTAAGTTAAATTAGACTGTTAGATAATAAAGGAATTGCCCTTTAACTTTGGTAACCACGAATCTAAAACCTGCAATGGCAACAAGTATATACCTATCATAATCACCCTAAATGTAAATGGTCTGAATGCACCAATCAAAAGACATAAAGTTACAGAATGGATAAAAAAGCAAGACCCATCTATATGCTGCCTACAAGAGACTAACTTCAAACCCAAGACATACAGAGACTGAAATAAAGGGATGGAAAAAGATATTTCATACAACTAATAGTGAGAAAAAAGCAGGAGTTGCAGTACTTGTATCAGACAAAATAGACTTCAAAACAAAGAAAGTCACAAGAGACAAAGAAGGATATTACATAATGATAAAAGTGTCAGTCCAGCAAGAGGATATAACTATTATAAATATCTGTGCACCCAACACAGGATCACCTACATATGTGAAACAAATAATAACAGAATTAAAGGGGAAAATAGAATGCAATGCATTCGTTTTAGGGGACTTCGACACACCACTCACTCCAAAGGACAGATCAACTAGACAGAAAATAAGTAAAGAGACAGAGGCACTGAACAGCATATTAGAACAGATGGACCAACGGACACCTAAAGGACATTCCATCCAAAAGCAACAGGATCCACATTCTTCTCAAGTGCACATGGAACATTTTCAAGAATAGATCATATATTAGGCCACAAAAAGAAGCTCAGTAAATTTAAAAAGATTGAAATTGTACCAACCAGCTTCTCAGATCACAAAGGTATAAACTAGAAATAAATTACACAAAGAAAACGAAAAGCCCACAAACACATGGAGGCTTAACAACATGCTCCTAAATAATCAATGGATCAATGACCAAATAAAAGCAGAGATTAGGCAATATATGGAGACAAATGACAATAATTCAACACCACAAAATCTGTGGGATGCAGCGAAGGCCATGCTAAGAGGGAAATATATTACAATACAGGCCTACCTCAGGAAAGAAGAACAATCCCAAATGAACAGTATAAACTCACAATTAATGAAACTAGAAAAGGAAGAACAAATGGGGCCCAAAGTCAGTAGGAGGGACATAATAAAGATTAAAGCAGAAATAAATAAAATTGAGAAAAATAAAATAATAGAAAGAATCAATGAAAGCAGGGGCTGTTCTTTGAAAAAAAAAATAGATAAACTCCTAGCTAGAGTTATCAAGGAAAAAGAGAGTCCACACATATAAACAGAATCAGAAATGAGAAAGGAAAAATCACTACAGACACCACAGAAATACAAAGAATTATGAGAGAATACTATGAAAAATTATATGGTAACAAAATGGATAACCCAGAAGAATGGACAGCTTTCTAGAAAAATACAAACTTCCAAGGCTGACCCAGGAAGAAACAGAAAATCTGAATAGACCAATTACCAGCAAAGAAATTGAATTGGTAATCAAAAATCTACCTAAGAACAAAACCCCTAGACCCAATGGTTTCACTGCTGAATTTTATCAAACATTTAGTGAAGACCTAATACCCACCCTCATTAAAGTTTTCCAAAAAGTAGAAGAGGAGGGAATACTCCCAAACTCTTTCTATGAGGCCAACATCACTCTAATCCCAAAACCAGACAAAGACACCACAAAAAAAGAATATTACAAACCAATATCCCTGATGAACATAGATGCAAAAATGCTCAACCAAATATTAGCAATTCGAATTAAAAAATACATCAAAAAGATCATCCATCATGAACAAGTGGGATTCATCCCAGGGATGCAAGGATGGTACAACATTCGAAAATCCATCAACATCATCCACTACATCAACAAAAAGAAGGACAAAAACCACGTGATCATCTCCATAGATGCTGAAAAGCATTCGACAAAATTCAACATTCATTCATGATAAAAACTCTCAACAAAATGGGTATAGAGGGCAAGTACCTCAACATAATCAAGACCATATATGACAAACCCACAGCCAACATTATACTTAACAGCGAGAAGCTGTAAGCTTTTCCTTTAAGATCAGGAACAAGACAAGGATGCCCACTCTCCCCACTTCTATTCAACATAGTACTGGAGGTCCTAGTCATGCAGTCAGAAAACACAAAAAAATAAAAGGCATCCAGATTGGCAAGGAAGATGTCAAATTGTCCCTGTTTCCAGATGACATGATATTGTACATAAAAAACCCTAAAGAATCCACTCCAAAACTATTAGATCTAATATCTGAATTCAGCAATGTTGTGGGATACAAAATTAATACACAGAAATCTGTTGCATTCCTATTCACTAACAATGAACTAGCAGAAAGAGAAATCAGGAGAACAATTCCATTCACAACTGCATCAGAAAGAACAAAATACCTAGGAATAAACCCAACAAAGGAAGTGAAAGACCTATACCCTGAAAACTACAAGACACTCATGAGAGAAATGAAAGAAGATACCAATAAATGGAAACACATCCCATGCTCATGGAAAGGAAGAATTAATATTGTCAAAATGGCTATCTTGTCTAAAGCAATCTACAGATTCATTGCAATCCCTATCAAAATACCTACAGCATTCTTCAATTAACTAGAGCAAATAGTTCTAAAATTTACATGGAACCACAAAAGACCCCAAATAGCCAAAGCAATCCTGAGAATGAAGAATAAAGCAGAGGGAATTATGCTCCCTAACTTCAAGCTCTACTATAAAGCTACAGTAATCAAGACAATTTGGTACTGGCACAAGAACAGACCCATAGACCAGTGGAACAGAATAGAGAGCCCAAATATAAACCCAAGCATATATATATGGTCAATAAATATACGATAAAGGAGCCACGGACATACAATGGGGAAATGACAGCCTCTTCAACAGCTGGGTTTGGCAAAACTGGACAGCTACATGTAAGAAAATGAAACTGGACTACTGTCTAACTCTATACACAAAAGTAAACTCAAAATGGATCAAAGACCTGAATGTAAGTCATGAAACCATAAAACTCTTAGAAAAAACTATAGGCAAAAATCTCTTGGACATAAACATGAGCAACTTCATGAGCATATCTCCTCAGGCAAGGGAAACAAAAGCAAAAATGAACGAATGGGACTCTATCAAACTAAAAAGCTTCTGTACAGCAAAGGACACCATCAGTAGAACAAAAAGACATCCTACAGTATGGGAGAATATATTCATAAATGACATATCCGGTAAGGGGTTGACATCCAAAATATATAAAGAGCTCATGCACCTCAACAAACAAAAAGCAAATAAGCCAATTATAAAATGGGCAGAGGAACTAAACAGACACTTTTCCAAAGAAGAAATTCAGATGGCCAACAAGCACATGAAAAGATGCTCCACATCGCAGGTCATCAGGGAAATGCAAATTAAAATCACAGTGAGATATCACCTCACATCAGTTAGGATGGCCAAAAAAAGACAAACAACAACAAATATTGGTGAGGATGTGGAGAAAGGAGAACCATCCTACACTGCTAGTGGGAATGTAAATTAGTACAACCATTGTGGAAAGCAGTATGGAGGTTCCTCAAAAAACTCAAAATAGAAATACCATTTGAGCCAGGAATTCCACTCCTAGGAATTTACCCTAAGAATGCAGCAGCACAGTTTGAAAAAGACATATGCACCCCTGTGTTTATTGCAGCACTATTTACAATAGCCAAGAAATGGAAGCAACCTAAGTGTCCATCAGTAGATGAAATGGATAAAGAAGAGGTGGTACATATACACAGTGGAATATTATTCAGCCATAAGAAGAAAACAAATCCTACCATTTGCAACAACATGGATGGAGCTAGAGGGTATTATGCTCAGTGAAATAAGTCAGGCGGAAAAATACAAGTATCAAATGATTTCACTCATCTGTGGAGTATAAGAACAAAGAAAAAAAACTGAATGAACAAAACAGCAGCAGACTCACAGAACCCAAGAATGGATTAACAGTTACCAAAGGGAAAGGGACTGGCGAAGAAATGTGGGAAGGGATGGGTAAGGGGGAAAATGGACTATTACAATTAGCACACATAATGTAGGGTGGGTGGGGTGGGATGGGGGGACACGGGGAAGGCAGTATAGCACAGAGAAGACAAGTAGTGATTCTGTAACATCCTACTTCGCTGATGGACAGTGACTGCAATGGGGTATGTGGTGGGGACTTTATTATAGGGGGAGTCTAGTAAGAATAATGTTGCTCATGTAATTGTATATTAATAATAGCAAAAAAAATGCAGAAAGGACACAATTCAAAAACTAATATACTGATGATATTACACCTTGTTGGCTGAACAAATCTGTCATTCAACAGTCACATTTTCAACCATCTCACATCACCCCAACTCCCATTCTCCCCTCTTAGGGTTATGGCCTAAGAACCTTGGCAATTATCTCTAATACTCATGAATTGATCTGTGTATATGGTTTACCTGGCTTCCAATTCCCTCCATCATCCATCCATAGACCTTTGGCTTTGTCTTTCAGAAATATTTCATGGTATGTCAGTTAGACATATTATTTGGGAACGAAAAATTGTGAGAGTTAACTGAAGTGTGAAATGTCCTACTCCAGGATCCATATCGTGAAAAGAACAAAAAGAACTTGTGCCAAGGCCTTGATGTTTAAGGGGTTCCAAAATCAAAATATATTTTTAAAAAGGCTGTGGATATTTTAAGGTCACTTCAGTCTAATTAAGTATTCCACGCATACATTTCCAGTTCGATATCATCAGGACTGCATGAAATCAGAGCAAAAGATCTGGACCTTTGGGCTCACTTTTTTTGGTCAAGGGCCACCTCTTTTCTGTTTAGCCCTCACCCACTTCTGACCCTGCCCCGGGCACATGCATACTTAGCTCCATGTGTTTGGGCATGTACATCTAACATTGCTTGCCTGAGACAAAATGCTCCATGACAGACATGTCAGCATTAGTATTTTAGACCATAATATAATACAACAAAATGAATCTCTAACTTGAATTAAGTTTATGTGAACATTATTATTTACGTCAAAATGTATGTAAGAGATAGACAGTAGTATTGAGGTAATAAATATTTTTGTAAGGCAAAGAGTCCAAATAATTTTATCTGTTTCATGAGACTAGCCGCAGCAAACGGAAGGCTCACAGGCTGACTGCAGATTTTTCAACACAATAGTGTTGATGAACAAGGTGGAATCAATGGAAAATGAGAGCAAAGTCTGAAATTTGCATAAAAATACATATTTCAGGTTTTTCTTAATAAGTTAGATCTAACAATGGAAGGTCACATTGCTGCTTTTGAATGAATGCTCCTTTTGATGAAGAATGTTTTTTTGAGTTCTCCAAAACAATTATCAGCCTCTTTCAGTCATACAGAAAGTGACTGTATTTCCCCCACTGACCTAGTACAGTCCTGTTTTACACTTGTAACATTTCATTCTCAAATACCAACATTTTCATTCTGAGTAGTCTCCCAGTTTAATTAATAACAAAAATGGACATGTTATTCATTTACCTTACTGTTTCCTAAAGAGATTTAATTCAACCACCACAAACATGTAACAGCAGAGACTACTCAATAACTCTAAATGGCCTTTATTGCGATTGCTCCCCTCCCTTTGGTACAAGACCTTTAGCCACAGAGACGCTCACTGGAACACCGGAGTACAGATCATGAATGTTTTCATACCAGAACTGGTAATAAAAGTCTGTCTTCTCTGACAAGGGAGCTTTCAGGATGTAAGTACAAAGTTATCTCTGGCCATGTCTCCAATGAAGAAGCCAACAGATAGAGGGAAGAAAAGATGAAAACCCCATTTACTCTGCTACAGGTACATATTAATAATGAATAAAAGCCTATTTCCACTGTTACTGTCATCCATGACTTTCCTAACTATGAGGGTAACATGTTTCGTTTTTATTGAGCCACATATAGTTTGGTATCTGGTAAGTTACAAACAAAAAGCATAATTACTTTTATTCTAATAGCTCATTTTTATTTGAATATTCAAATATAAAGAAAATTATATATGTCTCAGTGACATAACTGAGTACCTTTCCTCTTCTTTTATATTTATTCTTATGAATCATGATCTGTTTCTTTATCTAACACTTTCTTCCATATTCTCCTAGAGAAGAAGGGACTGTGCACATGCCCAGGAAAATTTGGAGAAACCTTAGAAATAATCTTCTCTAACTTTTTAATTTTAAAGACGTCTGCTATAGTCTGAACTTGTGTCCTCTGAAATTCATATGTTGAAATCCTAACTCCCACAGGTGGTGGTATTAGTAGGTGGGGACCCTGGGAGGTGATAGCTCATGAGCGAGGATCCCTTATGAACGGCACCAGTCTTCTTATAAAAGAGACACCACAGGGCCCCTGGTTCCTTCCACCGTGTGGATACAATGGAAGGTCTGTGACCTGGAAGCGAGCCCTCGCCAAGCCATGCTGCCACACTGATTCGGGACTTGCAGCCTTCAGAACTATGAGAAATACATTTCTGCTGTTTATAAGCCACCAAGTTTGTGGCATTTTGGGATAGCAGCCCAAATGAAGTAAGATGAAATCACAGAAAGATTCAATGAAAGATCACTTATATTCAATCACTTATGCACAATGTAGTACCGAATAAAATTATTTTTTGTGCATTAAATTTCTAGCCCCATTTGCTCTTCTACTTTTAGTTTGTCATGATCTTACTTTTGGGAGAGGGACTTGGTAGTGGTTGTTGACAGCTGAAATGGAGTCATTTACTCAATTTCATGAAAAAGAATAAAATACCTACAAGTAAATAAAACCAAGGAGGTGAAAGACCTATACTCTGAAGACTACAGGACTTTGAAGAAAGAAATCGAAGATGACATATAAATTAAAAGACATACCATGCTCGTGGATTTGAAGAATTACTATTGTTAAGTTATCCATACTCCCCAAAGCGATCTACAGACTGAATGCAATACCTATCAAAACACCATTAGTATTTTGCATTGAACTAGAATAACCCTAAAATTTATGTGGAACCACAGAAGACCCTGAATATCCTAAAGGAATGTTGAAAAAGAAGAACAAAGGCAGAGATATAACAATACCAGATTTCAAACTATACTACAAAGTGATAGTAATCACAGGAGTATGATAATGGCAAGAAATAGACACAGATTAATGGAACAGAATAGAAAGCCTAGAAATAAACCCATGTTCATGTGTTCAATTAACATATGGCAAAGAAGGCAAGAATATACAATGGGGAACGGACAGTTTCTTCAATAAGTGGTGTTGGGAAAACTGGAGAGCTATATGTCAAAGAATGAAACTGGACCATCAGCTTACAGCATACACAAAAATAAACTCAAAATACATTAAAGACCTAAATCTAAAACCTGAAACCACAAAAACTCCTAAAGGAAAACATAAACAGTAATTTCTTAGACATCAGCCTTACCTATATTTTTCTGGATCTGTCTCTTCAGACAACGGATATAAAGCAAAAATAAACAAGTTGGACTATATCAAAAGAAAAGCTTTTGCAAAAGAGAGGATACACTAAATGAAACAAAAAGGGAGCCTCCTGAATGGGAGACTATGTCTGCAAATGACGTATCTGATAAGGGGTTAACACTCAAGGTATGTGAAGTATTCATGTAACTCAACACAGAGAAAACCAAATAGTCTGATTAAAAAATGGGCAGAGGACTTGAACAGACATTTTTTCCAAAAAACGCATTCAGATGAACAACAGACATATAAAATGATGCTCGGCACCACTAAACGTCAGGGAAATGCAAATCAAAACCACAATGAGATCCTACCTCACACCAGTCAGAATGGCTAATATCAAAAAGAAAAGAAATAGCAACTATTGGCAAGAATGTGAAGAAAAATGAACCTTTGGTTATTGTTGGTGGGAATGTAAATGGGTACAGCCTCAATGGAAAAAAATATGGGGACTCAAAAATTTAGAAATACTATATGACCTAGTAACTCCTCTTCTGGGTATTTACCTGAAGAAAACAAAAACATTAATTTGAGAAGATATATGCACCACTATGTTTATTGCAGTATTATTTACAGTAGCCAAGATATGGAAGCAACCTAAATGTCTGTCAATAGATGAAGGCACAAAGAAGATGTAGGCATATATATGTATATGTACATACACACATACACACACAATGGAATATAACGTAGCCATAAAAAAGAATGAAATCTTACCATTCACAACATGGATGAACCTAGAGGGCGTTATGATAAGTGAAATCAGTCAGACAAACAAAGACAAATACCATTATTATCACATAAAAGTGGAATCTAAAATACAAAATGTAAAACAGAAATAGACTCATAAATAAAAAGAACAAACTGGTGGTTGCCAGAGGGTAGAAAGATGGGAGGATGGGCAAACAGTTGAAGGGAATTAAGAGGTACAAACTTCCGATTACAAACTAAATAAGCCACAGGGATGACAAGTACAGCATGGGGAACATAGCCAACAATAATGTAATAACTTTGTATGATGACACATGGTAACTACACTGTGGTCAGTGTTTCAGTATGTATATAATTGTCAAATCACTATGTTGTACACCCGAAATCAATGTAATATTGGTCACCTATACTTCAATAATTTTTTTTCATTTAAAAAACAAAAAAAAGAAATGGATTAATTTATTTCTTTTTTAAGAGGGACACTCCCCTTTACCTTATGATTTTACAATGTTAGCTGACTTTTACTGAACATTGTTGTAAGGGCTCTTAAAGTTCTTTTTCCATTTAATCCCTGCAACAACTCAGTGGCAGAGGTACTGATACAATCAATATTTTTTAGATTTGGTAATTTTTCCAGGGTAATTCACATAATCATTGCAATCCTTTTTTAAAGAATCTGTTGTTTAGTTCATTTTTATTTCATGTATTTTTGTAAGCCACTGAAAGTACTTTTTATAATCAGGCAGGTTTAAATAAATAAAGTATAGATTCCATGAGTTATCCAAGATCACATTGCCTGGTAAAGAGCAAAGCCAGGACATAGATTGCCTAATCCCAAATGCAGAGCTATTTTATAAGGAAGCTTGATATAAAGTAGTAGGTTCTTGAAATTAACAGTCATGAAATTCTTCAAGATTGAATAAGCTTACTGCTGAGCTATCATTCTGGACATATCATTGAAAACCGTAATGTGTATCAGACTATTAAATACTTTAGTGACTGTTAAGAACTACTCTAGGATATGGTAGGATATACTAATGTTTTACTCCCAGGATTAATGAGACTTGGAAGAAGCCTGTAAAAATCTCTGAACTGAGAGTAAGTAGTCAGTACACCTGGTCATACACTCTTCAGGATAATTAAAAAGCACTTCCTTAAATTATTTTTTACCTTTATCCCTTGTAATTAAAACGAAGGAGGAGTGTGTAGAAGAAAAGTGTAAGTTAGATCACTGGGAGTATATTTTAACTCTAGACCAGACCAAAATATAGAATTCAATCAGGTTTCATAGTTCTATTATTTAGCTTATGAAAGGTGAGGTTAAATGGCCAAACCATTCCCAATTACATAAGCCTTTTGTACCTTATTTCTCTTGTCCTCTTGGTAAGAAAATATCCCTGATACTGTGTAATTCTAGTCTATGGCATGTGGCAGAGTGTGTTTTCTGGAAAACAGGCTCTAAGGCAAAAGTTTGTATACAGAATGTTTATCGGGATTAACACTTGCGGGAAAAAAGGGGAGCAGAATTTTCCAGAGGGAGTAGAGCTGTGATGCAGGTCGGAAAGCCCAAGTCAACCCCGCTCTGGAAACCTGAAGCTGAGCTGGCCCGTCAGACTTGTCAGATGTCAGCATCAACCACTGGATCTCAGCCACCCCAGAAAGGACTTGACCTGTAGTGGGTCATTGCTCTGCACCATTTATAATATAAACTGTATTTTTACCACTGATTTGAAACGTCATTTAAAAAATACACAAGGTTATATGTTTGTCCATTATTGGTGCTGAAACCCTCAAACTTTATGGTATTGGCTAAACTCCAGTAAAATGTTGACAAGAGGTGGTAGCAGGTATCCTTGCCTTTTTCATAATAGGAATGTTTCTAATATTTCCATGATAA
Source organism: Phataginus tricuspis (assembly GCA_029783875.1). NCBI lineage: Eukaryota > Metazoa > Chordata > Mammalia > Pholidota > Manidae > Phataginus > Phataginus tricuspis. Next base: position 1,494,678 of record JAQQAC010000477.1, read on the forward strand.
CTAGGATATCTGTAGTAGATTTCTGATTGGCACAATTTACCAAGTTGTGTTCTACTTCATAAGAGACTCCTTAATGTGTTAATAATTTTTTGAACATTTAAATAGCTGGTTACATGTTTCTCTAGTTTCATCTCAAAGTAGATGATTATTTAATGATAAGGCTCTGTAGCTAATTGATTGACATGATCTTTAAATGCCCATATATCCACTCTTCCCACGGCCTCATTACAGAAGTTTATTTCTCCACCTCTTGACCTCGGGCTGTGCATCTAACTAGTACTAATCAACAGCAAGTGGGTAGAAGTTACTCTATACCATTTTGGAGCCTAAACCTTAAGTTTTATTGTTTTCACTCATCCTCATGTGCCTCTGCTTCTGCTGTGAAAGGAAAATGTTCTGGCTGGCTTGATGGCCCAAGCAGAATGGAGATAAGAGATATATGGAGAGATATTAAAATCACATATGATTCTTGCTTTTACATACAGAAATGAGATTAGTCTTCATTTCTCTTGCTTGATGCTTCTCTGTTATTGGTATCAGGGAATATTAAGCTTCTAAAATGATAATATATCCTACAGAATTTCATATGGTCTATGATAGTGTATACAATATTGCCATTCATTTGGTTTTATCAACTAACTTCATAATTTTTATCAGTTACTTATCTTTTTTATTATCTTCCTTCTAGTCTTTTTGAGTTTTAAAGTTTGGTTGTTATTTTTAAGCTTCTTGAATTGATATTTAAGAATATTGTTCTCAGAGAACTGTATTGGCATACTGTATATATTTATTGTTCAATACATTATCATTCACTATTAAATAGTTAATTACTTCCATTTTTTCTCTTACTGAATATATATGCAGAAATATATTCTTTCAATTCCAATGGCAAGTAAATTATGTATACTTAGTTCACTTACTTTTATGCCTTTTGCCAAAAAACATGATATTAAGTAGTTTTAATTTATTGAGATTCATTTTGCTTACTTCTACATGTTAAATATTATAAATAATTCAAATATATTTGAAAATAATACGAATATTATATATTGCTTCCTGGATTCATAATTCTATGTGTTTGTATGTATACACTCTCATAAATATATTAAAGAAGCTTTTAAATTATGACATTGATATTCTCTTTATTTCTCCATTAAATTTTCTATCACTGGAATTTGCTTGAGAGGAAAATATTATAAATAAGTATTTTCAATATACAGGATTTATTATTAGTAATATACATGCTTTAATTACATGATAAAATATAAGTATGAAGAATTTAAGAAATTTATGCACTTTAATCCTTGGTTACAAATACTAAATAGCTTTACTAAATACTAATGAGTAAATATAAAATTATACGATGATCTTCCATACATTAAATATACAGTTTAACTGTACTAAGAAAAACTGCAGATGATGGAAGATGTAACTTGGATCTTTTTTTACAACTGTTTATATTTTTTGTACGTGTAGTCCCAGATAGCTTGAGTGTGATGGGCACTGATCAATACATGCATCTTTGTTACTACAGCGATATACATTACGGAAGGAAAGGAATAATTGTCTGAGTGCTGCCACATTCAGACGAAATAATGAATTGAAACAATTACTAAACTTGTTGCTTCTGAGTCCTTGTTCCTCAGTGAGACATGAGACTTGACACCATCAAAAACAGTCCGAAGTAGAGGAGACAAATACTTTCATCCTGAAAATTGTATTTTCCTCATCACCACAAAATGCACTGGGTTTCAGTTTATAAGTCAGTCTCTTTAATGTGTAGCTTGTGTAAAGCATTTAATCATCTCTTAATAAACTGACCAAAAATTTTAAGAAACAGACCTCAGAGAGGTGCCACTCACTTAGTCACTCTTAGGTGCACATTTATCCATGCTGAGTAGCACAATTCCAATTCATGGGATTCACCACACAGAAAAAAGAAAGTTACAGATTTCTTGAAAGCCAGAGAAATATGACTGATGTCCCCTGTCGCTTAATAAAACTGTCAGTAAAGTGTGATATGCACAAGAAATGCAGTCCACTTTTGATTAGTCATGTTAATTGGGGTCAAAAATAGCATAATCTGTTTGAATCTAAAAATAAATTCTTAATGTTTCATTATGCAAATAACCTTTTCCCCATCTAACCTCTTAATGGAGACTAAGAAGTTTTACTTTTTTTACATGTAATAATTTGAAATGCACTTTATTTTTCTGCCCCTGTCAACCTCTTGGTAGAAGTCTAAAATCAGTTATATGACTATGGATAATCAGACAGCCAGAAAAAAAGGTCTTCCTACTTTCTCTATTGCCTCATGGATAAACAAAGAAAATACAAGTAAGTGGCACCTCTCTCAGGTAACCAGACGTAATTTGACGAACCTGTTTGATTCAGGACCTCGCTGTTTCTCCGAGTGCACTGTACGACAGGTGGGCTTACCAAGCCGTCTCCTTGATGTTCTCTTGTGCCTTCGCGAGTGTGCCACCTAGAGGGCAGAGATGGAAACAACTAAGGGGAGCAGAAGAAAAAACGTGCACACACGTAAGTGAAATACTGCAGAGAAGGAAGATGTCAATAGATAATTGATTAAATGATTATTTAATGATAAGACTTCATGATTGTCCATCATAGTTCCAGCAAGTTCACTATAATTTCAGAGAATGATATTCTTAAGCATGAAATCACTTTTCTTATAGTTCAAGATTTATATAGCTCTAAAGATGGGTCCATGGACCAGCCTCAAAAACATTTGTTTTAAGTATTATATCTCCAAAGCTACTTCCTGCTTTGAGTCTTTTCATCTGTTGTCTCTCATTCTAGAATGATCCCACTCTCCTGCTCTTCACTTTGCTGTTTCCTTTCCAATATTCATGTCTTAAGCCACATATTCGCTACCCAGAAAGGCACAGTCTTATCTAATATAGTTCCTCAATAAACCATTCAATCTGTAGCCCAATACCCCGCAGTCTTATTAAAGATACAGATAACCACCTAACAGCAGTTATCACCATGTGAGATTATATCATATAATTTTTGCTTATTCATTTACTCTCTGTAAATTGACACGTAAGGACTTTTTCACTGTGAAACCCTTGTTCCTAGGATACTGTCTGGCAACAAATTGATGCCATTAAATAGTCACTGAATAAATTCAGGGAACATGAAACAGGTGACTGGCTTAGGTAGAAATGTGATTGTTTCACTGCCAGGACTAAACCTTAGTGGTTGTGACCATACACTTTTGGTTAGTGGCAGAAAAATCAGAAATACCATTATCTATTAGGTGAAAAATGATAAAAATTTGAGCTCTATAGGTATGAGATCATGTCAGAAAACCATACTTGATAATATATATTTTTAAAGTTTTAAAATAAACATGCTAAATTAAGTAATTCTAGTCATATTGGTCTTTTATTATGTGATTTTTGAATATTATTGTTCACAACAGAATATTGTTTATCTTAATTAATTTGATTAGCCTAAAAATTTAGGAATGAAGAGAAAAATGTAAATGTGATATATTTGATAGATACAAAGCCAAAAATTGATTACATTTTGAAATATATCTCAATTGTAATTTTTTCACTAGTATAAATTATAATAAAGAAATCAATATAAATTCCAATTTAGAAACTAGTTTGGTTTCAATCCCAGATGATAATAGAAAAAGGAAGCTATTATTCATTAGTGTTTACTTTAAACCATATTGACAATGATTTTGCATGATAAACATTTTGATATTTTTTACTCCTGAAACTGGCATTGACTATGATAGTCTTTTTTTTCTCATGGAAAACAGATCTTGAATTAAGCTGACATTTAATGTTTCATTTACTTGGTTAAAGTAGAAAAGATTAGACGACATTATCTGAATACCTTTGAAATCCATGGACAATAGGAGACATAAAAAATACATGAGCATTCAGACTACAGGAAGACCTTGTACAAATCTGAATGTCTGTTGGCCTTACTGTAGGATGATTTAAAATAATACTGTAGATGGGGAGAACGATTCAGGATGGCTGCATGAGAGGTGAGACAGAGAATTCCTCCCAAAACCACATGCAGTGTGAAAATATACTTAATACAACAGCAACAGGAAAGAAGGCTGCACCAGACTGCACACAGACCTCACGAACAGAGCAGACCTCGTGAAACAGGGTAACGTACGAAAGCCTTGATCCGGCGGGACCCAGGCCCTTCCCCCACCCAGCTCACAGGCAGAAGGAAGAGAAATGGAGTGGGAGGGGGTGGAATCCTGGGACTGCTGAACACCCACCCCTGGAGATCTGCTTTGGACCACAGACCTACATTGTGTGGTGCTCTGGAGGTTGCCGGGATTGGGGAGTTGGGACAGGCGGAGTGGTTGAGAGACTGAGATTCCAGCCATTTGTGGAGGATGGGGATCCACATCGGGCCGCTCTGGGACAAAGGAAAGGAGGGCAATCTGAGAGGCTTCCTAGCAGAGAGAGGGCTGCTGATGGGGCAGGGTTTGTATGGAGCTTGCTAAGTGGGAGAGGGGATAGGTGGACAAGGTTGTCTGGGTGCACTTTGCTCAGCAGGTTAGGAAATTTTTGAGGAGCTTCAGGTGCTCCATCCCCCTGGCTGCCTACTCAGCTCTAAGTGCCCCCACTGTGACATGCAGCCTGCTGCGCCTTCCTCCTGGCCTGCAGGCACTTGCTCACAAACCTGCAGTCACAGCACTGATATCAGGCCAGCCAGAGAAAGGCCCCACCTACATCAGCTAGAGACACAAAGCACAGAGGTTTACACCTGTGTGCTCAGCCCACTACCTCTGACACTGGAGACAGGCACTGCAGCCAGGAATCAGGAAACAGCTCTTTCCTCCCCCCAGGCACCAGCGCCACTCCCCTACAACCCCCAACCTCACTCTAGGGGCTGAGAAGCTCCAGAGACTAGAGCTTCTGGGCAACAGAGAGCACCACATAGAATTAGGAAATGTCAAAGAAATCTGGTTCAGACCAAAATCTTACAAACCCCAGAAAAAAGGCCAAATAAAACTGAACTCACCAATCTTCCTGAAAGAGAGTTTAAAAATCATAAACATGCTCATAAAGGTACAGAAAAATATTCAAGAACTCAGGGACGAATTTAAGACAGAGATTCAATCATTAAGAACTTCCATATCTGAAATGAAACATAAAATGGAGGGATTTAAATGCAGATTAGACATAGTAGAAGAGATGGTAAATGTAACAGAAATTAAAGAAGAGGAATACAAAGAAGTTGGAGCACAGGGAGAAAAAAGGATCTCTAAGAAGGAAAGAATATTGAAAGAACAGTGTGACCAATCCAAGCGGAACAGTATTTGCATTATAGGGGCACCAGAAGAGAGAGACAAAGGGATAGAAAGTGTCTTTGATGAGGTAATTGCTGAAACCCTTCCCAATCTGGGGAAGGAGGTAGTCTCTCAGGCCATGGAGGTGCACAGATCTCCCAACACAAAGGACAAAGGACCCAAGGAAGACAACATCAAGACATATAATGATTAAAATGACAAAGATCAAGGATAAAGACAGACATTTAAAAGCAGCTAGAGAGAGAAAAAAGATCACATACAAAGGAAAGCCCATCAGGCTATCATCAGACTTCTCAGCAGAAACCTTCAGGCCAGAAGGGAGTGGCGTGATATATTTAATGCAATGAAGCAGAAGGGCCTTGAACCAAGAATACTCTACCCGGCAAGGTTATCATTTAAATTTGAAGGAGGGATTAAACAATTTTCAGGT
>JAQQAC010000477.1:1500527-1530075 GCA_029783875.1 Phataginus tricuspis
TGCAATGAAGCAGAAGGGCCTTGAACCAAGAATACTCTACCCGGCAAGGTTATCATTTAAATTTGAAGGAGGGATTAAACAATTTTCAGATGAGCAAAAGCAGAGAATTTATCTCTCACAAACCACCTATACAGTGCATTTTTGAGGGACTGCTATAGATGGAAGTATTCCGAAGGCTTAATAGATGTCACCAGGGGAAATAAAACCACAGCGAAGTGGAACAATTAATTACTAAGCAGATGCAAAATCAAATCAACTATCCCCAAAGTCATCAATGGGTACACAAAGAGAACACAATATGATACCTAACATATAAAGAGTGGAGGAGGAAGAAAAAGGAGGAAAAAAAAGAACCTTTAGGTTGTGTTTGTAATAGCATATGAAATGAGTTAAATTAGACTGTTAGATAGTAAGGGAATTGCCCTTGAACCTTTGGTAACCTCTAATCTAAAGCTAGCAATGGCAATAAGTACATATCTATCGATAATCAACCTAAATGTAAATGGTCTGAATGCACCAATCAAAAGACATAGAGTCACTGAATGGATTATAAAACAAGACCCATCTATATGCTGTCTATAAGAGACTCACTTTAAACCCAAAGACATACACAGACTGAAAGTAAAGGGATGGAAAAAGATATTTCATGCAACTAATCATGAGAAAAAAGCAGGAGTTGCAGAACTTGTATCAGACAAAATAGACTTCAAAACAAAGAAAGCAACAAGAGACAAAGGACATTACATAATGATAAAAGGGTCAGTCCAATAAGAGGATAGAACAATTATAAATATCTATGCGCCCAACACAGGATCACCTACATATGTGAAACTAACAGAATTAAAGGGGGAAATAGAATGCAATGCATTCATTTTAGGAGACTTCACCACATGACTCACTCCAAAGGATAGATCAACCAGACAGAAAATAAGGAGACAGAGGCACTGAACAACACTTTAGAACACATGGACCTAACAGACATCTACAGAACTCTACACCCTAAAGCAGCAGAATACACACTCTTCTCAAGTGCACATGGAACATTTTCAAGAATAGATCAATATTAACTCTTCCTATCCATGAGCATGGAATGTATTTCCATTTATTGGTGTGTTCTTTAATTTCTCTCATGAGTGTCTTATCATAATGTAATGTCCTTCTTTGTCTCATTACTTTATTTGCTTTGAAGTCTATTTTGCAAATACTGCAATTCCTGCTTTTTTCCCCTTTTTTGCTTAAAATATCTTCTTCCATTCCTTCACTTTTAGTCTGTGTACATCTTTGGGTTTGAAGTGAGTCTCTTGTAGGCAGCATATAGATTGGTCTTGTATTTTTATCCATTCAGTGACTCTATTTCTTTTGATTCATGCATTCAGTCCATTTACATTTAGGGTGATTATCGACAGAGATGTACTTATTGCCATTGCAAGCTTTAGATCTGTGGTTACCAAAAGTTCAAGCGCAGCTTCTTTACTGTCTAAAAATCTAATTTAACTCACTTTTTGTGCTATTATAAATGCAATCTAAAGGTTCATTTTTTTTCCTCCCTTCTTTTTCTTCCTCCTGTACTCTTTATATGTTAGTTGTCATATTCTGTACTCCTTGTGTGTCCCTTGACTGCTTTCTGGGTAGCTGATTTAATTTTGAATTTGCTTAGTAATTCATTTGTCTACTTCCTTTACTGTGGTTTTATTTTCTCTGGTGACAGCTATTTAGCCTTAGGAGCCCTTCTATCTAGAGCAGTCCCTCAAAAATACAGTGTAGAGGTAAATTCCCTCAACTTTTGCTTATCTGGAAATTGTTAAATCCCTGCTTCAAATTTAAATGATAATCTTGCTGAGTACAGTATTCTTGGTGTGAGGCCCTTTTGTTTCATTGCATTAAACATATCATGCCACTGCCTCTGGCCTGTAAGGTTTCTGCTGAGAAGTCTGATGGGTTCTCCTTTGTATGTGATCTTTCTTTCTCTTTCTGGCTGATTTTAATAGGCTGTCCTTATCTTTGATCTTTGCCATTTTAATTATTATATGTCTTGGTGTTGTCTTCCTTGGGTCCCTTGTGTTGGGAGATCTGTGCATCTCCATGACTTGAGAGACTCTCTCCTTCCCCAGACTGGGGAAGTTTTCAGCAATTACTTCTTCAAAGACACTTTCTATCTCCTTTTCTCTCTTCTTCTTCTGGTAACCCCCTATAATGCAAATATTGTTCCATTTGGATTGGTCATAAAGTTATCTTATTATTCTTTCATTCTTAGAGATCCTTTCTTCTCTCTCTGCCTCAGATTCTTTGTATTCCTCTTCTCTAATTTCTATTCCATTTACCACCTCCTCTCCCTCTTCTAATCTGCTTTTAAAGCCCTCTATTGAATGTTTAATTTCAAATATTGTATTTTTAAGTTTCTATCTCTTTCTTGAAGTTGTCCCTGAGATCCTGAATATTTTTCTGTAGCTCCATGAGCATTTTTATGATTTTTATTTTGAGATATTTATCAAGTAGATTGGTGCTTTCAGTTTCACTGAACCCTCTTTCTGGTCTTTGAGGGATTTTGGATTGAACAAGATTATTTTGTTTTTCATATTCCTACTGAATAATATGGAATAATAACTGTGTAGGCAGCAGCCTGTAGTGCCCAGAAGCTTTACTCTCTGGAGTTCCCCAGCACCTGGAGTGATGGCGAGGGTCGCAGGTGAGCGGCACTGGTGCCTGCCGGGAGAAAAGAGCTCCTTCCTGCTTCCCGTCCACAGTGCCTGCCTCCATTGCTAGGGCCAGTGGGCCGAGCACACAGGGGGCAGCCTGTGCATTACACTCCTTTAACTACCATAGGCAGGGCTGCCCTCTGGCTGGCCTGGTGTAATGGCAGGGGCAGTAGGTTTGCGAGCCAGTGCTGGCCATGAGGACGGAGAGGCTGGCTATATATTATAGTGGTGGGCCTCAGGGCTGCATTCCCAGCCAGGGGAATGGAGCTTGTGAAGCTCCTTAAAGCTCCTAACCTGCTTGGCTGAGTGTGCTGGGATGATATTGTCCATCTGTCCTTTCTTCTGAGCAGCAAGCTCTGTGCAGTCCTTGCCTCTTTAGCAGCCCTCTCACTGTTGGGAAGTCTTTCAAAGCACTTGCCTTTCTTTTGTCCCAGAGCAGCTGGCTTTGGGTACCTGTTTTCCACAAGTGGCTGGAATCTCAGTCTCTCCATGTATTCTGCCTGTCTTTGCTTTCCAGGCCCTCTAATCTCCAGAGCACCATGTAATGTGGGTTTCTGCTCCCTCCCCACTCCATCTCTCTTCCTCCCGCCTGAGCTGGTGTAGTGGTAGGGGCTTGGGTCCTGCTCGATTGTGGCTTTGCTACTTTACCCTTTTCCTTGAGGTCTTCTCTTTTCCCCAGATGTAAGCCATCTGCTGGAGCCTCTTTCTAGGCACTATCTTAGGATTAGTTGTATTTGCTGTTATTTTTGTGTTATGTGTGGTTTTGGGAGGAGATTTCTGCCTCACTTCTCATGCTGCTACCATTATCTGATTCTGCAATAGATATTAATTATGTTTACCATTAATGTCTGCCTTCACAGATCACTGCCCCATTAGAACACAAATCCTTGAAAGAAAAGCCATTGTTTTGTTCAGTGATGTATGTCTGGCACATAATACATTGGTACATGCCAGGAATTCCATATATATGTTTACTGCTAAGAAAATCATCTGTGAATCCTAAGAAAATAAATTCATACTGTATGATCAATGTTCCTAGAAGATGTGGCCAGAATTACATTTCTTTACTTATTTTTATCTGAGGTGTATTTCTACAATTTTCTTGTATCGAAAAGGTATATAACTTTTACGTATTTAATGTGACATTAAAGCTGCCCATATAAATCATCAGTGATTATCTAGCTGTTGAATAATACCTTCAGTTTACAAACTGGTTAGTGAAAAGTCACACACTATGCTGAACAGTGAAAAAAATAACTAATTTGCAAATTCACTTAATGTCCTTGAGGTTCAGTTTGCCTATGTATAAAATGAAGACAGAAATAGTACACATCTCATAAGTCATTATGAAGCATATGGGAGATAACTTACATAGTGTTTTTTAAAAAATAGTGTTAACTCTTATGTTGTTACACAAGAAAGGATGGCAGGTCCATCTGGATGGCTATTTGGGGACTTTTTATAGAAACACTGTCATTAATGAGGATATTATTCCCAGATTCACTTAGATTCACTTAGCTATTATTTCACTTTCAAATGTCTTAGGACGGCAATACATATCATAAGTATATAGACTATATCTGTGTCTATACAACATCCTAACCAAACTGCAAAAATATATCTGCACGTTTGTTTTCCCCACCAATAAAATTTCACTAATCTCATGCAAGTCGATAACCATGCCTTTGAAACCAATTGATATCAAAGTGCCAGTAATGTAGATTCTCTGCAATGTATAATTGTGATGAAATCATAACTTGGTTTGTATAAGAAACAAAATAATTTTTCAGCTTTTGCCATCGTAGGCCAGCATCATTCTGGATGACGTCATCATACTGTAGTCCTTAAAGTACCTCTGAGAATGGAAGGGTTAGGGGCAACTTGATATATCTCATATAGAGAAAACGATAGCATTTTCTTCGGAATTCGGCAGCTCTCAGATGAAGAAAATCTGAATTGTCACTCTATAACAGATCTGATTATATTTTTATGTAAACCCTACATGGTCACCACTTTGAATTCTTTGGCTTCAGAGAGACAAGAAGCACAACTTAATCAGTCTGTAAGGAAAAATTAAATCAGACACAAAACCGTCTCAAACTTTCAGGACTATGAAAAAAACTAACAACCCACTTGGCATTTAAAATACTGTATATTGACTCCGTCTGATAAGTTTATCATTCACCAGTCTTAATACTAGAAATTACACGACTTGGTTGGTACTTCGGTGCTCTAAATAAATGTGATCATTTTTTGTATAAAAACATTTCTTAATGCTGTAAGTCTCAAATATTGATATATATATATACTAGAAATAGCTAGAGAACTTGTTTAAAATGCTGATTTTTCTATACAGCCTCAACTCTTCTGTGATTTGGATTCAATAGTTCTGGCATGAGGCTTGGGGAAATCTGCATTTCAATAAGCAAACTCACTAATTGTGGTTCTATTGATTGTAAACCACACTTAAGAGCAAGACTGCCCTAAGCCTATGATTCAAAACTTAACTTTTTCTTGGTGCAAGGAAACAAGAACCTGAAGTAATATGTAAAAATATAGATAGGTGCTTTCTGGACAGTAAATTCTCCTGAAATTGGAGCCCTTCACACAAAATCTCTCTCCGTCAAAACGATATGCTACTGTGTCTCTGCAAGACGAGTACTGTACTCTTAGGGATAGAACCCCACTTTGAAAATCATTGGTGATGTGGGCTAGAGCTGAGGATTACTGCACGAGGAAACAGTCCCTAGTATCTGAGAGTCCATAAAACAGCAAAGATTTTTGTCTTGTTTATGCTGTGTCTACCATGGACCTTTACTTATTGCAGTCGCTAAGGAGCTCAAGATAATGAAATGGCTACAGCTGTACGTAATGTTGGCTCCTGTGTCAGAGGACAGGGGAAAGCTCTAAGAATGTGTGCTTTGATGTCAGCAGTTACAGGCTTATGACTCATTGGTCAAAACAAGACACTAAGCTATTTTCAGATATGAGACAGGAGTGCAGTCCTACTATGAGCCTGAAAAGTGGGGAGGTGGCAGGGAGGAAATAGGAATATTTGGTTAACAGCAACTGTAACTATCACAAGTCATAAAATTCTCTTCTGAGAACTGCTCCTGAAGCCAAGTGTCTGAACATCAGTGAACCATTTAGCTGTCAACTAAAGACACTATGATTCAGAACTATCTACATGTGAAGAATGCTGTGCATGGGCTAATTAGACATCAGCACTATGTCTACTCCAAACAGATGGCAGATATATAAAATCTGCTGAAATAGAAAGAAGAAACTTTACTTATTGAAAGATGTTCTGCATATTATTGACAGAGAAATTTGTTCTATTGACTAATTTATTTTTTAATATAATGATTCATTTTCTGACCAGTGCAGCTTCACCAGTTTTTCTGTAAACAAAATTCATCATCTCTAACTGCCTTTTGATTAGCTTAATTAGAATTTCTGCTTCACTGTCACTAAACAAGAGAAATTTAAGGAGTGGGAAAAGGTCAGAAATTTGCCTTGGTAATTATTCAACATAGAACAATATAAAATTTGTTCAGATAGTGGAAGGTAGCTAACCTTTTAAAACACAAGTCCATTCCTAAACAATACATCTTCCCTCTAAAAATTTTAATAGACTTTCCACTTAAAATTTTATGATACCTTTTATCTTTTGAAATAGCACTTTCTTTTTTACTCTTCTAAAATAATGTAATTGCTTTTATTATTTTGTTTGCTTTTATCTTATCTATCAAGACACTACTTTTTCACTGTACAATGAGGAGTCACTATAGCAACTTTTTGTATTTTTATTATCTTAATGAATACACTTGAATTTATTCAGTTCTTTACAAGAAACCAATGTCAATAAAAAATTGAAGTATTCACATTGTTCTTGCAAAGAACAATTTAAAATATTTATCTAATTTAAGAGCAGTTTTAGTTTCCATTTTATAAGAACTTACGTGCCTAATATATGAAATATATACATACAGAAGTGATTTTAAAGGGCCATTTATTTCATTAAATTCTTTCATTATTTTTTATTAATTGCATGGCATTATTTGGCCTCAATTAAGGAAAAACTAAAAGGGTGGAAATATGAATAAGATGTAAGTTAATAACTGTTAGTTTGAATAGATTATTGATGAATTTTAAATTATACCATTGATAGTACAGCATGGAGAAAATAGTCAATGATTCTGTAATTTCTTTCTACATTGATAGATAGTGACCGCACTGGAGGGGGTGAGGATTTAATACTATGGGCAATCGCTGAACCACTGTGTTTTATATTTGAAACCAACATAAGATTGTATATCAATGATACTTCAAAAAAAAAGTATATACTCTGAGAAAGAAAATTATGCCATTGAGCTACTGGACAATTTAGGGCTCTTTTCTTTAACTGGTCAAAGCCTAACTTACATTCTGATCTGATACTGAAGATAAGTTCAGTTTCATGTGCATCAATTAATGAAATGAAATTATAACATTCTTTGGAGACACCCATAGAAGAAGTACATGGAGCGTCTACTCATTATCCCATCTATCGTATCAGTGAGAATAGTCTGCACCCTACGTGCAAGTCCTCCAAGAAGTTCATGAAGCCTCTTGGAGGACCTCGCAGCTGCTCTTTATAGCTGAGTCCACCCAGTACCCCATGGTTCAGATTTCTCTTATCATATTATACTATGTTTAATATCAAAATTTGTGCCAGTTACTTATTGCTATTTAAAAAAACTCAAAAACATTGTATCACAATTGAGTTTCAGAAATACAAAGAAAGTAAACTAAGAATAGCTCATTTCTTCTCTTTAGTGACTATTAAAAAGTAAAATCACATAAAATAAATTTTAGTAAGGTGAAAAGATAAGTGGAAGTAAAATGTTCCAGTATTTTTGCTCTAAGAAGTGATAAAGCGCTAGTTTATTTAAATTGGAATGAATCAGTGATATGACATATAATCTCTAGTATAATCATTACCATTGTTAAAGGATTTTAAAAAATTCAAGACAGAGAAAAAAGCTGAAATCTAAAGCTGATTAATGTAAAAATGATGATAAAAAATAAAATGGAATACAAATCAGATGGGTCAAACAGCAAAAATATAGTAAGATATTAGGATTGAACACAACTATACTAGTAACTGCTATAAATGTAAGTCAACCAAATATTTCAAATAAAAGACAAAGATTATCAGATTTCAAAATCCAATCATATGCTGTTTATATAGACACATTAAATACAAAAACACAGGAATACAGTAAAAATCTTTTTAAACAGCATGCAACCAAAAGTAAGATGATATAGCTACATTAATTTCAGATAAAAATAGGTTTTAAACAAAGAAAGTGATAAAGAGGTATAATGGCAAAAGGGTCTTAAAATTTTATGTGCCCAATAACATAGTCCTAAATATATGATGCAGACAAATGAAATAGTTTACAAGAAGGAGATAAACCCACAATCACTTTGGAAAACTTAACACTTTTTACTTCTGGAAATGAGGAAGCAAACAAATTTATTTACAGAATAAAAAATTTGAGGAACAAAATTAATCATATTTACCTGTGTGACATATATAGACCATCACACCAAACAAATACAGCGATACATACTCTTTTCAAGAGCACTAGAACATTTACTAAAATTGGCCAAGTGCTGGGCGAAAATGTAAGCCTCAACAAGTGTTAAATAAATTATACAGTGTAAATTATCTTAACAAAATGGTATTAAGTTGGAATTCAGAAACAAAATATAACTGGAAAATATCCAAAAGTTTGCAAACTTAATTTACAAAATGAAAAGCTGTGGGTCAACAGGAAATCCTATTGGAAAATAGAAAGTATTTTGAAAAGAATGATGCTTAAAATGGAACACATTTAAAACAGAGGGGTCAACTCTAATACAGGATAAAAGACAACTGTGTCACCTTTACTGACTATTCGAGAACCAAGAGAACTGAAAATCGGACCTAATTATGTCAAGAACTTAGAAAAACAAAAACAAAACACTATGAAATAGAAGGAAATGAAAAATGATAAAAACAAAAGTTGAACTTAATGAAAAGCCAAATAAATATAATAGAGGAAATTAACAATACAAAAAGTTTGGCTTTTGAGTTTTAACATAACAAAATTGATACAAGGTAAAATAGAAAATCTGAAAACTGTTTGTTTTAAACCCATCTGCCCTGCCTTACCTCCATTTTATAGGCTCCCAAGTACATACAACTCAGAAGTACAAGTTTGAGGAAGTCAGCATCTCACAGGGAGATTCCCTGATTAATGTTGCATAACTAATGAAGGAATATTTCTCATTTCCAGGACTAAGTTCTGAGACATATTCTTCACATATACATTTTGGGTTCCAGGGAATCAAACCCAGACTTTAGAGTAACTAACAGCTTGATTATGCAAATCTTTCTCTCTCTTAATGTCCACATTCCTTTTTTATGGAATACCATACTAATCAAATTACCTTCATCTAAGTCTTTGTCTTGGGATCTACCTTTTTATTTTTCCTTTTCAATACAGGGAAAAACAGTACAATATGGCTTCAAGTAATCTGGATCTGTAATTAAAAAACTCACAAAAACTCCGAGCCATCTGGTTTCATGAGTGAATGCTACTAATCATATACAAATTCTCCCAAAGAATAGAAAAAGAGAGAAGATTTCCAAACTCACTATATAAGGAAAGCATAACCTTGACAGCAAAACCTGACAAGGAGATTAGAAGAAAAGTCAGGCCAATCTGTCTCACAAATATTGAAATGAAAATTCTAAACAAAAAATTAGCAAACTGAACCCAGTAACACATAAATGGGGACAGTGGATCACAACCCTCTGGGATTACTACAATAATATAAATGTAGTTAAGCATTTGAAAATTCCATCAATATTATTCACCACATCAAATGAATAAAGAAGAATACTCAACTCAATAAATGCAAAAGAAGTATTTGAAAAACTCGATATCCTTTCATAATCAAAGTGCTCAGCATACTATAAACTGAATGAAAATTCCATGATCTTTTAATGGTACCAGATTATGTACATCCAAATATCCTCAAACAAATACCACTCATAATGAAGAAATGAAAATGTTCTCTGCAAATTTGGGAGTAAGGCAGAAATGCCTGCTCTAAAACAGAATCATTAATTATAGGAAAAATTAAAATCTGTGCCAACTGATAGGATGAATGAGAACCCAGCATCAATTTTATAATATTCTTGCCAAAATAACTTAATCTAATATGAGGGCACATGAGAGGGACACCAAGAGAACATTTCTACACAGGAAAGTACCTTGTAATCTTCAAACATGTCAAGGTTAAAAGAATCAAGGAGACACTGAAGAATCAGGAGACCAAGAGAGATTAAAAATACATGACAATTAAAATGAATTTGTGATTCTGAACTGGAGTTTTTGCTATAAAAGACATTATTGTGATATTTGGCAAAACCTGAATGGAATGATTTTAGATGATAGTAATGTATCAGTGTTAATTTCCTAATTCTGATGGTTGTAATATGGTTATTTATGAGAATGTTCTTGTTTGCCAAATAAGTATTCCAGGAGATAGGACTTCAGTTCTGTAATTTAGTCTTAATGGTTTGGACGTGGAGGTGGGGGAGACCTTTGTATTGCATGTGCAACATTTATGTAACTTTGAGATAATTTTTTTTTAATTCTAGAATCTATAGGGGAAACCTACATTGTTAAGGTGTTTTTACCTTTCTAAGCATTTAAATAACTTACTGATTTCAAATTTGGTTTCTTTAAAAGGCTTAAAAGGTTTTCTTTCACATAGATGATTCTTTCAGAATTATAACTGGGTCAAATCAGTCAGTGTTTCAGAATCAGCTTTTCAGGCATGG
The DNA here is from genome assembly GCA_029783875.1 of Phataginus tricuspis. Classification (NCBI taxonomy): domain Eukaryota; kingdom Metazoa; phylum Chordata; class Mammalia; order Pholidota; family Manidae; genus Phataginus; species Phataginus tricuspis. The sequence continues at coordinate 1,511,106 of JAQQAC010000477.1, forward strand.
TTTTCAGGGTGATTACTTATTAATTCTACTTCTTACTCTTATTACTATGCATGAATATATATTTTAAAACTTTTTGGTCTTTTGCTTTAAGTTCTAAAAATTCATTACATTTATTTATATGCTGATAAATCTGTATTGGTATAATAATATAACTTGATACGATGTAAGGGAAAAACATAAACAGTGCCTGATAGACTCTACTGTATGTATTTAATAAATTGTGTTTCTAAAGAAGTATGCTTAATTATAATGACTATGTGAGTAGTAAAGACCTACATTTGACATGTTGACTTACGGTTTTTTCAAGGGTGGGTTTTATATTACATTTTTCATTGCTAAAATTCAAGAAAAAGTGATTGGACTGCTTGCATATACTAAAATACTTTTTTTATGATAAAGGAAAGGTATTGATATTTTTCAGACTTTTACAGATAGACCATTAATTCTTCACAATCTAGCTATGTATTTATATTATTACAAATAAGAATTTTGCCCACTCAATAAAATTGTGCATATGCTGTGTGAAATAGAAGCTAATTTTTCACTAGAGTAATAATGGTATTAAAATTAAAAAACAGGCAATTGAACTTTGATCAGTAGAATCAGTATTGTCATGGTTATAATTACTTCCACAAAATACCATTTCTCCATTTAATGTTTGAATGACATGACATGATTATCATGAAATTGTTTCAGTCATCTTAACAACCATTGCATAAATTTCCCGTTTAAACAAGGAATGAATTGCCATTTATTCATTAAATGTGTGTTTATCAAATGCTTACTATTTTCCACACTGGTTATATGGGGGGATATTTAGGTTGAGATAAAGATGCTGTTAAATATGAGTGTCTACTTATGATCCCAAAAAATCCTATCTTTCTCTCTTCAAAAGACCTGAAATCAGAAGTAATTTTCATTTTTAACTCAAAATAATAAATATCCGTTATCTATTATCTAAGTTCTTCAACAATGTATGAGGTATAAAGATAGGTTAAGTGTAGCACTAGATTCATAGAATAAAATAAAATACAGGAAACAACATTAATACAGTTTGTGACAATTTTCATAAAAGTGAAGCAAAGGCAATTTGCATAATATTAGATAACAGATAGATCACAATGGAAATATTGGGCCTTGAATAAATTTGTGTGCCAGGGAACTAGTATGAACTTATTTGGGGTTTGTTCCTAAGCAATGTTTTCTAAAATATTTTGAAAATATTTATGCATGAAAAGTGAATTTTCTTTTGTATAATAATTGAACAGTTCCTTTTGAAATTTAAAGGGGAGATTTTAAGGAGAAAATAATACAGATGTCCAATTGATACTGAAAAACAAATCATAAAAGTGTTATATAGTGGTAAGTGGTCAAAATGATGGCACCAGAATGAATAAATGAAATTTGAATGTCAGAGGGATTAAGACGATTAAGATTAAGATTTGATGAAAGAGTAAACAGTCAAAAAAAGGAAGAGCATTTCACCTCATGTCAGGCATATACAGGAGAGCTTGCCAGGAAAGGCCTGTGTGGCTGAAATGAAGGGACCCAGCAAGGTGAGGTATGACAGACATAAAAGGAGGGATTGGATTTTTGTGGGAACATGTAGGCCAGATGAAGAATTTGGGTATTTATCATAAGAGCAGGGGGAAAACCATAGCATTTTCAATGGAGAGGTGACATGTATGGATTTGTAATTTGGAAACATTGCCTGCTTTTTAGCAAATAATTACTAGAAAGAAACCAGAACAAATATAATAAAAGGGCTGAAATATTAGTCATACAATACTACCACTTTATGGTTTAGAAACATGAAACAAACAATTATAACAGTTTCTCCTGGTTAAATCCTCACTGCGGTTTTCCTTCCTTTTGCTTCTCTCCAAAAGATTTCTGGGTCCCAGCATTTACTCTACTTCTTGAATCCCCACGGTTCTGTGCAACAGAATGGTTTTTCTCATCATTCCTGACTAATAAGGTGCAAATGGTTCTATTGTGCTGTAAACCATTCATCCAACCCTGGGTAGGCTGCCATGAATATATTGTGGTCCTTATTCTAATTCCAGCATTCTTTAGATCCACAGATATTTGTAGAAGGTCCATGTTCCATCCTTTAAAACCCTCCCACCCTACCATTGCTACCTAGGAAGTGAAAATGCATCCAGATTACAGAGCATGTGTAACCCATAGGAAACCATTTATGTCCCCTCAGATTCTTCTCTGTCCCACACATATAAGCCACTGCCCCACACACGCAAACTATTACAGAATATGGTACAAGGCTAAATGGAGCCATTCATGGATTTTGTCCAGGGAAGTGGGCCACTGGTACCTGGAATCAATTATTTCTCCAGAGAGTTCTGTGTGCTTTTAGTGAGAAATCATAGTGAGCACAATCATGATAACTAGAAATACTCATTGTTATTGAGTTTGTCATTATTTTTAGTAGTTTTTAGAAGACAAAAATAGAGAACACACTTTAGTTTTAAGTATACTTGTGCTTCCAACTCAATACCTGAATTATTCTTAATCTCATTCACTTTACCTCTGTATCTCCTCCTTTCAGTGTTGAAATCCTTGTTCTCAATGATGCCAATAGATGCATATGCTTTATCCTGTGTAAAAAATATACTGCAGTCAGAATAATAAAACCAACAGTACAGTCACCAATGTGATTATTAAAGACATACTATGGTTAGTATACCTAGAAATTTTGTTCAAGTCAAGTTTACTTCTAGCAATTATTATTCAATATTGTGGGTAAAACTGCAATATTTCCAGAATCTCCCGCCTGGCTTTAGTGCATCTCTACACGATAGTTGTTTCCAGCGGATGGAGAGGAGTAGTCCATCTCCATTTATAGGTAATTACAAGGGCGAGTGAGGGCTTATCTGGGCCGGAAAGGCTGGCTGGGGGTCTCTTCTTCTGCAGCCTGGTTGCGAGAGACCTGGGGGAGCAGGAGTGGATGACTGCTTGTAAGAAATGAACTTTATTCATGACTGATTTCATTTTCAAAGGTATTTCCTGGGGATATTCCCCCTGAAGTTACAAATATATTTTAGTAATTTATTTTAATAAATTATTTGCTGGCTTAGTGTAGCATATTTCCATTAACATTTTTGACATTTTTGGAAATTCCTATAAGATTTTGAAGTTGTATTAAAATAAACAACCACTTGATAAAATAACTTGGAAAATGCCATCATTCTTTGTGTTTTGTTTTTGAAAATATTCATCCCTATAAGAATTTCAAATCTCTTTCCTTCCTATCGCCTCTATCTCTTCTAGTACCCAAACCCCATTTAGGACATTTTTTTAATAGCATTATCAGCCTTAGGAACTATAATGAAGAGGGAAATATATATTACACTACAGTTATATAAGCTCTGTTCTTTCAAAAGAAAAGCCATTGCATTTTTTTCCCCAAACTGTACTTGAAACACATTATTGAATACTATCTTTAGGAAAACAAGAATCTATACACATAGAATAAGGCTTATAAAGACATGTACATATGTGTAAATGAAATAGGAACTATTCTTGTCTCTATGGTTTATAATGTTTAAATCACGTTAAAATTCATTTTGTTTCTTTTAATATACTTCAACCATCCATTTTTCAACAATATCTTTTTTGTGATTAGACATGTTGAAGGGTACAATATGTAATATTTATGTGATCAAAGCTTAATTTTTTCTTAAATATGGATTTGGAAACATGATGAAAGCTTAATGTTCAGTTTAATATGGATTTGGATCTGTCACAATTAAAAATGTGTTGTATCATGAGTATTTCCTCTTGTGGGCTTTGAAAATACATCCTTACTGATTACAATGTAAAAATCCATAGTCAGCTGCAAGCTACTCATGACTATATGACTAAGTATAAGTGATTTGACTATGAGTCAACTTCTTATGCATATAGAAAAGTGCCTTGTATTCAAGAGCAATTCAATTATAGCCTTTCAAAAAGGAAAGATATTCTGAGTGTGCTGGGTTATTTGCAATAACTGCTTCTCAGCTTCATATTAATATAGATAATGAATACAGGTTCTTATGAAAAATCTGAATTTTTATAAATTATAAATTTGTAAAGTTGTCTTTATTGTAACTTATTTATATAAGTAATTTTACCTAGTTTATTTATAATCACTGATTTAATATGCTTCCTATTTTAGTGAATGCTCAGATCACTGCTATAAATGATACCAAATTTTTTATATAAATTATGAGGACTCTCATACAAGGAAATTAAGTAGCAAATAGGAAGATCAAAATCATAGATAAAAATTTGTGTTTTAAAAAACACAAATTTCCATCTAACAAGAGCAATATAGTTTATTTTATTTACACTAAATACAAATTTATAGTAAATTACAAAACCTGTTTTCATTGAGGAAAAAATGGAATTTAGTCAATTAAAACATGTATGGCTAAATGACAACCAAAGCATTTACAATTTTTATTTTTCCTTTTACAACATTTTTATCTTGGATATTCAGATTTGGTCTCCTACCACCCTTGACCTTACAATTACCTATTATTAGTGTCAAATTCCACTTGAAACATGGGGGGTTTGTTTTGTTTTGTTTCTGTTTTAATGTGAGAGTACAATTTCCAAAAAATGATTTAAGATTAAATCATTCTAAAATTATTTACATTTATAAACTGCAGTATGCCAGACAGAACTTAAGCCAATCAATATATCCTCCAGTTCCTTCTGTCCTTATTCATAATCTCATCTTGTTACCAGAGATGGGCTCTTGGTCTTGTTGAGAGAAAAAATTCAAAAATGGATGCAAAAAGCAATCGAGCATTAAGAGTTTATTTGGAAAAAATAAGAGTACAGAGAAAGGCAAAAGTGCATGTCCATACTGGGTCAGCGGCAGACCCAGAGGGAATTGTTTTGAGGAAATAATAGGCAGCCTTTTTTATGTAATGAAACATGAATATTCATTAAGTGGGGTTAAGTTTTAAAGGGAACAGGTGGAGTTTTTTGAGTTTGGGCTAGCTCTACCCTCACATCAGGCAGAGGGATCTTTGGCTATATTTGGTTCTCAAAGGAACAATCATGGTGCAGGGAGGCATGATCTCTACTGTGTTAATGACAAAGGGGTGTGATTTTTACCATGTTAATGAGTGTATAATATATTTTGGGGTGAAGTTTGGGTCAGCTTCTCCTCCACGTTGGAACTAGCTGAGTTTGGCTGGTCTGTTATCTATATTCTCACTCCCCTCATTCCGCAAGAACAGCTTACAGGAGTGTGTGGAATGTAAGCAAACATCCAGCCAAATGTTAATAGGAGCCACAGTCCCCCTCCCTTCCCTGCTCATGTCTTCAGAATTTTGTTAACTCTTTTTTTCAATACTTATTTCAAAGCATGTAAATTAAAGTTCCCTAATTGACATTTGGAACTATTCATATCCTAAGCACATTTTAAAGAAATAGAAAAGAGAGAACACAGTGAGTATAAGTAAAACCGGATTATAAGAAAAGAGAATTTTTGAAATTCTAGGTGTAGTAGGATTGTGCTATATTTGAATCTCAAATTTATTTCTCCTAAAAATCCCATGTATACCTATTGCTAAACCCAATTAGTCTGAGTTGCATATTGCACAAACAAAATGAAAATACTTCTAAAAGAGAAGGCATTTTTGTTTTTCCTTTTGCAGGTCACACCCTAAGCACTATGGTTTAGACTTCTGATTCCTCCAGAGAGTGGCCCAGAGTAGCCCCTTCTTGATAACATTTGCAAACTAAAGGGAGATCCACTCACCCTTCACAGAAAGTAGAAGACTGCATGGCAATAAATACATTTCTCTTTTTCCTGTACACTCTGCTAAAGAGTTTAGGCTAGGAATGATTGCATTTACTTCTCATTTGCCTCCATATCCCCCATCCCTTTCTTTCTTTTCCTCTCACTCTTCTTCCTCTTACTGTTATTAGATATCATTAACCATAATTCAACATAATATTTATTGATTATTAGTATATTAAATCAGTTCCGGCCAATAAATCCATGTTTATTAACAAATTAAAGAACTTGTCACCACCTTACTTTATCTGTTAGAAGATTCTAGAGCTATCAAATCACATTAAAGAATTCAACTTCAATGACTTGAGACCAAAGGTTGAAAAAGACTTGAGAATTTTATGTAAACAGTGGGCACTTCATCTATACGGCAAAGAGCAGAACCTTCATTCACTTCCATGTTTACTGTTATGCTCTAAAGTAACTGTTGTGATGTCTCCTTCAGAGCTGTCCCTGAAGTTCTTTATAACCTAATACCACCTGGTTAAACACCTTGGTATTGGATTCTGGCAGAAAAAAATTCTGAAGATATTTGCCCTTAAAAGTCTTGTTTTACTAAGAATTTAGAAACTGGAACAGTCTGAGGAATGTAGGAAAACATGGAAATTTCAAAAATATAACTTAGTTCTTAAGAATAACATGAAATAAAGCTAACCTATTTTATAATCCTCATTGCCTAAATCAGTTCCCTTTGAAAACTACAATAAGAGACCAATAATTGACCAAAGACAATGTATTTTAACTCATGCAATTTTGAAAAGAACTTAATTGTTTGATTTTTCTTAATCAAACTACTTAAAGTTTTAACTAAGTAGAAGGAAAATTATTTCAAAGGAAATAAATCATTTATGGGGAATTTTAAACATGTTTTTAATTAATTGCTCAATACTAAATTTATTTCTCCTCCTCTGTTTAAAAAGTGTTCTCATTAATGTAAACATTTCCTTTGCTATGAAAAAATTTACATTAATTTACTCCCCCATTATTTTTAGTTATTTTTACTATCACATATATTAATTGTGATTAATTTAAATTTTGTATATTTTAAGGCTATGAAAACAAATTTAGGACTTCTTCGCATGAAGTGATGCATAGAAGCTTTCAGATCTATTTAAATTAAATACAAATCAGATATTAGAATAAAGTTAAATTTAGTATTGTGAACCAATTTCACAGCATTATATATGTTCTCTATTGAGTTCATTAATAAGCCAAACAATTATTAGCTTTTTAATAAAGTTTTGTGAAGGCCTTCTTTTCTCTTTATATGGAATTCAAAGGTACAGATTTTTCGATCAACTTTTTAAATATATCCTGAACGAATTCACTATATGAGCTACTTTAGCAACCATTAATACAATTGGCTCTTCCAGCTTTAAGATTATATGATTCCAAGTTAACATAGTTCTCCAATTACAAATCTAAAGGTTCTGGTTTCTGATATTAATACAGATGCTGTAACATAGCAAAGGTGATGAATTCTAGGCACCTTTAAGAAGCTATGGATTGCACAGTAGTGAACTTAAAAGAGCAAAGCTTTTCACTTAGTTATGTTTTTTCTTTCTAGTTAGTTTTATAAGAAATATGATTTTGTTCTCCATAAGATGAACTTTTTTAAAGTTTATCTAGTAAAAGTTATAATCTCAAGATTAGGTAGAACCACAGGTTTTAGAAAAGGCATTAAAGGGGTCCAAGCGGGTAGGAATTTGGCATGAAGAAAGAACTATAATAGACGCGAGAGCTGTATACTTCATGTAGATAGAGCAAAAGGAAAACATCATCGGACAATAGAAGACACACATAAAATGCCTCAAAACTAGAAAGGCTGATATGTACTAGCAAGTGCTGGTCCTGTAGACATTCCTGCTAAGCAGCCAGCCCCAACGGCAGATCCACTGGGAACGAACTGAACCTAAATTCAAATAATCAGTCTCACTGTAGTCATTAAAGAATGCCAAAAAACTAACACAAACCCCCACAAAAGTCAGACCCCTGGTTACAAAGCAACACTGTTAATCAATATATTTCATACCTTGACCAGAGGGCAATGTCATACATGTGTTTCTTATTTCAGTAGGAAAGCTAAGGCTAATTCCAGACCTCCTGAAATTAATCTTCACAACACAATCAACCTGCCCCCTGACAGTCAAGGCCTTCTTATGAAAATATGTTCATTCTTAGTCTGTCAACAATACTTGCCTAATAATAGTCAGATAGCTAATCAAAACCTACATACAGATTCCAAACATTCGTAATACCCAAATGTTTGGGTCTATTATGGAAGTAAAAAGACAGCTAAACCAAACAACAATACCAGCATAAACATTTTCTTATCTTCGTACTAACTATAATTGTTTCACCTCCCTGATACACAGCTTTCTGTAGTTTATGGTGCACATCTGCTGAATGATAAAGAAAACAATCAATCTGTCATTAAGTCTAAGTCTTCTTCAGCCCAATTCTCCTGCATAAGGATAATATTCTGAGAGGGCTTTAGTTTAATTTCAAGTACATATTGCACAGATTTCCCAAACTCAGATACACGGAAAGACTTGCCATATTCCACCCAGCATACTCACGTTGCTTTGTTTAAAAGCAAGTGAAAGAGAAAGAGGAACAGGCAAGCATTGGGGTCACAAGAAACATCCCACGAACAAGCTCTCCAGGAATCTCCAGCTTAAGCCACCACGATCTATGCAAAGAATCATAGCTTTGAGGGGCCTCATAGCAGAGATCTCAAGCAGGGCATATATGCCTGTCTAGCTACATAATCAGCCAGGCCGACTTAACTAATTAGTCCAGTTGCAAACCATCAGTAAAAACTCTAAGTTTGGGGGATTTTTAGGGGAAGTTTAGAAATTTAAATAAATCATGATAAATCCCACTGCCTTTATCTTAGCCAAGAATCAGAAACCAGACATTCAGGAGTCCCCAGAATTTCCAACCCATGTGTAACTGTAATCTATCCAATATCCTATGATAAACGATACTAGTATTATCATATCATACTTCCAAAACCTATTATATACATACAATATCAGTATTTTAGTAGTGTACACTAATAGTAGAAGATAGGACATCAGAAATAGAACTCTTATGCCAAGTGCCGAAAACCAGGTTTGCCGAGACAAAGATGCTGAACAGAGAAAAAAAAATATTGCAAGTACTGAGTATAGGGGAAAAACCATACAGAAACACCAAGGTATTAGGTCTGTGCTTGGAAGCAGGGAAGAAGGACAAATTACTCAAATACGGGCAACGGAAAAGAAGAACCAAGGACAAAATTATACACTATATTTAGCTCTAATATCAACTCTTTTTATCTACTAATCAAAGTTAAACATGCAAAATTAACATATATTTCCATAAGTATACTACTATTTTATTTTAGGTCTGTATTTTTCCATATTTCTTTCCATTTGATATTACATATTGCTACTCTATAAAAATCTTTAGGCAAAAACACAACACATTCCTTTTTAAAATCTAGATATGCCTTTTTTTTTATTTTGTATTTTTTATGTTATAAAGATTTAGCTCATTATGTCCCTTTAAGTTATCTAGCATTTGCTTCAATGAAGTTATGTTTTGCTTATATCATATTTATTAAAGATAACTTTCCTGTCTCTGAAACTTTGAAAGATTCCTATGACTTCCTGCATTAAAATATAACTGTAAATCTTCTTTATTCTTTTAAGGGTTAGAGTTCCTTCTGTCTTTGTTCAGGAAGAGATAAAAACTACAGGAACATGATTTACACTTAAAGTACAGTAATAAGTTTTTTTTATCATATGAATTGTTCAGATAGTAAAGCCAATGATACCTTATAAGAAGAAAACAAATTCCTAATTTGTAGATCTGTAAAACTACAGTAATAAATGTCTTTATGTGTGATACTTAAGTTAATAATATTTTACCGTAACACATTTATCTGATAAATTCTCATTTATTCTCATCTAAACAAGTAGCTGAAATTTGTTCTTTTCTGCTTTCAAAAAGCCTCTTTTTGGAAAATATTGATGAAATGTAAGCATATTATAAAGGTAATATAAATTTATATTATAAATATAAATGATTAAGCCAAGATTTTTGTCTAGGAATCATGCCATATAATCCGTAGAATCTGTGTACGAAGTAAGGAGATCTAAATATCCCCTATCAAGATGCAATTTGCATTTGTGATTTGTGTGAACTGAACCCAGACATTAGATGTAAAATTAAGATCAGTGATTGACAAGCATCTTAATCCAGGCTGACATGGCTATTAAGATTCTGAAGAATAACTGTGTAATTCACAATGTATTAGTAAAGAGTTATCTTTAGGAAAGGTAGAAATGAAAAACAAAGCCAGATTATGATGTAGTTGGTGCAAATAATTACAACATTATATTTTATAATATAAGAAACACTTATCAAAATTATTTAAAGGTACTTTAGTAGTTTAAGAATAGATAGCCTAGTTTAAGATATCATATTTGAAAACAATATCACTGGAAAGAAGGAAAAAATTAAAAATCTTGCAATAATTGACTGAATTGAATCAGGCAATTGAATTGTTTAGCTTTTGATATTAAAAGCAGAGCAAGAAAGAGGCCATAAACATGTACATCTCTTGAGGAGAAGCGAGGCCAAGTTATAGACCTTTGGCCCATAATACTAAAGTTCAGAGACAAAAAATAGGTCAAGTTTTCCTTTTAGGAATACTCCACCTCCAGCTTGCAGCTCCTCTTGCTGAATCACTGGAAAAAGAGCAGAACCTTAAACGTAAGAGCTACGAGGATTCCAAAGTGTTCAAGAAATGATCCATGAGGCCCAGCACAACTCCACCCACATCAGAGAGAATTCTCCTTATCCAAGAATGAGTAAGGAGAAAAATATTGAACTAATAGTTTAGTCAGAGAATATTCCACAAGGATATGAACAAAGAATAAAAGAAATTATGAGTATTAAATACAAGAAATTTAAAAATATATGAACTTCATAAAAGTTATTGCTGCAGAAATCAAAGTAAATTTTCTCCTCAAGAATATTCATGTCAGTGTTATTTTTTAAATGGAAGCAACTAAAATGCCCCAAAATATGGAAATATAAAGTAAACTGAAATGTCCATACAATGAAATACAATAGAATCTTTCTTAAACTGATGATGGGGAAAATGACAAGAAGTAATTTTTTAAAAATGTAGTGTGTATAAGGTATTCATATGGCATATACAAATATATCTATTGAAAGATAAAACAAGATGATAATAATGAGTAGGTTAATTTTTACATATGTCTCATAGCCTTTCTCTAATTTTAGACTTCCTTTACAATAAATTACAAAAGAGACTTTAATGGAAATAATGGAGCAGAAAAGCATAAAAGGTAGCCCCTTATGGGAGTGAGAGTTCACTGTTAAAGAATAAGAATGAGGAATGCTTCCTAACTCATTTCCGCAAATAGGAAAGAGGAAAACGAATATTGCATTAACACTGAGAGAAGAGGAGTCAAAAAGAACAATCATAACAGAATATAAATCAACCCTAAGGTTTTTCCTTAAGACTGTGCTTAAAAACTCACTACATGAAATCATTCCATCTCTGTCCAGGATAAAACCTGGGCAGGCCCCACAGCTGTTCACTCAGTTGATAAAACTTCCCTGCTCACTATGGTGCTCACTAAAGAGTCCACTCTGTAATTCACCTGCCCAAATAGATACAATAAAAGTCTCAGACAGAGTCAAAGTTAAGATCTCCATATTCCAGGTAGACCAACTTCTCCTCCCACCCCATCTAACAACTCCAGAGTTGGGGAAGATTTAAATGATAATAGGGTCTTTCTTAAGTGGAATCCTTTCATCTGCAGTATAGTATAATAGAGTTAGATCTGCCTGGACATTTATGCTTCCCTCCTCAGCTCCTGGTCCAAACTGACTCTCTTAATTGGGCCCTTATCTTTCTTACTCTCTCTGCCTCTCTAATGGTTCGTGATGATGAACCCAGCCCTTTGAGCACTGACGAACGTGAGTCCTTTTCCAAACCACCCCAGACAATTACTTCACTGCCTCAAATTGTCTTTTATTTTTCCTAAGCAAGGAAATATAAATTAATTTGTTCAAAACACTCCTAAACTTCAGAGATATCTATCAAAGTCTCCAAGTAGTCTTATTTAAGTTTTATCATTGTATCTGTGGTAAGAGGTAAGCATGATCCCCTCACAGCAAATTTACAATTCCATTTTGATAATAATTTCAATTGAGCTGTTATATCTTCAAGTGGTTGAGAAGCCAAGGCCTGCAAATACAGTTCTGAACTCTTTTGCAAATCCTGATAGGTGGACATTTTCTTTGCTGTTTCTGGTTGACGAAGGGGATGGAATGATAGGTTTCTTTGACTTAGCAGAAATCCTGTGTACGGACCTAGTTTATGTCTTCTGCACAACAGCTCAGCACCACATGCCTTTAGGTCTTCTTCTCAGGGACCTGCTTCCCAGCCAGTGACCTCACATCGCCTCTCATAGTCTTCGGAGCCATAAAGTCACAGTCTTATTATACATACCATTATGTCAGCGTGTATTGGGGCTGAAGAAGTTTACCAGTGGCCACCGTAAAAAGTCTCACTCAGGATCAAGATGGTGGCGTGAGAGGTGACACGGAGAAGTCCTCCCAAAACCACAAATAGTACAAAAATATAGTTAATTAATACAACCAACCCTAAAACGTCAAGGAGAAAGAAGGCAGCACCAGTCTGCATACAGACCTCATGAACAGAGCAGACCTCACGACATAGGGTAACATACGAAAGCCTTAATCCGGCGGGACCCAAGCCCTTCCCCGACCCCAGCTCACCAGCAGGAGGAAGAGAAATGGAGGGGAGAGGGGGTGGAAACCCTGGGACTGCTGGACACCTAGCCCTGGACATCTGCTTTGTGAGTGGAAGCCTATATTGTGTGGTGCTGCGGACGTTGGGAGCTCGGACAGGTGGAGGGTCTGGGAGACTGACATTCCGGCCATATGTGGAGCAGGGGATCCACACCCGGCTGCTCTGTGTCAGAGGAAAGGCAGGGAGTCTGAGAGGCTTCCTAGCAGCCAGAGGGCTGCTGAAGGGGCGGGGGTTGCATGGAGTTCGCTGCATGGGAGAAGGGATAGGGGCACAAGGTTGCCTGGGCGCGCTCTGCCCAGCAGATTGGGAACTTTGAGGAGCTTCAGGAGCTCCATGCCTCCACCTTCCTACTCAGTTCCGAGGCCCCCACAGTGACACACAGCCTGCCAAGCCTTCCTACTGCCCACAGGCACCTGCTCGCAAACCAGCAGTCACTGCGCTGGCATCAGGCCAGCTAGAGGGAGGCCACGCCTACAACAGATAGAGACCCAGAGCACAGAGGTTTACATGTGTGTGCTTGGCCCACTGGTCCTGACACTGGAGACAGGCACTGCAGATGGGAATCAGGAAACAGATCTTTTCTCCCCCCAGGCACCAGCTCTGCTCCCCTACGACTCCCAACCTCACTCTAGGGGCTGAGAAGCTCCAGACTCTGGAGTTTCTGCGCACCAGTGGGCACCACACAGAAATATGAAACGTCAAAACAACATGGCTCAGACCAAAATCTCACAAACCCCAGAAGAAGGGCCAAATGAAACTGAACTCACCAATCTTCCTGAAAGAGAGTTCAAAATAAAAATTATAAACATGCTTATGGAGGTACAGAAAAATATTCAAGAACTCAGGAACAAATTCAAGTTGGAGATGATTCAATATTTAAGAAATTCAATATCTGAAATGAAACAAACAATGGAGTGATTTAAAAGCAGATTAGATGTAGTAGAAGAGACAGTAAATGGAATAGAAATTAGACAAGAGAAATACAAAGAAGCTGAGGCACAGAGAGAAAAAAGAATCTCTAAGAATGAAAGAATATTGAGAGAACTGTGTGTCCAATCCAAACGGAATAATATTTGCATTACAGGGGTACCAGAAGAAGAAGAGAGAGAAAAAGGGATAGAATATGTCATTGAGGAGGTAGTTGCTGAAAACTGCCCCAATCTGGGCAAGGAGATAGTGTTTCAAGCCATGGAGGTGCACAGATCTCCCAACACAAGGGACCCAAGGAAGACAACATCAAGACATATAATAATTAAAATGGCAAAATCAAGGATAAAGACAGACTTTTAAAAGCAGGAAGAGACAGAAAAAATATCACATACAAAAGAAAACCCATCAGGCTATCATCAGACTTCTCAACTTAAACCTTATAGGCCAGAAGGGAGTGGCATGATATATTTAATGAAATGAAGCAGAAGAGCCTTGAACCAAGAATACTCTACCCGGCCATTTAAATTTGAAGGTGGGATTCAACAATTTTCAGATAAGCAAAAGCTGAGATAATTTACCTCCCACTAACCACCTCTACAGTGCATTTTGGAGGGACTCCTATGGACGGAAGTATTCCTAAGACTAAATAGATGTCACTTAAGGGATAGACAAAGAGTACAGAATATGATTCATAACACACAAAGAATGGAGAAGGAAGAAAAAGGAGGGGAAAAAAAGAGCCTTTAGGTTGTGTTTGTAATAGCTTATGAAGTGAGTTAAATTAGACTGTTAGATAGTAAGGGAATTACCCTTGAACCTTTGGTAACCACAAATCTAAAGCCTGCAATGGCAATAAGTACACACCTATAGAAAGTCACCCTAAATGTAAATGGTCTGAATGCAGCAATCAAAAGACACAGAGTTACTGAATGGATAAAAAAACAAGACCCATCTATATGCTGCCTACAAGAGACCCACTTCAAACCCAAAGACATACAGACCAAAAGTGAAGGGATGGAAAAAAATATTTCATGCAACTAATAGGGAGAAAAAAGCAGGAGTTGCAGTACTTGCATCAAACAAAAATAGACTTCAAAACAAAGAGAGTCATAAGAGACAAAGAAGGACATTACATAATGATAAAAGGGTCAGTCCAACAAGAGGATATAACTATTATAAATATCTATGCACCCAACACAGGATCACCTACATATGTAAAACAAATACTAACAGAATTAAAAGAGGAAATAGAAGGCAATGAATTCATTTTAGAAGAATTGAACACACCACTCACTCCAAAGGACAGATCAACCAGACAGAAAATATATAAAGAGACTGAGGCACTGAACAACATATTAGAACAGATGGACCTAACAGACATCTACAGAACACTCCATCCAAAAGCAACAGGATACACATTCTTCTCCAGTGCACATGGAACATTTGCAAGAATAGATCACATACTAGGCCACAAAAATCACCTCAGTAAATTCAGAAGGATTGTAATTGTACTAAACAGCTTCTCAGACCACAAAGGTGTGAAACTAATAATAAATTACACAAAGAAAACAAAAAACTCCCACAAACACATGGAGGATTAACAACATGCTCCTAAATAATCAATGGATCAATGACCAAATAAAAACAGAGATCAAGCAATATATGGAGACAAATGACAACAATAATTCAACACCACAAAAACTGTGGGATGCAGTGAAGGCCATACTAAGAGTGAAATATATTGCAATACAGGCCTACCTCAGGAAAGAAGAACCCAAATGAACAGTCTAAACTCACAATTAATAGAACTAGAAAAGGAAGAACAAATGAGGCCCAAAGTCAGTAGAAGGAGGGACATAATAAAGATTAAAATAGAAATAAATAAAATTGAGAGGAATAAAACAATAGAAAGAATCAATGAAAGCAGGAGCTGGTTCTTTGAGAAAATAAACAAAATAGATAAACCCTTAGCCAGACTTATCAAGAACAAAAGAGAGTCTACTCACATAAACAGAATCAGAAAAGAGGAAGGAAAAATCACAATGACAACACAGCAATACAAAGAATTATTAGAGAATACTATAAAAAATTATGTTAACAAACTGGATAACCTAGAAGAAATGGACAACTTTCTAGAAAAATACAAGCTTCCATGGCTGATCCAGGAAGAAACAGAAAATCTGAATAGACCAGTTACCAGTAAAGAAATTGAATTGCCAATCAAAAAACTGCCTAAGAATGGAACTGTGTCCAGATGGTTTCACTGCTGAATTTTATCAAACATTTAGTGAAGACCTAATACCCATACTCATTAAAGTTTTCCAAAAAGTAGAAGAGGAGGGAATACTCCCAAACTCATTCTACAAGACCAACATCACTCGAATACCAAAACCAGGCAAAGACACCACAAAAAAAGAAAATTACAGACCAATATCCCTGATGAACAGAGATGCAAAAATACTCAACAAAATATTAGCAAACCGAAATCAAAAATACATCAAAAAAGATCCATCATGATCAAGTGGGATTCATCCCAGGGATGCAAGGATGGTACAACATTCGAAAATCCATCAACATCATCCACCACATCAACAAAAAGAACAAAAACCACATCATCATCTCCATAGATGCAAAAAAAGCATTCAACAAAATTCAACATCCATTCATGATAAAAACTCAATAAAATGGGTATAGAGGCCAAGTACCTCAACATAATAAAGGCCATATATGACAAACCCACAGCCAACATTATACATAACAGTGAGAAGCTGAAAGCTTTTCTTTTAAGATCGGTAACAAGACAAGGATGCCCACTCTCGCCACTTTTATTCAACATAGTTCTGGACATCCTAGCCATGGCAATCAGACAACACAAAGAAATAAAAAGCATCCAGATTGGCAAGGAAGAAGTCAAAGTGTCCTTGTTTGCAGATGACATGATAGTGTACATTAAAAACCCTCTAGAATCTACTCCAAAACTAATAGAACTAATATTTGAATTCAGTAAAGTTGCGGGATACAAAAGTAATACACTGAGATCATTTGGTACTTGTCTTTTTCGGCCTGGCTTATTTCACTGAGCATAATACCCTCCAGCTCCATCCATGTTGTTGCAAATGGTAGGATTTGTTTTTGTCTTATGGCTGCGTAATATTCCATTGTGTATATGTACCACATCTTCTTAATCCATTCATCTACTGATGGGAACTTAGGTTGCTTCCATTTCTTGGCTATTGTAAATAGTGCTGCAATAAACATAGGGGTGCATCTGTCTTTCTCAAACTGGGCTGCTGCATTCTTGGGGTAAATTCCTAGGAGTGGGATTCCTGGGTCGTATGGTATTTCTATTTTGAGTTTTTTGAGGAACCTCCAAGAACAAAGGAAAAAAAATGAAGGAACAAAACAGCAGCAGACTCACAGAACCCAAGAATGGACTAACAGTTACCAAAAGGAAAGGGACTGGGGAGATGGGTGGGAAGGGAGGGATAAGAGGGTAAAAGGGGCATTACGATTGGCAGACATAGGGTGGGGGGGCACGGGGAGGACTGTACAGCTCAGAGAAGACAAGTAGTGATTCTCATCTCACTACACTGATGGACAGTGACTGTAATAGGGTTGGTGGGGGGGACCTGATGAAGGGGGTAGTTTAATCATCACAATATTGCTTATGTAATTGTAGGTTAATGATACTAAAATAAAATAAATTGTAAAAAAAAAAAAAAGTAATACACAGAAATCTGTTGCATTCCTATACACTAACAGTGACCTAGAGAAAGAGAAATCAGGAAAACAATTCCATTCACAATCACATCCAAAAGAATAAAATACCTAGGAGTAAACTTAAGCAGGAAGTGAAAGACCTGTACCCTGAAAACTACAAGATACTCATGAGAGAAATTAAAGAAGATACCAATAAATGGAAACACATCCTACACTCTTGGCTAGGAGGAATTAATATTGTCAAAATGGCCATCCTGCTTAAAGCAATCTAAAGATTCAATGCAATTCCTATCAAAATACCAACAACATTCTTCAATGAACTAGAGCAAATAGTTCTAAAATTCATATGTAAGCACAAAAGACCCCGAATAGCCAAAGAAATCCTGAGAAGGAAGAATAAAGCTGGGGGGATCTCACTTCCCAACTTCAAGCTCTACTACAAAGTCACAGTAATCAAGACAATTTGGTACTGGCATAAGAACAGACCCATAGACCAGTGAAACAGAATAGAGAGCCAAGATATAAACCCAAGCATATATGGTCAATTAATATATGATAAAGGAGCCATAGATATATAATGGGGAAATGACAGCCTCTTTAAAAGCTGGTGTTGGCAAAACTGGACAGCTACATGTAAGAGAATTAAACTGGGTTACTGTCTAAACCCATACACAAAAGTAAACTCAGAATGGATCAAAACCTGAATGTAAGTCATGAAACGATAAAACTCTTAGAAAAAATATAGGCAAAAATCTCTTGGACATAAACACAAGCAACTTCTTCATGAACATATCTCCCTGGGCAATGGAAACAAAAGCAAAAATGAGCAACTGGGACTATATCAAGCTGAAAAGCTTCTGTACAGCAAAGGACACCATCAGTAGAACAAAAAGGCATCCTACAGTATGGGAGAATATATTCATAAATGAAATATCCGATAAGGGGTTGACATCCAAAATATATAAAGAGCTCATGCACCTAAGCAAACAAAAAGCAAATAAGCCAATTAAAAAACGGGCAGAGGAGCTGTACAGACACTTCTCCAAAGAAGAAATACAGATGACCAGTAGGCACATGAAAAGATGCTCCACCTTGCTAGTCATCAGAGAAATGCAAATTAAAACCACAATGAGATATCACCTCACACCAATTAGGACGTCCAACATCCAAAAGACAACAAATGTTGGCAAGGATGTGGAGAAAGGGGAACCTTCCTACACTGCTGGTGGGAATGTAAACTAGTTCAACTACTGTGGAAAGCAGTATGGAGGTTCCTCAAAAAACTCAAAATAGAAATACCATTTGAGCCAGGAATTCCACTCCTAGGAATTTACCCTAAGAATGCAGCAGCACAGTTTGAAAAAGACAGATGCACCCCTGTGTTTATTGCAGCACTATTTACAATAGCCAAGAAATGGAAGCAACCTAAAGGTCCATCAGTAGATGAATGGATAAAGAAGAGGTGGTACATGTACACAAAAGAAGAAAGTAGCAAGAGATAAAGACGGACATTACATAATGATAAAGGGGTCAGTCCAACAAGAAGATATAACCATTATAAATATATATGCACCCAACACAGGAGCATCAGCATATGTGAAACAAATACTAACAGAAGTGAAGGAGGAAATAGACAGCAATGCAAT
>JAQQAC010000477.1:1540075-1568750 GCA_029783875.1 Phataginus tricuspis
GCTGATACAATATACATTAAAGGGAAAGTTCTTCAAGGATCTGAGACAGAGATGTAAAGTTCATCCACAAATCTAAGTGCTATCTTGTACGTAGGACACCAGAGCAACTGGAGATACTAGGAACATAATTAACATACAAAAAGATGTGTCAAGTAACTTTCTGCGATAGCTCTGGAAATTTACCAGAGACTTTAATAGTTGTGGTTGGCTCTGGGGAGGAAACTGGGGCCTTTATGCTGAACATCCTATTATTAAAAATGTTAGTTTTTTTCCCATGTACATGTATTACTTTTAGCTTTTAAAAAAATTAATAAACTTTTGAGAAACAAAAATAAATAACCTTCTGTGTAGTATTTATTAAAGGTCACAAAATGAATCCCCACTCAAGAAATTACTAAAAACAAAATATTATTTTCAAATTGTAAACTCCTTTGTTGTAATATATCAGAGAAAAGTTAGTACAATGTTGATATTAACATAGATATTGATAATACATATTTTGACGCAGAAATATAAAATGTTTCCTTAAGGATATCATATTTCACATAATTTGTTATCATGTTCAAAAATGTACTAACACGGCTACTACAAATTTGGTTCATTAATTCATTACACAAACCAAAATTAATTATGAGCCCATTAGGTTTTTGACTCATATACTCACATATTACAGAGAAAAGGCATAAATAAGGTGAGCAAATGTCAGTTTATTTTTAGACAAATTTAAAAATAAAATACTTCAAGTGTCCTGTGACTTCCATTCTATTGTGTCATATCTCCAACACCATCTTTAAAACGCCATTTACCAAAATCCGGAAGTAGTCTCCAGAATCCCTAGGAAATATTTGAGGCCACACATGAAATAGATTTTCTTCTTTCCCTTAAAAGCCACCATTAGGAGATTACCACTTGCTTATTCGGTGTAGTCTATCAGACATATTGGCTATAGGTGTGGCTACCAGAAGCCGTTTGCTTATCAGGCACTTCTGAGCATTCTCCAGGTCATTAAACACCAGTAGAACAATCTGGGTGTTGAACATATTTCAGAGGGAAAAAAAGGATTTGCTCTGCTTTACATATTGTTCAGATATTTATTGCATCAACTGAAATTGTGGACAGTTTTTAAAAAAAGGGTGAAAAGTGCTAATATCTTTCCAGAAGTCAGCACTGTGTACTACCAAATAAAATTCCTTTTTAGGAGAAATTCTATCTAAATCTTTTACACAATGTGCTGCAAGCTAATTCGTAAGTGGTGATGAAATGCCACACAGCTGGGCGCTCCTTGCAGATTTGCTGAAGCACGCCTCCTTTAATCAGGGCCTTTGGATCTTCCTTTAGAAGCCTTGAAGTGATTTAAAGAATCTGACCATAGCAATTACCAAGCTCACACATGGCACAATTTCATTAAAGATCCTTTCCCTGCTCATTAGCGTCAGCCAGACATGACATAGGAATTCTCTAAGATTGCTTAGAGGCATTATTTTTTTATTCTACATGTTTCCAGTGGATTATGCTATCTGTCAGAGATTATTGTACAGTTTTTGTGCTGTATAGTAGATTAACAATGTGGGACTTAAAGGAACGGGAGTATCCCTGAGTACAGCTGACTCAATGAGCTATATCGTAGAGGATAGCCTTCACTTCTGTGTAAGATAGCTTTTACTTTCTAACTGGAATTTATTCTAGTCTTAGTTTTATAATTTTTTTTTTACTGTAAGGGAAAACAATTGGATTTTTCATTCATCCAAGAGGAGTTTCTTACTTTTTAAAGCAATACTACTTTAACAGAAATAGGTGTCTCATGAATCTTACTTTGTGCTGCCTCTAACACCACAAATTTTGTTTACTTAGTATTGTTCACCCACATTGAAAGCTGTTCAAAGACTTGTTTTGTGACTGTCACATATCCAATCAGTCCTTGGTTTACAAATCTGCTCTCTAAGGCAAAGCTGTTCATTAGAAGTTAAAGGCCAGGGTTTACACCCAACTGAATAGAGAATCCTTCCCATGGGAAAGTTCCCACAGCATTACCAGTTTCTTAAATGGATACTAGAGGACAGAACATCCTTATCAACAGGTCACTAAGACCACCCAAACCAGAATGAAGTAACACTGAAAAAGTAATCAAGGTTGCCAAAAAAGGGGTAAATAAACGCTGAACAGGCAAACTAGCAAAAAATAATGGACATTTCCTAACTAAACTAAATTAATGCTTCTGTCTGACATAGATACACTTTGAGGTTCTCCATAAATATGAAGAGCCATTTATTCATTAGTGTTTTAATAATATAGGCCCTACAGTCAGACAGACCTGCCTCACATCCTAGCTCTATCTCTTCAAATTACAGAACTTTGAGCATATTTCATTATTTAGTTGTGCCTCATTGCACTCCATTATTAATTGCATAGAAGTCATCGTGAATATTAAAAAATTATATAAAATTCCAAATGTAGTCAGCCCGGACTAATTACTGTTACTAGTATGATCTACGATTATTATAGGTAACACGTAGGGAGAGCTTAGCATGAGGTAAGCTTTGTATGTGTTAGCTATAATGATGGTAAAAGTAACCATTATTATTTTTATTAACTAACAAAATACATCCTGGCACATCAAAAGGATATTTTTTCAAATGAGAATTAACTAGACTAGGAACTTCCTTTCATTAAACAACCAATTAAGTACCATAAATTGAAAATATAAAAATTATAAAATCAGAGTGGATGAAATGGCTTTGTCTTTATAGAATAATAATAACTACTAATATTATTAAAGTTACCTTTACCTGAGCACTTATTCTGATCTAGATGCAATGCATAATGCCATCTAATGCTGAAAGATAATAGTAATTGTGAAACACAATAATAATATCAGAACTTCCCAAGGAAGTGGGCAGAAGAGGATAGAAATTTTCTGGGGCCTAAACATTTTTAATATGGGAGGCTAAAAAATAATGTTGAATTATAATTATATAATTATGTACAGGATCTTGGAGAGATTCTTTACTAGCCACTTGGATAGTCTGCCTCTGGTAGGAGGTACTTCATTATCATAATTTTACTGATAAGAAACGTGAGCCATAGAGTGTTGAGGTAGCATGACCAAAGAACGTTAGAGCTAGCCATCAAACTTGACATTGTGTTTTCACTTTACTGAGATGAGAAATTTCAGTCTCAATGAGTTTATGGAACTTGCCAGAGATCCCAGAATTACTGAGTGGTGGAGGCAAAATGAAAACCTAGATCTGTCAAACTCTGAAGTTCATACTCTCTGTACTAGCTTGTGAAGAATTCTAGCACAGGATATTGAATTTTTTATTTCAGATTGTCATTGCTTTTGACCACAGAATGAAAAGAATGAGAGTTAGCTTAGATCCCAAAGGAAGTAAGGCTAATTTCAAAGATGAGATTGCTGTTTTCTGAGGGCACATACCAGACGTTATTTTGATATGTTTTAAATCAGGTATCTTTACAGTTCTTATCTGCAACACAATTTCATATCCATAGCCATTTATTATGTCATAGAACATTTAAAATTTCTAGACTAAATGTTCTATATAATTTTTGTCCTAAGGCTTTCTGAGTTTTAAATTAAAAAACCTACCATAATATAAGTAACCTGCTCTTTGGGGATGTAGACAAATTTTGTTCTAACTTTAGCACTCAAGAAATTGCTCCTTTTATTTCATTACTATAACCCTCCAAAGAACATCCTTTCTCTTTGCCTATGTAAACTGAGACAAAATTAATGGTTCTCCCCTTATGAACATAAATGGAAAAGTAAGTTAATTCCAAATGTATCTTAATATGATATATTGAGATCAGAATAAAGTTGGGAAATGTAACTTTTTCCACAAAAGTTATTACCTATAGTATGTATAGGCATTCAAAAGTTTTACATAACTTGGCAATCTAGAGGAAATTCTTACATTTAAAACCTTTGATTCTTGTTCCATTAGGGTGCCTATCAGATAAACAGGAGACTTCTGAATTTATCAATTATCCAACAATTGATTGACATGAAACAGTGGCCATAACACTTGAGGTTCTTTAACAGGACTTAGTAACCCTTTAAATAATTCTTTTTCTCATATCACTCAACATAAATATACACGATATTTATAGGTATAATATGAATCAGTAGCATCTCTGAACTATTAGTTACAGAAAGGTCCTTTTACGATAAAGGGTAGCAATCAGCTCATGACCATGGAATTCACTGACAATGGGAACTGTTATGATATTAAATAATGTTACAGGTCAGTGGTTTTAATATTTCGGTCCAGTGCTGATCTCTGATTTTTTAAAACACTTCACAGCAAAATAACAACACTAATGATACTACAGAAAAATTTCCATTAAGCTGAAGTTATTCCTTTTAAACATTTACCTTTTATTTTGAGGTTGTTTTTCCTTCTTTTTAGGTGTTAAAATATTCTTCCTTTAATGTATCTAAAATGAATGGCAGGGTTATTTTTTAAAGTTGCCTTAACTCAGAAAAATAAAAAGTTAGTATTCTCTATACAGTACCTAATTTTTAAATAAAATGTCACTTTGCCATAAAAAAAATCTAAAGATATAGGAGCCAGTACTATAAAGAAGTTAGTATGGCATATATTTTTGGTTAAAGGAGCATGCATGTATCTTAGAACCCTTAGTGACATAACCATCTCAAAAAGATAAATAAATAAAAAACTTATGCCAGAAAGATTCTGTCTCCTCTTCGTTGTATCTTCACATGGACAGACACCTGTGAGAATACTGATTTGCTTTCCTGAACTGCAGAGCTTCTGCAATCACCACTATTGGTGCATTTACAGAATTCCTTGTTCACTATTATGCTATGCTGCACAAAACTATTACAGGCTAGGGGCATATTTTATGATAAAGGAAGTGTAGCAATGAGCTTATACCCATGAAATTTACTGGGCTTGATGTATGTCGCATCTCATAGAAGCAATATGCTTGATAGGTAATGGCCAGATGATGACTTAAAATGATTCCTGTGAGATTGAACCTTGTGCTGCCAGGATCTATTTTACACATTGTTAAATATGCCATTAACAAGTAGCCAATATATAGTATCAAATTCTCCACTGGCAGTGTGCACAGATCTGTGATTTCAAAGCAATGACCTTCTCAGTGTTCGATAAGCTAATGAAATTTATATATCTGCCTTTGACAGGACCCTGAGTTCCATGGATTCAGAGGTATTATTTGCCAGTGGAAGACTATTTTCCTGGACTGGGTCATGATTCCAAAGAACTGGAAGCTGAAAACGTCCCTGGCCAATTTGATCTCCTTGGCCACTGAATGAACAGGATGAGATAAGGCTCACTGTACTGTGCAGGGTGACTGGTGCTGATTACTGGGGGAGGACTGGGTTGTTCCTATTTAATGGCGTCAATGAGAACTATGCTCAGCTTCAGGCAGACGCCCTTGAATGCCTTTTGGTGTTCCCATGCCCAGTAGGGCTCATCCATGGAAAACTGTAAGAACGCAGTTGATATAAGGTTAATCAGGACCCGGTTTCAGCAATGGTTTGATCATCCATCATGTAGTGTCATTAGGCCGAGGCAGAGGATGAGAGAAATATGGACTAGTGGTGGAAAGCAGCTATAATTGTCAACCTGGCCTCATTTATGATGACAGAGAGTGGGCTATAGTAGTTATTTCTTTTTATTGAAGTATCATATTGATATAAAATCTTATATTGGTTTCGAATATACAACACAGTGGTTCAGCAGTTACTCATATTATTAAATCCTCACCCCCACTAGTGTGGTTACTATCTATCAACATACAAAGATGTTACAGAATCATTGACTGTATTCTCCATGCTGTACTACCGTCCCCCTGACCAACTTATATTGTTGATTGAGAATTATTGTGCTCCTTTGTCCCCCTCACTCTGCCCCCCAACCTGCCCCAACCCCTCCCTTTTGGTCACTTCTCAATGTTTATGAGTCTACTGCTGTTTTTGTTCATTCTCTTTTGCTTTGTTTTTATATTCCACAAATAAGTGAAATCATATAGTATTTGTCTTTCTCTGCCTGGCTTATTTCACTGAGCATAATACGCTCTAGATCCATCCATGTTGTTGCAAATGTCAGGATTTATTTTCTTTTAATGGCTGAATAATATTCCATTTTGAATATGTACCACATCTTCTTTATCCAGTCATCTGTTGGTGTTCACTTAGGTTGTTACCATATCTTGGCTATTGCAAATAGTGTGGCAATAAACATAAGGGTGCATATATCTTTTCAAATCAAGGATTTTATTTTCTTCAGGTAAATTCCTATAAGTGGAATTACTGGACCTAATGGTATTTGTATAGTAGCTATATTTTTATTTTTATACTACTTAATAAGTTCTTCTCCACAACATTCCTCTTTTCTCCAATACTCTATATACAGAGAACATAAGAGTCATTAAGTTTCGAGGCTGTAGGTAGGAATAAGAACTAATTAGTGACACCCTTGTATGATAGATACCTGATTGGACTTCATGCTTTCTATCATTGGAGACACAAATTTCACACATAGAAAGAAGACAAAAGAGGATGCTGAAAGGAAAAAAGAGTAGACTGTGCTGCGTACGCTTGCCCTTCCAAATTCAGTTCACTCTGTTTCTCCATTCTGCTCTATTTCTTCAGGAGGCTGATCTCAGTGGACTACATCAGTAAGACACACCATTGTGTGTCAGATACAATCTTTGGGGCAGGAGGTGAAAGAGACAGAAAGACAGAGAGGTTAAAAAGGGAAAGGTAGGGAGAAAAAGGAGAGGAAAGATACACAGCTATGTAACCTCATAGGGGTCTCTCTGTGAAGTTGCCCTGTCCTTCACGTAAAGGTCACTTATATCTTCAAGGTGGCTTCTCTCAAGGTCATCAGTTCCGTCATGACTCTCTTTCTTCTGGATCCCAGTTTCCTCCCTCCTTCTGACACTTTAGACTTAGGGGTACTAATAGCTAAGCTACTGTTAGGTCTGGATCCCCACATTACTCCTGTGTCCTCCCCCCCCTTTTCTAATTATATTTTTGAAATAATCTCTTTCTGAATTATCTAAATGTATTGAAGCCATCTGTTTCCTGTAGGAACTCTGACCATCTACTTTCATTTCATACTAAGGGTAGAAAACACTGAAGCTAGAGGAGATTTGTGTCAAAAAAAAATTCAGAAAACAGAATGTATGTGCAGGAACAGGGAAACCAAGGCAAAGAGACAGACAGGCAAGGTGCAGTATTCCACGAGTAGAAAAAAAGCTATTAATTTTTTAACATATAATTTGTAACAGATGCTTTGTACAATATATTGGAATAGTAGACTAATAAACCTCCTTTTAAAAATAGTGAGAATCTCTCAAGGTAGATACTAGGCATTTTCTGCTGAAAATAATGATTTATATACAAGCCACTGAAACTCAAGTCAGCATGTGTAAAGTACAACACAGAATAAACAAAAAGGAATCAGCAACACTTGATCAATATCAGAAGCAAAAGACATCCTCTTGGGGCAGAACAAGACCACTCTCAGAGCTGTACCTAAGGGAATTTTAGTTTCTTAACTGTAGGCAAAACTGTAAATGGGTATATGTTATTATATTCTCTTGTATACTATTAATTTTCAATTAAACATTACCGACTGTATTATGATTATTAACACCTCTTTTTGTTTGTTTTTGTAAGGTTCTAAATTTTTTAAATCTTAGTATTGTGATAGGTACAGTACGTAGATATAAATGTAGGTAGGTACATAGTGCACAGGTTAATAGATTTATCATCTGAACTGGTTTGTACTGACCCTATTGTGTTTTACTCATAAAATACCGTGTTTTAGAATGGATTGTTGAGAGAACAGAGAGCACCATTATTAAGAATATATTTTCTGAAGACTTTTTTACAAATATCTAGGTATGCTGCAAGTTACTCATAAATGGCAAACTATTATTTATGGAAAAATAAACAAGCTGCCTTTATTAAATGATAAGAATTTGCCTATACTATTGAAACCTTACGTTGCTCTGAGAGTTCCTGACCATGGTCATTTCCTATTGCACTTCATTTTTTGCCTTTCTGGATACATAAAACAATAAGATAAAACAAGTTATATACTACAATTCTATTTATCAGTATGATGTTTTGTAGTTTTTAAGCCATAACATATTTACTTTCCCTTTAAATTGCCCTCTTGAAACTAGTGGATGTGAATTTTTTATCTTGAACCACAATGTTTTCTAGTGTATCTTTGAAAAAGTTAGACTTTTCTTATAGAAAGAAGTTTCAAAGTCAGTTCTACTATACAATAGACTTATTTTTTAATTTAACAAACTTTCTAAAAAATGTTTAAATACTACAAAAGCTCTCTTATACTATGTTCTGGGTAGATCTTGTAATTAATATGAAGAGAGTAAAATGATAATTATGGCATTTAAAAAGTAAGGTATGGTGTGAACTGAAGGTATTAGTGAAAATGGTTATAGACAAAGAAAAATACATAGACATATATGTATAAACATAGACATGGGTATAGAGATATGTAGAAATAGAATTTTAATTTCAGCCACTACATGATGTAATTGATTATGAATAATAAAATTACAACTTTATGCTATTTTTATATTCTACATTTCTAAAAATAAATAACATTGTCTTCTTCAAAAGTCAAGTTGAAATAATCTATTCCCAGTGAGCTAATGAAAGTGATCTTATTTCAGACAATAATTTTTACAGATGCATAGATAAATTGCTATTAAGTTAAATACATAATTCAAGTTTTCAAATTAAAATTATAATGTAATTTTATACTTTAATTGAAATTACTTTGAGAGAATACTAGGGAAAGAGAGCAGAAAAGATAACCGAGTCAGATACCAACCTTCAAAGGACTCTGAGGAAGTCAGAGGAAAGAATAGGGTAAAACATTATCTTGCTCATTTTTGACTACTAGGAAATAGTGATGTAGCCAATACTCAAAATTATTTTCTAAAATCTCATCTTATAACTATTTTTAAATATAAGCAATCACACATTTTTATATATAAGTACTGCTATGTATTACTGTATTTTAAAAACCTAGGATGTTCTCGATATTGTTTAGTTTGGAAACTAGGAGGTTATATTAATTATTGATTTCACATTAATCATCTATATATGAAGAACAGAACTGTAAATTTGTTTTACTTTTGTTATCTTATAACTGCTCCCTCTTAGAAAACTGGTAGTTTGTGAGTTTCATAAGCACCATTCCCTATATTAAATCTCTCTTTGCTTAAATCAGATGACAAGATCACCATTATCTTTAGTTAAACCCATACTAAACATTAACTCATGGTGTTATTGGGTGGATAAAATGTGGGTGATAATTATAAAGCAGTTGGGAGAGTCAAGAGCTTGGTCTCAGTTAATGTTAGAATAATTAGTGGAGAGATCTCTTAATGAAGGTATTTTATTTGTGTAAACATATCTGTTTTATTGATGAAGCAAAATCTAAGATACTCTGTATGCTTTGCCAGAATTTAGGGTTAAATTTTCCAATGTCAACAAGTTTTTACTTTTATGATTTTGCTTCTCTTTATTATGTTCTTTCTTTTCACAAAAGCCAAAATGCAAACATTGCCAAGGTAATGTTTGAAGAATCTATCAAAGAATCAGTCCAAATGCATCATGACTGGCGGTAACAGTAATCGATTTAGATTGTCAAAAGGTAAATTGAAAAGTGGTGTATTCCTGCATCTGACCAATGTTGCTCAACAGTAATTCATTGATTTCGCTGTGTATATCCATACTAACATTTTTCTTTAAATTTTGGAATTGTTTCAAACAAATATTTAAAGTAATTTTCTTTGACTGTTCCTATGTATCTGTTGAAGAATTAAATACTAAGGAAATAGTTCAAATAATTGAAAGAAGAGAAATAGATGACTGTTTAGGTAGTTATAATTCTCTGAGATAAAGGCTCAAGAAAAATGAAAATAAAAGCCAATTGCTAAGTTATGCAGGAAATAAATGCATAACAATTCTTTTCAGAGAGTGGAATTTTGAATGGCATAAACATGTGCACACACATATATGTGAATGCCACCTTGTATGTACATATAAGCTCTATGTGTACATGAGTTATGACCGTGTAAGGGACAAAACTCATTAACTGTTCCCTTCATCTCATCCTACAATAGTGTCATCTACACAAGGACTCTCCTCAGTTTACATTTCATTGTTTTCCCTTCACCATTGGTTTTTACCTCTGTTCCCCCTTCCCACTGCTGTCTACCCTCATGTGTTTGGCATATGTTTTTAATATGCATGTACCCTTATTTTTTAAGTGGTGTTTGGTGTATGTGCTTTAGTTTTTTTATAGATGATATTCACCTACAAATAAAGTTTCTCCAATTTTTACATTCAACATTATATTTGAAGATCTATGAGCATATTTATCTCATTCCTTGACCTAAATTATACATGGTATTCCATTACAACTCATTTTTAATTTTTCTGCTTATTTTTGGACACACAGGTGCCCCAGGTACCTACTACCACAATCGTGAAACAATGGACAGTGACAGTGTCGCTTGGGCAAACACGCAGTAGTGCACTATAGCGTCACAGGAGACACACAGTCACGTTTCTGATAAGGACAGGTAGTTTGTCTTCCATAAGGGCTCTTCCAGATTACACTCCCTTCAGCAAGGTAAACCTGCTCTCAGTTCCCTGTAATCTCACCAACACTCGGTTCTAACTGACTTGTTATTTATTTCATATCTGATGCATGTAACATGATAGCTAATAAGAAAATATGTAATTTTCCTATCCAAATGAGGGAATTTTTATAGCTAAGAAGAGATATAATAGTAATTGCAAAAAGATAGCAATCATAAACTGAGATTATCCTGGGCAAACCAGGACACTCACTCTATAATATTAATATTTTAGTTATTTGTATTTAATTATTTAATTTTTAGTGAAGTTGAACATCTCATAAACAGATTAGTCAGCAGATTAATTCTTCTAATAAAGGCATATGCTTTGAATGTTTTCCCCCTAGCGTCTGTCTTTTTCTTATTATTGGACAAGAGTGCCTCTATATTTTACGTTCTAATTTCTTGGTTTCAATCATCTTCTCCCAATATACAATTCACCTTCCTGCATTCTCTATTATTTCCTTCACTAAACAGAAGTGTGAGTAAATCTATTTCATTATTTGGGGACTTTAACAATACTCTTTCACATAATGGTAACAAAAACAGTCTCTTGTTTTTTCTGTTATCACTGTATTTTACCTTTCACACTGAGCTCTTTGAACCATCTAATTAATTCTCACTTTCATAAAAGTTTGAGATCCAGAAAATCTTTTTTTTCCTACAGATAGAAGCCAGTTTCTCAATCTCATCTCCTCTACAATCTATCCTTATGCCAGAAATTTGCTAAACCATACCAGTCACACTCCAAATTCACCTGTATTCATGGAACATTTTTTTCTGAACAATTTTGTTACATTGTTCTATATTTTTTGGTCACATGCACATATCATGAGGTTTTTATTATGTCTACAATATGTCTTAATATCTGATAAAGCAAACATCCTTGTGTTTAGAACTCACGTAGGTATCTGTGGGTAAAATCTCATATATGAAAACTTTTGAATGGTAATTTTAATTGTATTGAATTCATTGTTTAGTTTTAATGCCAGAAACTTTTCAACACATGTGTGCAAACACCATCACCTGTATTTGGAAGACTAGCTAACGTCCCCACATGGCTTCCTGCCCAATAGGAGTGCCCTCAATTCTCAACTGCCTTTCTGCATTACCTGTATTTGTGTGTTTCCTTGTTTCTTAGATATGGAGTCAAATTCTTTCCTTTATCTACTACTGTAATTCAAATTTGATCTTATTATGTTTTATTTGTTCTATACATGACTATCAGATAATTTTGACTGATGTATATATTCTTTCTACCAATAATAAACTCATTATAGGTAGTTCCAGGACAAAAACTCTCATTACCATTTATCTTATTAACATCACTGAAAGATAGTGACACTTTTACTATACCAAATAAATTTTCAGAATGTAATGCTTGAGAAATCAACAGAATACCATGGAGAAGTTGCATAAATCATCCAATAGAATCCATATTAAACATGAATTATCCTTTTTTTAAAAAGCCATAGATTTTATCAGTGTGAGGAAAGGATTTTTGTCAGTGTAGGTTTTATTGCAAAAGGAAAAAGGGAAATTTCGTGACTGTTTTTGAATATATTTTGCTTAGGTCAACAACACTGTAATTCACATGGTTTGTGTTTTCCTTTCTGTTCCTTCAGAAACATTATTATTTAAAGTGAACCCGAAGTTTTCATACACCACTATCACATAAAGTTTAGTATGTACATTTCATTGCACTGCTACATGTACATAATCAACTGCAAGGTGATAATTTTATTAGTTTAAGATACAAGTGTTGTGGCCCCAAAACATCATGGGTCATAAGATTTCTCGTTTACTGTGCATAAATACATCATTTCATATATGTTTTCATAACTGTGACTTAAAAATATTATTCTTGTTAGTGTATATTTTAAAGACATTATTAAAAATCATCTTGCAAGATGAAAAAATCATCCTTCCAAGGACCAACAATGAATGCTACTGATGGATATTGCATCACACAGATGGGACGATGTCTTACATTCCATCCACAGTGCACTTAATGAACCAGGTCCATAGTTAGATAATTGTGTGTTGTATAAAGAAGAAAGGATCATAGGAAAGCATTTATGGTGTATTAAGAGAATGTATTGAATTGTGTACTTTTTTCATTTTAGGGAGTGAGTCTGTTTGCTTTATTTTGATTATGTCTTTTTTTTTATCATGTCAATTTTAGGTGTTCAGAAATCCTGTGTCCTAATTCTGCTCTGAATATTCCAGTGTTTTGTCTTGTTGCATTTCCATTCAGTTCAGCACTCAAAAATTATGTTCCACTTCCTACATGAAAA
The DNA here is from genome assembly GCA_029783875.1 of Phataginus tricuspis. Lineage (NCBI taxonomy): Eukaryota > Metazoa > Chordata > Mammalia > Pholidota > Manidae > Phataginus > Phataginus tricuspis. The sequence continues at coordinate 1,553,071 of JAQQAC010000477.1, forward strand.
TTTAAATAACTAAAACTATTTTGTGTCCCTTGGAAAATTCTGTGTGACCCAGCAGGAAATATATTCTGAGGCAAATGCAGCCTCCTGCAAATTATATAAACTGTTTCCTCTTTTGTGCCTACGAATTATATAAAGCTGAGAAAAACTAGCATAGAGAAAATGGGGGAATTCATTTTTGTTTTGTAAATCCAGTCAGGTGTCTAGCAAACTATCTTGCATAAACAATTAAAAGACTCAGAAATACTATGTTATGTGACTACTATAACACACTGAAAGTGCTATCCACTTCAGACTTAGGAACAGATTTGTAACAGGTTAACTAGCTATTTAATATCTTATTTGCAAAATATTTTTAACCGAGTACTTATAGTAGAGTTGCAAATATAGTACAGAGTCCTTCCATATACTTTTCACTGGGGTTTCCTGAAGTTAACATATTATACAAACATGGTATCTTTACCAAAGCTAAGAAAGAGTGACATCAATACAATATTCATTAACTAAACTATAGACTTTATTTGGATTTCTATTAATGTCTTTTTTTCTATCCCAGAATCCCATCAACGATACTATATGGCAGTTAATTGTAATACCCCATAGTCTCCTAAAATGTGTGATAGTTACCCAGTCTTCCCTTTTCTTTCATGACTCTGACATTTTTGAAGGGTAGAGGTCAGTCATTTTGTACAACATCTCTCTGTTTCAGTTTGTCTACTGTTTTTCACAGTTAGACTTGCATTATAGATTTGGGGGAAGAACACCACAAAGATAAAGTGTCCTTCTCATGACATATTAAAGATACATGACACTAACATAACTTATTACTGGTGATGTTAACCTACACTGCTTGGGTATAGGTGTGTCTGCCATGTTTCTCCATTGTAAAACTCCTCTCTCTCCACAATGAAGGGAACTAAGGTGAATTAAGCTTCATTTCTTATTAAGAGGGATATCAAAGAATATGTGGACAAACATCAAAACCAACATAGTAATTAATACATATTTTAGAGGAGATACTCTGAGCACATGAAAATATCCTATTTTTTCTTCATCCACTCTGGTGTCCTACTGGTAAATTTTCTGTCTTCCTCACTTTGTTTACATTTATTATTTAAAATCTTTCTGTAAAAGGGATTTTTCACTTTTTCCACATCTATCTATACATCTCTTCTTTTATTTATATTAATCCATTATGTCATTTACTTATATTAGTCTGTATTTAGGTCTATTTATTTTATAATTTCTGTTACAGATCAACACTACCTACAAAACTAAAATATACTCCGTCGTGTTGATGTGGAATTACAAATATTGGTGTGAACTCCTGGTTTATAATACAGATAGGTTAAATACAGAGATGATGATGATAGAGAAGAAGAAAAAGATGGATGATAGACATAGATGGATAGATCAATGTGGAAATAATATAGTTGTACATGTACATGTGTATGTAAGCATGTATACACATATACACATAGTCCCTAGATCCTTCCACAGAAAGCACCTGGAAGATGTTCCCAAATAAAGGAAACTGGTAAGATTCTTTAAAAAAATGGTTGATTCCAGGGATGAGGTACAAGATGACCCTGCAACTATTTTTGCCCAAAATTTGGCAAATGTTCAAAGAAAAAGAAAATAAAGGAAAGGAAAATAGAGTATTTAAAATCTAAAATGTATGCATCAACCCATTCTCCCCACTTTTATTCAAGATAGTTCTAGAGGTCCTAGCCACAGCAATCAAACAACAAAAAGAAATAAAAGGCACTCAGATTGGTAAAGAAGAAGTTAAACTGTCACTGTTTGCAGATGACATATTGTACATAAAAATCCCTAAAGAATCCACTCCAAAACTACTAGATTTAATATCTGATTCAGCAAAGTTGCGAGACACAAAATTAATACACAGAAATCTGTTGCATACCTATACACGAATGATGAACTAGCAGAAAGAGAAATCAGGAAAACAATTCCACTCAGAATTGCATCAGAAAAAATAAATACCTAGGAATAAACCTAACCAAGGAAGTGAAAGACCTATACCCTGAAAATGTAACACTCATGAGAGAAATTAAAGATACCAATAAATGGAAACACATACCGTACTCATGGATAGGAAAAATTAATATTGTCAAAATGGCCATCATGCCTAAAGCAATCTACAGATTCAATGTAATCCCTATCAAAATACCAACAGCATTCCTCAACTAGAGCAAATAGTTGTAAAATTCATAGGGAACCACAAAAGACCCCAATAGCCAAAGCCATCCTGAGAAGGAAGATTAAAGCTGGGGGATTACACTCCCCAACTTCAAGCTCTACTACAAAGCCACAGTAATCAAGACAATTTGGTACTGGCACAAGAACAGACTCATAGACCAATGGAACAGACTAGAGAGCCCAGATATAAACCCAACCATATATGGTCAATTAATATATATGATAAATGAGCCATGGACATACAATGGGGAAATGACAGCCTCTTCAACAACTTGTGTTGGCAAACTGGACAGCTACATGCAAGAGAATGAAACTAGATTATTGTCTATCCCCATACACAAAAGTAAACTTGAAATGGATCAAAGATCTGAATGTAAGTCATGAAACCATTAGAAGAAATAATAGGTAAAATCTCTTGAATACAAACATGAGCAACTTTTTCCTGAATGCATCTCCTTGGGCAAGGAAAACAAAATAAAAAATAAACAAATGGGACTACATCAAGCTGAAAAGCTTCTGTAAAGCAAAGGACACCATCAACAGAACAAAAAGACATCCTACAGTATGGGAGAATATATTTGTAAATGACATATCTGACAAGGGGTTAACATCCAAAATATAAAACAGCTCACACGTCTCAACACCCAAAAGGCTAATAACCCCATTAAAAGTGGGCAGAGAATATGAACAGACAATTCTCCCTACACTGCTGGTGGGAATGCAAACTAGTTCAACCATTGTGGAAAGCATTATGGAGGTTCCTCAAAAAACTCAAAATGGAAATACCATTTGACCCAGGAATCCCACTCCTAGGAGTTTACCCAAAGAAAACAAATTCTCAGATTCAGAAGGACATATGCACCCCTATGTTTATTGCAGCACTATTTACAGTAGCCAAGATATGGAAGCAACCTAAGTGTCCATCAGTAGATGAATGGATTAAGAAGATGTGGTACATATACACAATGGAATATTATTCAGCCATAAGAAGAAAACAAATCCTACCATTTGCAACAACATGGATGGAGCTAGAGGGTATTATGTTCAGTGAAATAAGCCAGGCAGAGAAAGACAAGTACCAAATGATTTCCCTCATTTGTGGAGTATAACAATGAAGCAAAACTGAAGGAAGAAAATAGCAGCAGACTGACAGACTCCAAGAAGGGACTAGCAGTTACCAAAGGGGAGGTGTGGGAGAGGGAGACGGGGATTGTGGGGTATCATGATTAGGGCACATGGTGTGTGTGGGGTCCCGGGGAAGACAGTGTAGCACAGAGAAGACAAGGAGGTACTCTGTGGCATCTTACTACACTGATGGACAGTGACTGCAATGCGGTATGGTGGGGGACTCAATAATAAGGGTGAATGTTGTAACCACATTGTTTTTCTTGTTAAACCTTCGTAAGATTGTATATCAATAATACCTTAATAAAAATAAAAAAATAAAATGTGTGGATCAAAATCGTATTTATATTGGCCTTTAACTATATATAAACAGTATTTTGTCATTATGTCCTCAATGATGGTACACATATGTTCTAAAGTAAAAATGCTGTATAGAGAGGTGTGGGCCCTGAAAGTTTCACAGTATGTATTTATATGTTCTTTGACCCACAGAGTAGTTATTGTTTATCAATTATAATTTATTTTAGATTTACAGCATTACTCCTATTTCACCAAATGAATTTTTGGTACTATTCTTTATGATTATAAATTAACTTTTTGCGTAACATTTTTCAGTGTTAAAGTAGTTATTGCCTAACCGAAGTTTCCCAATTTAACACATTTTTAGGAATAATCCTCTTTGCGCTACTGGACATTAGCAACCAATAAAATCAGAAACAAAACCAGGACGTCTGCAGCATACTGCAGCAGGTAATCATTCTACAAATACCACCCAGCCTGGCAGGTTAATGTTAAAAAAAGAGAGAGAGAGGTAAAGAGTGCACAAACGTAATGTAAAATAAGAGGTTCTATCCCGTCTAGGAGTCACCGAGGGGAGGGCTCTTAAGGTGGATTGGTTCAGCCCGACACTGGGTCGGTGGGCGGGGCATGTTCAAAGCAGGAGAGGACATGGGTATAAACTGTTTTAACCTAAGGCACTTTTCAGGAGAAGCTGTATCTGGTAGTTACTTGGAGGTCGTGATGAATTATTTTGCTACCAAACATTTTTTCTTAAGAAAAAAAAATTCAAAACATAAAATTTTCAGTATATGTATGTCAGGTTACAATGCAAAATGTATAGGATGAATTTATTCCAGTTTTTATTAAATATATGTTCTTAGTACTTGAATGTACATAAATATATATTTATAGGCATATGTGATTTAAAATGTTTTGTAAGCAATAAAATACTTTGAAAAATTTTAATGTATTATATATTAGCCGTGCACCATATGTGATCCAAATCTTAATCCTGTATCTTGAAAAATATTGTTTAAATACAGTTTTGGTGCTGAGTAGTTTTTCTAATGAATTCTTAGTGCTATTTGAAGCATGTTTATAAATTTAGGAAGAAACTTATATTTTATAAATTGAAAAACAACATGTTTCTTAATTATTGATATCCTATGTAGCTCGGACCTAAACATAATTGACATGTTCTTAAGATATGGATTTGCTTCTTTAAATGAAGTGCTTATTCACTTAGTATTCTAAATCATTGTCCTTATGAAGAAAGCAGTCATATATGGTGAAGCAACAGTGACATCCAGTGGCAGACAACTCAGATTTATCCAAGGAATATTGTCTAGGTTTGCCATACAAGCAAGAGAAAGGGAGTTATCAAATATCAAACTACACACTTTTCGCTGATTTAAATGTCCTAAGAATATATCAATTTAACACATCATTGGATGAAAATAAAAACCAGTCAGTCATTTAGAGAAAGAAAAGATAAGCCACAGACTTGAAGAAAATACTTGCAAAACATGTCTGATAAAGGACTTGCATGAAAAAGATGCAAAGAACCTTTTTTTAACTTAAGGATTTATTTTAGTTTTACTTTTTACTGCAATAAAGTTGACATACAATATTATGTCTGTTTCAGACCTACAACATAGCAATTCACAGTTGTAAACATTACTATATGCTTGCCAAAATAGCTGTAGTTACCCCATTATCATACCAAGATATTGTAATATTATTGGTTAAATTCTCTGTTGTACTTCCATCCCAATGTCTCTTATTTTACAACTTGAAGTTTGTACCTCTATATCCCTTTCACCTGTTTCACACAACCCCCACACCCATTCCTGTGGTAATCAACAGTCTGTTTTCTGTATTTTGGGGTCAATTTCTTTTTTTTTACTTCTTAGATTCCATATATATGTGAAATCATGTGATATTTGTCTTTCTTTCCCTGGTCTATTTCACTTAGCATTGATACCCGCCAGGTCCTTCCATGTTGTTGCAAATGGCAGGATTTCTTTCTTATGGCTGAATAATATTCCATTGTGTATATGTACCCCATTTTCTTTATCTATTCATCTATCAATGAAACACAAACATGTGGAGGTTAAATAATATGCTTCTAAATATTCAATGGATCAAGGAACAAATCAAAGATTAAATCAAACAGTATAAGGAGACAAATGAAAACAGAAACACAACAGTTCAAAATATGAGTTGCAGCAAAAGTGGTTCCAAGAGGGAAGTTTATATAATAAGAACTACCTCAGGGGGGAAAAAAACAAGCTCAAATAAACACTCTAACCCTACAACTAAGGGATCTAGAAAAAGAAGAACAAACAAAGCCCAAAATTAGTAGAAAGAGGGAGGGACATAGTAAAGATCAAGTGGAAATAAATAAAATACAAATTAAGAAAAAAATAGAAAAAAAATCAATAAACCAAGAGCCAGTTCTTCAAGAAGATAAACAAAGTAGACAAACCCATATCCAGGCTTACCAAGAAAAAGAGAGAGAGGACACAAGTAAACAATGAAAAAAAAAGTTACAACCAACACCACAGAAATTTAAAGATTTATAAGAGAACTCTATGAAAAATTACATGCCAATGAATTGGACAACCTGGAAGAAATGGATAAATTCTTAACAACATACAGTCCTCCAAGACTGACCCAGTAAAAAACAGAAAATATGAACAGACTGATTACTAGTATTGAAATTGAACTGGTAATCAAAAAGCTCCCAACAAACAGAAGTGCAGGACCAGTTGGCTTCATGGGTGAACTTTACCAAGCATTTAATGACAAGCTAATACCCACTCTTCTTAAAGTATTCCAAAAATAAGAGGAGGGAATACTTCCAAACTCATTCTATGAGGCCACCATCACTAATACCAAAATCAGACTAACACAACAAAAAAGAAAACTACAGACCAATACCCCTGATGAACATAGATGCAAAAATACTCAACAAAATATTAGCAAACTAACTTCAAAAATACATCAAGAGGATCATACACCATGATCAACTGGGATTTATTCCAGGGATGCAAGGATGGCACATTATCCACAAATCACTCAATGTGATACACCACATTAACAAAAGGAAGGCAAAAAACCATATGATGATCTCAATAGATGCTCAAAAAACATTTGACAAATTCAACATCCATTTATGATAAAAACTCTCAACAAAATGAGTATAGAGGGTACATGCCTCAACATAATAAAGGCCATATATGACAAACCCACAGCTAACATCATATTCAATGGTGAAAAGCTGAAAGATTTTCTTCTAAGATCAAGAAGAAGACAAGAATTCCCATTCTCACGTACTGGAAGACCTAGCCACAGCAATCAAACAAGAAAAAGAAATAAAATCTAAATTGGTAAGGAAGTAGTCAAATTGTTATCATTGATGACATTATATACATAGAAAAGCCTAAACTTTTTCCACCAAAAAACAATTAGAACTAATACATGAATTCAGTAAAGTCACAGGATACAAAATCAACATACAGAAATCTGCTATATGTCTTTGTATGAATCACAAGTTAGTAGAAAGAGAAATTAAGAAAACCATGCCATTTACAATTGGATCAAAAAGAATAAAACACCCAGGAAAATATTTAACCAAGGAAGTGAAAGACGTTTACTCTGAAAACCACAGGACACTTATAAAAGAAACTGAGTACAACACAAATAGGTGGAAAGATATACCATGTTCACAGATTCAAAGAATTGATATTAAATGTCCATACAACACAAAGAAATCTGCAGATTCAATACAATACCCACAGAATACTAGCTGCATTTTTCACAGAAATAGGACAAACAATCCTCAGTTTTGTATGGAATCACAGAAGACTCTCAATACCTAAGGCAAAACTGAGAAAGAAGAATAAATATGGAGTCATCATATGCCCTGATTTCAAACTATAAATCAAAACAGTATGATATTGACATAAAAACAGACATGTATATCAGTGGAATAGAATAGAGAGTCCAGAAATAAACCCACACTTATATGGTTAATTAATATATGACAAAGGAGGCAAGAATATACAATAAGGAAAAGACAGTCTCTTTAATAAATGATCTTGGGAAAACTGGACAGCTACATGCAAAAGAATGAAACGGAACTACTTTCTTACACAGTAAACAAAAATAAACCCAAAATGGTTTGAAGACTTAAATGTAAGAACAAAATTCCAAAAAGAAAACATAGCAATGAATTCTTTAGACATTGGCCTTGGCGATTTTTTTCTGACTATATCTCCTAGGCAAAGGAAACAAAAGTAAAAATAAACAAGTGGGATTCTCTTAAACTGAAAACTTCCGCATAGAAAAGGAAACCATAAACAAAACAAAAGGCAACCTACTGAATGGGAGAATATATTTGTAAAATAATATATCTGACAAGGGTTTAACATCTTGCCATTCACACGGACTGACATAGAGGGTATTATGCTAAATAAAATAAATCGATGAAGCAAGACAAACGCTATATTTCACTTATATGTGGAATCAGAAAAACAAAACAAATGAACAAACGAAAACGGAAACAGACTCACAGATACAGAGAACAAACTGCTGGTTGCCAGAGGCAAGGAGGGTGGAGGGATCGGCAAAATAGGCAAAGGGGGTCAAGAGGCACGAACTTGCAGCTTTAAAATAAATAATCACAGGGATGAAAAGTACAGCATAAGGAATATAGCCAACAATATTGTAATAATTTTTTATGGTGACAGATGGTAACTACAGTTATTGTGGTGAGTATTTTGTAATGTTATAAATGTTGAATCATTTTGTACACCTAAAACTCATACAATATTATGTATCAACTAAACTTAAATTTAAAATTTTTTAAATTAAAAAAACTGCTTTTACATATTTACTCTTTGTTCATGAAACCAAAAACAAGAACAAGAAAGCTAAACCAACTAACTGCTCTAAGTAGAGGAACAGAAAAATTTATCATATTTTTAAATAAATGGAATACTATACCATAGCTAAAGTAAAAGACAGATCTATACATCTAAATATATATATGTATATATATATATATGTGTGTATATATATATGTGTGTGTGTGTGAAGAAAAGAAAGTTGTAAAAGAATAAGTAGAGTATAATATAATTTATGCACATTTTTGAAGAAGAAGCAGTTGGATACATTATTTATATAAATATCATGTCTAGCAATATATCACAACATAAATGAGAAAAATTTACCCCATCTTCTGGATACTGACTACTTCGGAAGAGGAAGTGAGTCTGTGGAGTGGACTGGAGTTAAGGTTTGAGACAGAGCAAAATAAATGTAGATCCTTATTGACTATGAGCGCGAAATACTGTCCAAAGGGCATGAATAGAAAAGCACCGGAAAACAGCCCACTAACCCATGTGCCACAGAGGAATGTTAACACATTGCATGGAATGTTATTTCCAGGCTTAGTAACATACAGGTAATTGAGCCTGAAATATCATGCTAAAATAAATGTATTATTCAGTTGTTATCCATTTTTGTGAAAGGTACACTCCCTGATTTTAAGATGAACATTAGAAATCTAGACTGATCTTTTCTTTATGCATTTCATTACTGAAATTTTTGTGAGAATAAAAACCAGGTATTGTCTTTATATTTTCATTGTTTAGTCTGACTGCAGCTATAATGAATGTCACCTGGATTCTGATGACATCCACAGCAAAAGAGAAAAATTACTGTTGTCAAATAAGTAGAAATACATATTCTCAGAACAGATTGGTTTTTGGCAACGACCCCACTTTCTAAGCTGTATAATAAATCACTAATACATGAATCCAACACAATCCTAATAGAACTCGGAAAAAAAATCATGCCATGAAAATACCTTTTCTTGAATTGTTTGGCTGTTAATGGAACTGCATTTTCAAGTACAGTACTTCTAATTAACCTTGCTTTACTATGTATACAAAATGGACAGCAGCTGCTTATCACTGTTCCGTGGGGATACAGAAGATGTGGTTTTGAGATTGATTATTACATTTTATGGTACAATTAATCAAGCTTACTCTTCTTACTTTCTAGAATACCTCTCTAACCTGAAACAAGCTCAATTTAAATTTTTATTTTCCTCTTATTTTCTTCTTTCAATTCTACATATTAAAATTTGAGGATACTATTATTGGCTGCATATACATTTTCCTATATTCTTTTTCCTGCCTTTTGCCTCCTAAACATATCCCCCAAGGTCAGACCTTTTCTTCACATCTTCTGATAAATCTCTGCAGTTATGACTTCATCCTACCAAAACCACATGTTAATTTAGCCAAAATTTGTCATGCCAATGAAGAAAATTGAGGAAGTCTGTGTGTGTGCCATTACATGGGCAAAGCTATGTCACATGCCTGAATATGTTTCTTAACCTGTTTGATAACTAAAATGAACTAAAATATAAGTTCCAAGAAAACAGGAATGTTTACCTGGTTTGTCCACTACTATAGTCCCAGTGTCCCAGGAGGGGACTGCTGTAGGTCATCAATAAGTGATCGATAAATGGATGGTTCAGAAAATGCTCTGCTTGCATTACAGTGAAGTAGGAAGCAGCGAGGCATTATGAGGACCACACTAAATATTAAAAGTTATTGATAAAGTTAGAAAATTATTACATAAAATATTTTTACACTATTTAGAGAAATATACTTCAAAAAGATGAAATGGCAAGATATGTTATAAAGCTATAATGTTCATACAGCTGGAAGTTGACAAAATACCAAGACATTTCAATTACATTTTTATTGCGCAGAATTGGGTATTTGGTAATTGGCCAGTGATGCTTGAAGGCATAATTAACTAAATACATACATAACTCATAACCATTTATATGTTTATCCCATAAAATTGATCTTTCTGGCCTTCATTTTGGCAAATTTAGCAGTTATGTTGTAATCAAGATTGTCATATATTTTGTCCTAAGTGTGTGTATGCAGTTTGAAATATTTTGTCCAAAATGTAAATTATATTAAGTCTAAACACTTGAAAATTCCATGTTTTCAAGAAGTTTTTTCTTCTAGAGCATTCAAAATCATTTATTAAAATAGAAATACAAAGTACAGATTTTTAGCGAATATTAAAATTTAAAATAAAAATTCACATGACTGAAATCTTAATATAACTTTTAAATGAGTCTTATCAAATGTTTTAAGAAAAATGGAATTATTAACAGTTCTGGTATTCATTATTCATCTAGTTGCCAATGAAAATAATTATATTTCATATGTTATATTTAGACATACATATTAACAAATGTTGGTTATATGAATTGTTTAATATACCAAGCCATTCCTCATGCTCCATGTGCAACTGTTGCAAACACCTCACTAATTTTCATGTTTCAGAAATAGGAACTGGAATCAAATTAGAGGCCATTTGACATTCAACCCTATTGGGAAAATAATACATAGCATTCTAAGATGCGCTTCATTCCTCCCACCTGAAAGAAAGGATTTGACAAAGTAATTATTTTTATTTTGTATCTTAGCTGAGCACTTTTGCTATTCAGATCCTCCCTGTTCACAGAAGCAGAAAAATGGGGTACTTACAATGGAGAAGCCTGCAGATAACACTTTAAATGATAAAAGTGAATATCCATCCTCAGTGGACAAACCAAAACCATGCACCCCTGATGGACCAAAATAAGAGCAAAATAATCTCACTTCCAAGAAGTCCAAGTCTCGGGTCTAAGAAGAAATGTATGACCTAAATTATTATAAGTAAATACCAGGCAAGCCTAAATTAAAGACTTTCTAAACTTGCCTGTAATCCTCAAAAGTATCAATAAAAGACAGCCAAATTTAAAAATATGTTATAACTCTGTGTGTGGTATTATGGAATAAACTCTAAATTATAGAAAAATTGGAGAATAGCACTTCAATTTTGAATAAAATATTACATACATATGCAAATAATTTCCAGAATGACAAAGAAACAATCGATCATGGCTACTTCTGGGAGTGGAATCAGGTGGAGTGACAATAAGATGTTTATTTTCCACTTCCTACGTTTCTGTACTGTGTGATTTGTTTTTAACCTGAACAGACATTTCATTTAACTTTTTAAAAAATAAAATAATTTCTTTAATTCCTTTGACTGTTGTAAATTTTGAGTCTCAGAAAATGGAAAATATTGTCAGGCAAAAAAATAATTACTATTTTTAATTTAGTCAACAGAAGGCTGATCATAGATCATGATACCTGAGGTCTTACCCTATCCTTGTCATTACTAGCCATGGCTGTTGGGCAAGGCATTTCAATTCTTTGGAATTTAATTACTCATCTCTATAGATAAGATTTCCTGTAATTCTAACCTTAAGTGCTCTTAAAATATAAATTAAGACTTATATAATATGTCATCAACAGAGGGCAGTAATTAACCACAAATAGTCCCACGTTCTTTACGAGCATCAATTGAACCATTTTCATGTAATCTGAAGGAAAATCAAATGCAGAGTACCACCGTTTTTCTTGCTATTCCTGAAAATTGTTATTACATTCCAATTTCCTCCGTTTGAACAAATACCTCAACCAACCAAACATTTCTTTGTGTCAAACAACTTCAGACTTTTCTGTTAGAGAGTTAAGGATCAAAGAGAGGAGAATATAAAGTGAGTTTCTTGATAACAGACGAGGCCTTCTCAATGGGAATCAGAACGTGGTTTATGCTCTGCCTCCCGGTCACTTGCATGGTAGATGTTAATGCATTAGTGTCCGCTGGAAAGATCACAGCCAAGGGATTGCTACAAATATGGGTTTTAAATTATGGTAGGCTACTTACTGTCTGTAAGTGCTCAACTCTGGGCAATGGAATTAATAAGATTTCCAATGTTCATATTCCTTCAAATTTAAAACAGTAACAATAGCCATTTTAAAAGATTGTTTCAGATAACTATTTGTAAAAGCTATAACAGAATACTAGGTATATAAATAGATGCTCAATAATGTTTATCATCATTATTACTGTTACTATTGTTATCATAATTATTACTGTAACTAGAATTGAGATATAACTATCACTCAGTTCACTGAACTAAAATGAAAGTTCCAAGAAGACACGTGTTTCATTAGTCTTTTTCCTTATTGTTTCCCAGATCCTAGAACAGTGTTTGTCATATAGTTGGTACTCAGTAAATATGTCCATGTGGTGTATTTATATGTTATTTTAGTATATATTTTGAAGTTTTTCCTAAAAATTTGTAAGTAAAACTATTTCAATAAAACATATAAACTATTGAGCAATAACTTTTTAAATTTCTAAAACAAAGTTTATATGATAGCAATATTTTTATAATTCTCACCAAAAATCTAGTCAAACTCACCAGCCAACCCTTTTTTCTTATGTAGCTGTACCTTAAATCATTAGACGAAGGCACATTGACAATCATAAAGCCACCATATTGGTGAGACATTTTTCTTCAGAATTTCAAATGACACTGAACAATATTTTTCTGATTCCTTTTTAAGAAGACTACTGACAACACAAGCATATACTTAATAAGGAGATATGAAAATAAATATTTTGAATGAAAAATTATTATCAAATAGTTATTTCATAGAAGACATTTGGAAATCTAAGTGATGATAAAACAAAAAAAGACAAAATATATTCCATTTATTTTGAACTCATAACCCAGCATCATTTAAAAAATTTTTGAGATATATGGTCATAAACATTATCTTCAGATTCTATCACGGTACAGATACACTGTAATTCACATACGTACACACTACATATCGTAGTTAGGCTAACCCTTACTTAGATGAATTTGTACTCTGGCCTGTCTTACTTTTAAATAGACTCACCAAGGCTGTATGTTTCCTCTTCAGTCCAATGCTCAACCAATCCTACTCCACCTTTTTACTTTTTTTGTCATATTATAATAACTTAAAAGAAATATTATCAGATAAGCATCTCTATATTTTTTATTTCCATCCTGTCACATTCCATGAGAAGAATATTAGTCCCTGAGAGATATATCTTCAACTAGTGTCATGATACTATTGGAAGATGTAGATATTTACCTAATAAAATATAAAGGTCATGGATCTCTGGCAACAACATGGCCAATTTCAAGAAGTGGGCAGGCTTAATTCCTTTGGGGTAAAATACATAACTGATACCAATATGATGGCAGAGACTACAGACTTTTTAGACTATATTGCCTGTGGAATTCAGATTTTTTACATTATTTTTAAAAGATGCAGCTTTTGAATAATAGGATGTTGGTTTACTAAATAATGAAATACATTTGTAATCAAATAAGTGGATCTATTAAAAATAACATGGTAAAACTATGTAACATGAAAAAGAGTATTAAATTATTAAAAACAGACTATACACTGATAGACACATTATAATCCCACTTTAACAAAGTCAGAAACATATAAAGTACATATGTTGATAGAGCTATCTCTGATTGAGAATGAGAATTTTTATAATACCTATAGTTCAGAAATATATATGAATAATACATATTATTTGAGTTTGGTCTTTTCTATATTGTCTTTATTTTTCTCTAATTAACAGATACTTTTAGTTAATCAGCTATTTTGTGTTGCTGTTAATTTATTTTATTTGAAATTAAAATTAGATGAAATAATTCTATACCCAGATGAACTTTGCTGAGAAGCAACCTGAGATCCCCAAATCTCACAGAGAGGAATTTCAGGATAATTGGCTCAAAGCCAGAATGTGGGGTATGGAATCTGCCAGTGCAGGAATAAGCAGTCAGGTAGAATGTGGCTAAGTGTTTCAGAGTTGGGCTCATGGCAGAATAATGGTTTTTAATCAGAAAAGAATTTGTTCTCCAAGGGACATTAGACAATGTCTGGAGATATTTTTAATTGTCACCATCAAGGAAGAGTGGCTTCTGGCATCTGGTGTATAGAGAACAAAGATGCTAAATATCCCACCAAGGTCAGGAAAGCCCACGGCCACAAAGAATTATCTATCCCAAAATGTCAATAGTTGCAAGGTTGAGAAATCTGGGGTAAATATAACAGCTGAGAGAGAAGGCCAATAAATTGGAGAAAGCTGTCATGAATTCAAGTTATCTATGCTAGTACCTGCTTTGTGGAAACCCAAATATTCCCAAAATGAAATTCTGTTCTTATACAAGAGAATGAGTAAGGAGTCTAGGACCCTGGTGAGCCGTAATTTAGTTGGTGCCCATGTGCAGAGGAGAGTTGAGATTACAAACAAGGAATGAGGATGGTTGGCTGGGGTCTCGTGCTCTGAAATTTGGGGAAAGACCCCATTAGCCAATCACCCAAGCTCTCTGAGTGCAGGGCCTGTCAAAAGGCAGTATGCTTTCTCTTGTGCTGCAAAATATTAGGCCCAAGACTTACATCTGAAGTTGCAAGGCTTAAAGTGGTATCGAGCAAGATTACATACCAAAAGTGCTATCACAGCTTTCAATTCATTTAGTCACACAGTTCACATTAAACTGAGTTGATGTTTGTCTATAGAGAGTAAAATAGCCCCACCCCAAATGAAGTTTGTTTTCCTCCGAGAAAAAGAAAATGGAGGCTTTTAAAAGAAATTTCACTCTGAGAGTGAAATTCTGAAAGCATTTGTTGCCCTGCATGCCTGGGACAGAACTAAAGAGAGCTTTATGTTAAAATCCACACATCTAGCCAAGAATGGTCACCCTTTTTGTGAGAAAGGCTATTGAAAAGAAAAATAAGTAGTTTTAGAGGACAAGTGTTTTCCATTCTGCATGGTCATCCTATTAGCATTTATTGGTCATTGATTCTGTAAAGCTGATAGTGCAGTTAGCCAGGAAAGACATTTTTTGCTTTTCATGCCCACCGACTGAAAACCGTATTGTAAAAGATAACAGCTTCATTTGATAAAAATAAAAGACTATCTTCTCTTTTAATCATGTTGTAATAAAAATGATCAAACAAAACGTTTCAAGAACTTATTCTTGTTTTTTAATATCACCTCAATGCCAAACTCTTACTTTGCTTTCATTTAGGCAGACTTTAGAGTTTTGAAAATTAAACCTTTTGGAGAGA
>JAQQAC010000477.1:1568760-1671406 GCA_029783875.1 Phataginus tricuspis
TGATTCTTCTTTTCCTTCCCAAAGCCCCTATTAACAAAAATGTCTGTCCTTTTACTACACATATATCTTTATTTAATATGCAGTAATTTTTTTGTGCCTTTTCAAAGTTAGGTAAATGACTTTGTTCTTGGTTTTGTACTTTTTATTTACTCATTTGTTTTTGAGTTCTGGACACATTCATACACTTTCATGAACACCTACCTTCCCAAATAGTATTCATCCAAATTATTATATTACAATGTATTTATACATTCCATGTTGACTTGAAATTGTTTTCAATTTTACATTTTTATAAAAATATTGCACATTATAAATATCTATTGTACACAAATCTAGTGTGTACTTTTTTTAGCATAAAAGAGGTAGAATTTCTGGGTGATAGATTATAAATAATTTCAAAATTACTAGATGTGGCCTTGGGAATTTCTTATCTATTTCACTAACAATAAATATTTGTTACTATGGCTATGGAAACACATAAAAGGTAATATAACATCTAAAACAGGCTAGTGTGACCTAATATTTAAGACCATATGCTCATAATTCAAATAATCTGATTCAAATCCCACTCATTTACTAGCATATACAGGTGACTCAACCATTTATCCTTATCTCTAAATGGGAAAATAATGTTAGCCGTTTCTTGATGCTTTTTTAAATATAATGCATTCAGAATACTCTTAGCACAAGTAAGCCTTCAATAAACATTAACATTTGTTATTATGCTTGTTTTATGTATGTAGATACATTTCCCTTTCTATCTATCAAAGGGTGAGAAGGACTCAAAGGATTTTGAACACTGGAGTTAATTCTTCAGTCTTTTAGTCCAGTTCGCATATCTAATGTCAAGATTCTTCTTAACAGCAACTGCATATCGTCACCCTTTCTTATTTCCTCTTGGAATGGGGTGTCCAAGTTTCTTTCTGAGTCTTTTCAGGCCTAGCCTCCAACTCAGTGTAACCTGCGCGTCAGAGCGGCGCACCCCGGGGCACCTGCCCTTGGCCCCACACTCTTTAGTCTCTCCAGCTCTTCTTGCTTCTTTCTTTCCTTTCCGAGGTTACACATTCTCTTTTATCTATTCTTTCCATCGTTCTCTCTCAACCAGCTCTCTCCATATAACCATTTTGCACCCACGATTATGGCTACCAGCCCTGTATCTCAGCTTTTTAATTAAGAGCTTGTCATTCGCTGTATATTCTTATTTACAGCTTGTACTTCAAGTTTCCAAAAAGAAAATCTAATTGGCCGAGTTGCCTCTACCTGAGCAGAGCCTGTAAATTAGCCGAAAAATTCATCGATGTCCATTTTGTCCAAAAAAACAGGCAATTTTCCTCAACAGTGTGAGCAAGAGTGGGATATTGAGAGTGCTTGAGTTGCCGAGTATAAGGTAGTAAGGGGTAGTGCAGCAAAGTTTTATTGTTAAAAAGTCCTAACACACAGCCAAGTTTTATTGTGGTATGAAATTGAGAACATGGGTGAGACAGAAGCACAGAAGAGTATTTAAGCATCCACATTCTGAGGTCAGACTACATGACTTGAATCAAGTTCCACAAGCTATACTCAACCTTCCTGAACCTGTGAAATGGCCATTGAAAGACAGCAGAATTTACCACCCCAAAATATGCTTCTTTGGCATAAGGATTATTCTAGGCTGATCATTTTCAAGATATGACACACACAGGAGAAGCTCTGAAAATGAAGAAGTTACCCTTTGGTAAAGGACATCACATTTACGAGGGGAACGTCCCCGTGTAAGGGTGACTTCCTCTCTGTAACAGGAAGAAAGCGATTAAATCTCTAGAAATTCATCAGTGGAGAGGCAGTCACCGAGGTCTGCATACCCTTGTTCACTGCACTTTTCCCGATAGCCTCCCATAACTGGCTCCTCCAACCCTGAACATCTCTTGTCCTTAGCTGGATATGTTAGTTAAGGTGATTTGGGCCATTTTGTAGGGAGTTATTCAGTTTTCCTGATATTAAAAAGAAATACACAGGCCCAACATGATGTCACTTCTGCTAGGCCAAGTTCACCAAACCAGGGCTTAATCCCTAAACTTAATTAAAATTTCAGCCTCCCTGTAGCTCTGGGAGGAAGGTGGTTCCCAGCCCAGGCAAGTTTCCCTATGAATCCAGCGAGAATGAAGGAGAAAAAGGGTAAGAGGCTGGGGATTAAAGGTTCATTCCTCTTACGGCTCAGTCTGTGCTCGCTCCGAAGCCCAGCCTCTCGGCCCTCTCCCTCCACCCCTTCCATCTGCTCTTGCTGGACTCTGCTCCAAGCTCCCCCTCTCTGGCCACTGCAGGGCTCTGCTCAAACGGCAACCCCGCCCCACGCCGCCCTTGTCCGCGAGGACCTCCGCGGGCAGGTCCCCGTGACGGGCGGACACCTGACCAATCACACTTACCAGGAACGGCAGGGAGGAGAGAATGCTGCTGGCTCTCCAACCCTTGGCCGGGCGCCATCCCGTGATCAGGGGCTCTGCCGCCGGGAAATACCACATCCACGTGCGAGCAGGCTCTCGTATGTATATACAATGGGTACAGTCGAGGCCAGGTGGGAATCCTGCTTAGAAAGTTTCATTGACTCAACACTCCCCCAGAAACACCGTCAGTTGGTAATTTTCTGGCTAGCACCAACAAAATAATCTATTACCTCTGAGCCCATTCCATCCTCCAAAAGATGGATGCATGTAAAAGAAGATGCATTATAAGATCCCTTGTTCTCCCGCCACCAAATGAAAGTGGCCTTGCCTGAAACAATACCTTTTTTTCTTTTGCTAATAACTTCCCTCCACTCCCCCACCCCCATATATAAAAACCTTGTAGTTTGTACAATCCCACAAAGCATCTCTCTACTTGCTAGTGGGCATGCTGCCCAACTCACTTAATAAAGCCAATGAGATCTTCTTGTTTACTTGATGTATTTTGTTTTTAAACACTGGGTATACAGGAGGTATACATATCATTAAACTTGTTTTTTTCTGCTAATCTTTTATTACAGTGTAGTCTTAGCTGAGAACCTAGACCAGTAGAGGGCAAATTATTTTTCCTCACGTGCATTATATAGAGAGGACCTTCTTCATAAGCTAGTTGTGAGAATTAAATGAGATAATTAGGTGCCAAACACCTAACAAGTATTTAATATATAATAAAATCACACAAGAGGAAGTTACCCCTTACACATAAAGACAACCTAAGATGGAAACACAAGAAACTGATGGATTTTCTAATTAAATGACTTCAGGTTTCATGGCAAAATAGATTCTGCCATCTTTTTGTTATAGGTTGAGTTTGTTCTTGGTTCTTGTCCCGGCCGCAATGAAGAATTGAAAGGCAGAGACACAATAGCAAAGCAGAGTAGAAGTTTTATTTAAATACACTTCAAGGGAGGAGAGGACCAGACAAGGTAGACAAAGGCCCCGAACTTTCAGGGGAGGGCCTATCCTAGCCAGGGGGGCACTTCTTTTGATTGACAGGCTGAGGTCATTTGATTGACGGCTCTAGTTAAAATCCACTCCTATTGGTGGCATGTCTTTTCCCAAAATGCACACAGAAAAAGTGATGGGAGGGGAGCAAAACTGCAATTTTATTTTACTGAGATCATGAGGTTTGGTTCGGGCGCTTCTCAGTTTTGTTGGGTTGCGCCTGCACTGGGGTCTGGTCGGCGCCAGTTTGGGCAGGTTATAGGCAAGAAGTTATCTCCTTGCAAAGCCTTTGTTGTCCTCACAGGGGAGCCCTGACCTGGACAGAGTTTGGGCAGGTTTTTCCTTGAACCTTATCTTCCCCTTCCTTGGCTGCTCATGTCCATCTTTCTACCTAACATTTTGAAATCTGTAGTGATCTTAGTCTGATAACCATAATTCCATTATGGAAATATTAAAGGCTAGCTTCAAGAATAATAACTTACAGCCAGCTGAGTGACATCTCAAAGTATTTACAAAGTGTGTAGAGTAATAATAATATAATAATAACATAAACAACAGCAATAAACATGATAGTTAACATTTATTGAAGGTTTGCTATGTGCGATGGCCTGGCTTAAGTGCTTTACATATATATATGCATACATTATATGTATTAATACATTTACTATTTATATCAAACTTAAGAACTTTTATTATCATTATTTTAGGGGAAAAGAAATGAGGCACAGAGAGTTTTAATAATTGGCCAAGGTTGCAAAGCTAGTAAGAAGCTAAAGCAGGGTTCATAGCCTAACATTCTGCAACACACAATACCATATACTGCCTCTCCTAAGAGAGGGAACAATAGCCCTCAGATTTTTTTCATAAATATACTGACAATGTAGATGACATAATTGGAAGAAGAAACCAACTGAAAAAAAAGTTCATTTAATTAAGTAACAGTGTAATGATAAATATATAATGTTTTAAAAAGAAAGAACTGAGAAAAAAAGGTTTTTTTTAACTGATTGCAAAGAGAACCCTAGAAAGTAAAATAAATAGTCATTCAAAAATAGTAATTCTGAGATCTTAGTATAAGCTGCTTCCTTTGTCTGTTTCTTCCATTGTAGAAAAAGGCTTTTGAAGAGTTTGGCAAAATTAGCCTAAATACTGTTGGAGTGATCTAAACAGGAAGCCTGGCTATTCCCAGCTGCCAGCGATCTGAAACCAGCTCTGAGGCTCCCTCTTTGCTCCAATAGACAGGAGCGACTTTGGGCTATAAAATCGTCAAATTCTTACCTCGCCCTTTCGCTGTCTGCAGGATCAGGTTGCATTTCTTTCAAGACTCTCCTCTCTCCGGTTTCTTAATCTGTTTAAAAGAAGAAGGAGAAAAGATAAATTCTCTCTTCAGGTCCTGGAAGAGAAAACAAAATAACCTCAACTCCAGCTCCACTTTGAAAAAATCTTTCCAAGAACTTTCTTCAGAGATTTTCTTGTGAGTATTTGGCAATATACTTTCTCGACATGAGAAATAACCTTTATTTCTTCTTACTTGGGGGAAAAGCAGAGTACAGAGTAGCAAAGACTGGTAGAGGAAAACCATTGTCTGTAACCCTAAAATGAAAATCAACCCTTCTTTATAAACAAACTCAAAATGCAATGCAAAATTAATTTATCAGAATTTAGCATTTAATTCTTAAGCATCTAGTTCTTAAGTTCTGCAAACTTAGCATTCAGTTCTTAGAGCTTAGCATTTACTTCATGTTTTTAAAATCATGAATATTTTTGTAAGAAGTTCATAAGATGTGGCCTTTTTTATAATTTTGTAGTGACAATTATTAATTGTATCTGTTTAATTAGAATTTTCTGAAGATTTGGTTTACCTTTAAATATTATTTAGTAACATTAAGAAATATAACAAAGAGACTCTCTGCCAGCCTTAAATTTAAAGAAACTTCTTTCATTGCTCCTAATTGGTGATATTTAAAATGAGGTATACACATTAGAATTCTTGTAATCTAAATTTAATATTTTATGCCAGCATTAGTTAATCTCTTATGAAATGTTTTACAAGTCTCCAAAGACCAAAAGCTCATATTCTAAGATACTTAAAGAAGGATATATGTGATTGCACTATCTGCAGTGTAATTATGTAAATTAAAGCAATAGATTACATACCTACATAATGTACTTGCTGGTTATGAAACAACCATGCAATTATAATGACACAATTACTTAAATATGGAAAAATCTCATTTGTTTAAGAGTACTACAGAAAATGAGGGCAAAGAGCAGTGCCTTGTACAAAAGAAAAGATAAGCAACGCCACACTGTGACTCAGTGCTCTAGAAATTAGTCACAAAATGACTTTGTGAATTATGCGATAAACACAAAGGGCAGAACCCAAGCAGGAAACGTACAGCCCAGAGAGTCATATTTTATGTGTACAAGCATAATATTTATATTAGAGATGAAAAATCGTGTTACATTTGAGACACCGCCAAGTTTTTTAACCTAACAAAGTACTTCATAAAATATTTTTGGGATTCTTTCAAATCCACCTTTCTGATGCATGATCATTTCAAGGCATATTATCTGTATCTCATCTGATCCTCAAACTAAAGGGGAATAGTCTCTGTAAAAATTTATGGGAGTATGAAATTCTAATTTGGGACTGTAGGTTAATAAAATAATTTAATATCCATAGGGATCAACATAGATTGAAAAATACTTACATAAACATAGATAACTAACATTATAGGCATAAGATTAAAACTTTAAAATACTATTAACAATTTGAATAGTTATATTGGGAAACCAGATGTGTCTTCTTCAGGTGACTGACCATAGACCCTCGTTGGGGCCCCTTACTGACATATATACTACTATTTATGGATGCTGAATTGGACAAGTTGTTGTTTTAAAGGTGCAGTCTGATATCTTTAAGCATTCGTTTTACTGCCAGTGACTAGATCAAACAGCTTTGGGAAATGTTTTGTTAAAAGGCTCCTGTTAAGTGGATTATGCCATCAGCTGGTACTTCCTGGTGTGATTGACTGTGACTCTAGGCTTCATCTGATTGTTGTTGGTACAAATATTTTGACTGGAGTCTTCCATTATAAACATTATTGCTAAACTTAATAATAAATTATGAAATGGAAAACTGTTTTTGTATTAAACTATAGTTTTTATAACACTAGTTTACTCCTTTCTTGAGAATTTATTTCCTGACCTTAGTTATCTACCTTATTCAAACTAAAAAGATAATTGGACAAGATGACAAACTTCAGAAGGGAAAAGGCTGAGCTCAAAAGACTTTACTTATTCCCAGAATGCCTGGCAATCTCACTACGTAGTAAATGTGCTGTAAGTTCTTTAGGAATGGTTGGTTTATTCAGTTCAGTGTCACAAACTTTTAAGACAGATTTCAACTGATAACCTACCTAATAGCAGAAAACAATGCAAAGCAAACATCCTTGGGGTAATGTGAGAGGCCAGGCATGAGAAACAATATGAAAAGAGAAGTACTCAATGAGGTCTTCAAAAAAATCTTATATTAGTATAAATTAAATAAATTGAATAATATTAATTAAAATGGTTTATTTATGTCACCAAATTATTTTTGCTAGGTAGACATAATCTAAGAAATACATTACACGCCAGCTCGTCCATTCTCAATAAAGTCTGTATCTAGCCACCCTTTTTTTTTTACCATCTAAAACATTTAACTTGTAGAATTTAAGCTTGCAAAGTTGCCTTTTTTAAAAACAAAAATATTTTTAAATACATTATACCTTTTATTAGAAATATACCAATACTCTAATTCTTTCTGATTGTTATCGCATCATTAGGAGAAATCTGAATTCCAGACACGGAGTGAGTATTGAAGTCCTTGTTTCTGGATATTAAATCTCACCACAATGAAGAAAGGGTGCAAGATATTCCAGAGAGTTCTGTCCATGTTATAACATCTCCCTTGGGCATTTAAGATCCTCAAAAGCTGCTTTCTTGGTGTGACTCATCTTCTCCAGGAGTTCAGTCTTCCCACTACCCTTCTCTCCCTGCCTCCACTTCTCTTAAGTGGCAGGTGCTATGTAGGAACAGAGATTCAACCACCAAAAGGCTAAGAGCGACCTAGTCATTTCCACTTCTCTTCTTTCCAGAGCCAATAAAAAAAAAAACACTGGACCCAGGTCAATTCTACTATGTTCATGTCTCTTCCTTTGGGATAATATGTTCCCTTTTATTTGGAACAAACACATTTCAATATTACTTTAAAAACAAAAGAGTAAGAGGACACCATGGCCCATAGTAGTAAGTCCCAATGCTCAGTATTTCTTATCCCAGTTGTTCCATCTGGTGGACCACATGTCCCTGGGGTTATGAAGTCATTACAAGGAGGTCCCTATCAAAATGTGAGGGTAGCATTCTCTCTAGACTGAATAAATATTACATGTTGTTGATGAGGCTATTTCAACATCAGGAATGTGGAACTACAATTCAATACGGCACTAATAACGTAGTAGTTTTATTAGCAAGCATAGGCACCACTGACCCCTCTCAGTTGTACCACACCCTCAGCACCACCACTGTCTTACCACGAACCTCCTTCTCTCTCTCCTGATTGCTATTGTATCAACATCTATCCCAGTCTTGAATCTCATAATGACCCATCTCTAAGCATCACTTTATAAGGCTTAGAAATGAAGTAAATTTCAGTAAATGGGTGAGTCTCCAGAATAATAGAGTATGTTGCAAAATTTTGATAGTATTTTTAAAGTTCATTTAGGACACTTCAAAGTATCCCAGAAAAATAAATCAAAATGATTATATCAAAATATCTTATGTATACACGTGCTTTTTTGGGGGCAACTGATTTCAAACATACTTGAATACAAAATGACTTTCTGATTCATGCTGCATGAATGAACCTTGAAAACATTATACTAGGTGAAATTAGCCAAAGAAGAGCAAATAGTTTCTAATTCTACATATATGGAATATCTAGAATAGTGAGATTCAAAGAGACAGAAAATAGATTAGAGGTTATTAAGTAGCTCTCATCCTGAGTCTGGAGGAACCGATGAACAAGGTGTTGATTATAGATGCAGAGTTTCTGTTTGGGATGAAAAATTCTGGGAATAGTTGTGGTGATTGTACAAGATTGTGAGTGTAAGTTCAAGAAATTGGCCATTTCATCTAAATTGTCAAATTTATTATCATAAAGTTGTTTACAGTATTTTCTTATACTATAATTTGTAATGATGTGAATCCTCTAGTTCTTGACACTGGTAATTTGTGCCTTTTCTTTCTCCTTATCAGTCTACATTGAGGTTTATTAATTTCATACATTTTGTTAAAATGTATAACCCAGCCTTTGGTTTCATTTACTTTCTCTATTGCTTTTCTGTTTTTATTTCACTGACATCCTCTCTCATTTTTTTAATTTTCTTGCTATAAATTTCTATCTAAATGTTACTTTGGCTATATTCTGATAATGCTGTGCTCTCATTTTTATTCAGTTCAAATATCCTCTAATTTCCCTGTGATTTCAACATTGACCCATGAGTTTTTTAGAAGACTGTTATTTAGTTTCCAAATATTTGTGGATTCTTCAGATATCTCTCTTTTTATTATTTCCAAGTTGATTTCATTAGGATCAGAGTACCTATTTTACATGGATAGAATAATTAGTAATTTACTGATATATATTTTATGATCCTTAATAAGATCTAACTTGGCACGTGTCCTGCGTGCCCTCGAAAAGTACATGTGGAATGGAATGTTTTATGTCAATTAGATCAAGCTGTTTATAGTGTTTATCAAATTTTATATATTCTTTCTAAATATTTTTGTCTACTTTTTTCTGTTAAATTTTGGGACATAGCTGTTGAATCTCTGACTATAACTCTAGATTTGTCTACTTCCCTTTCCCGTTCCATCAGCTTTTGTTCATATAATTTGAAGCTATGGTATTAAGTATATAAACATTTAGGATTTTCCTCTTAATAATCTCTCCCTTTATCATTATGAAATGGCCTTCTTTGTAATATCCTTTACTGTAAAATGTAATTCAATATTAATATAACCACCTTAGGTTTCTTATGATTGGTGCAAAAGTTGTATATCATCCATCCTTGTACTTTTAATTTGTGTGTTCATATATAAAGTGAGTTTTTAAGCAATGTATAATTGTGTCTTGCTGTTTTATTCAATCAGACAATATTTGCCTTTAAATTGGGGTGTTTACACATAATGTAGGGGGGTCACAGGGAAGGCTGTATAGCACAGAAAAGACAAGTAGTGACTCTATAGCATCTTACTATGCTGATGGACAGCGACTGTAATGGGGTATGTGGTGGGGACTTGATAATAGGGGGGAATCTAGTAACTACAATGTTGCTCATGTGACTGTATATTAATGATACCAAAATTTTAAAAAATTGGGTGTTTAGAACATTTAACTTGATGTGATAACTGATATGTTTGAATTTGTCTGTATCTTGTTTTTCTATTGGTCCTATCCTTCTCTCCTTCTTTACTTCTTTGTGGGTCTTCTTTTGGATTTAGTATTATGTAAGGTAATATTTTTGTCTCCCTTGTTGGTTTATTTGCTATCACCCTTTATTTTGTTATTTGTGGTTGCTTGGGGCGTAGAGTATACATCTTTGGTTTATCACGGTCTCCTTCCAGTGACACTACGTGTCCCTCAGACCGTATACTTCCTCCTCCCCCTCCTAGCCTTTCTGTTATTTTTGTCATACATTTTGTTTCTATGTGTGTATAAATAACATACTCAGTGTCATTATTTTGGTTTCAGTTATATTTTTTAAACATTTTTTAAATTTAGAATGCCTTTGAATTTATAGAAAACTTGTGAAGCTAGAAAGAGTTGTCATATACCCTAGATCCATTTTATTAACATATCAGTAGGTACATTTGTCAAGATTAATGAATGAATTATCTTTCAAAGAGATTTAAATATATAAAAGTCTTTTATGTTTGCCCAAGTAGATACCTGCTCTGGCATCTTCATTCTGTCCATAGATCAACATTTCCGTCTGGTGCCATTTTCTTCTTCAGGCACTCTCTTTCCAGGATTTCAGTTACATTTACATTAATTAGGGTGCTTAAAGTTAGCTCACAGCTCACTAATGCTCCACTCATGATTTTTAGTATTTTTTTCTTCCTTAGGTTTCAATTTACATGTTATGTCTTTTCTCCTGCTATGACTAATTCGTTTGTAATCTTATATCATGAATATTCGATAATTGTTTTCTTCTCTAGGTATTTGGTTTGGGTTTCTCTCTTCTTTCTCTACTTAATATACCCAATATTCTTTCTAGCTTCTTGAACACATGGAATAGAGGTAAAATTATAGTTTTAATATCTTTGTTATTTTCTGTGTTTTTTTTTATTCTTCCCATTATGAGTTATAGTTTGCTGTTTTTCACATGCCTTGTAATTTTGATTTGAATGCTTGATACTATTAATTTTCTTTCTCAGGTGCTGGATATGTTGTATTCCTCTAAGTATTCTTGAGCTCTGTTCTGGGATGCAATTTAATGACTTGGAACCAATATGGTATTTTATTATCTTGCTGTTAAGCTTTGCTGTAGGCAGGATCAGAGAAATGTTTATTCTTGGTTAACCTTCTGATTACTAGATGCTTCATGAATTGAGATTTTTGCAATTTAGGGACAAGAAATAGTCTCAGCTTTACATATGTTCTAAGTGTTATCCCCTCTAGACCTTCTAGATGGTTCTTTACCTAAACTTGGGTACCTTTTTCCCATGCATGCACTAATCAGCGTCAAGCTGAAGACAGGGTCATCTGAAGTCTCCGGATCTCTCTTGCTGTACGGTTGTTTACCCTCTGGCACTCTGCCCTGCATACTCTAGCCACCACGGCCTCCCAGACTCCCTGCTTCATCTCCCCAAGTCAGGGGGACCCCTGGGCAACTCCAGAGCTCCCCTTCCCTCTCCTTCGGTGTGGAAGCTGTCTTTGGTCAGCACACTGAAACAAATGTCAGAGCTCTTGTTTCCCATCCCCATGGGGGTCTGTATGTTATCACTGCCCTTCGGTGACCAATATTGAACTAGTTGAAAGCCATCATTTCATATATTTTGACTGTTTTCTTTTTTTGAGTGGATAAGATCAACACACTTTTGCAATCCCAGCAACTATGTTAGATGAGTAAATACATTTATATGTTTGTACAATAAAAAACTTAAAGGCACTATTTCTATATAATAATTATTTTATCTCAGATAAGCAATTTGTTTCATTATGTTTTTCTGGTAATAGTAACAGCCTGGGCAGCTATTGTCTCACTGTTTCCTAATTTAGATGACAAATGAACTCTGCAAGCTTAAAACCAAATCAAGTTGTCACTTGCTCAACAGTGTTACTTACATAGTCTCCAGAGTTTATCACAAATTAAAGACTGCTCTTACTGACATAGTTCCTATCACAATTTCTCATAATTATCTTTCCTCCCCTGCTTCCTGGTTACTTCCACCTACTGAAAGCTTAGGGAAATGTAATTGACAGCAAAAGTTAAAACTTTCTCTCTTTATAAAAGGAAGCTTAGTTTCGGGTGCTTCCTGCTCAATTATTTATATCAGTTGAAGCACACAGACGATCCCAAATGGCAAACATTGTAGATAAAATTTATATTTAGCCTTAGAATTTGTTTTTATAATTATGTGTATATCATTCAAGTTTCTACACCTCTTATTTAAAATGCTTTAATCTCAGTTAGCACACCAGTCTATGAGGAAAGGAAACAAGTTCACAGCAAAGAAATCATTATGGCATCCATGTCCTGCTTCTAGTGAGTTATCACAAATTGTGAGATAAACAATTTATCTTAGAGACACCCAATCCCTTCTTTCAGTGCCAATAATTTTATTACAGTTCCGGAGTTCCCAGGATTAACATTTTTGTATATGTTTTTCTCTTAAGGAATTGCTGAAGAATGTGCCAACTGAGAAAAGATGTTTAATCCCAAGAATTTAGATTAGCCTCAATTTACATGGCAAGAGATTTTTTCCTATAAGTGATCAGCCCTGCATGAAGCTCCTTTAAAGACATTTAAAATTTTTATTAATTAATTATAGCCCTTAAAAAAGGTTTCCAAGGTACCAGTGTTTGCCAAATCATTATGATGTCAGCATCGCTCTCCCCGCTACCACTTCCCTGCATTTCATATCACCTTCATGTTCAGGGGCCCAGGAAATACAAGTAACCATCTGTCCTTCCTAATAGGCATTGGAAGCCCCACCTGAAAAGACCTGACAGAGTGGGCACCCATGGATGGTCTTTGAAAATGGGTGTGAAAAAATATCTATGCATGTGTGTATTTGCACTTTAGAAAGAAGTCTGTAGTTTTCCTCAGATCTCTCAGGAGTTTACACATCACCATGAAAGCTTACACATAATCATGTGAGACATGATTAACTATCTAAGGAAAACAGTATATATAGAGAGAGTTATGATAAAAAAGAATGTCAGGTTTCAATATGTCTGGAAGAAGCCAAGATAAAGATATCAAAGGCCAATAAACTTGACAGGAATGGGGTGGGTGGAGCATGTGGGGTGGCAGACAGAGATAAATTATCCTACGGATAAGAATTCCTTCAAAAAATGGTCTTTTTGAGAAGCCCAGAAAGAGATTAAATCCTTTAAAAATCTCTTTCATTTCTATCACTATTCTTGAGGCAGAATATAATTTTAGTATCCTCAAAACTGAGCCTTAACTAATTTGCTTTTTATATATTACATCCTTTGCAGGATAGAAAAAGCACACAATGTGATCAATTTTAACCATTCATAAATAAACTTAATTTTAGGATTTGAAGTAGCTTACAAAAAATTAAAATTCTGGTCTCCATTCTCAGAAAATTACAATCAAGCAAATGAAGTAGGGCATTTAACAAGAAAATGTTGTCTCATTCCTGATTATATGATTAGGTGTTAGGAGAAAAAGAAATGGCAATTTGGACAAACTAACTGGTCTTTATAAAAATGTAAAATAGTGATCATTCAATGTGAGGAATCACGAGAAAAAGAACTATTTGTGGGATGCTATGAATAAAAAAGAAAGTGGCACCAATGGCCTCTCCTTCTCTGGGCCCACAGTTTTCATTCTTTCATGGGTCTGATATTTCACAGTCTGAACAGAAGTGGCTGAAGATCAACATGTTAATGGCGGAGGGAGGACTCTGACTCAGCCGCCTGGGTCCCCCTGTTCCTTTACAGTTATGATTCCGAGAAGTTGACCCAGGATATCACCTAAAAATGGGTCTAGTCACCAACAGCTGCAGTTCCGGTCCTGAACTAAGTTCAGACCCCTCCCCAGATACTTATATCATTAGAACACAATAAAAAATTCTGGGTTTTCACATTACGACTTATTTCAATAGCAGAACTATTTTCCCTAAAGAGTGAGAAAATAGATAATTATTGTTTTATCATGTTTATTGTACTTAAGGATAAAAACTTACGACTTTATCTAATATATGGTATTATAGCACTTTTCTTCAGATAACTACCTGCTTCATCATGTAACTGAAACCAAAATGTTGTAAATAATTATCCGTAGGTATGTTGAGTACAAAATGTTTACTTCTATTTTCCTAAAGGAAATAATATAGTCATATTTTGTGGGAATTTCCCTTATGTGGGCTAAAATTTTTCTCTCCTTTTCTCATACAAGCTGAGATAATCAGAAATAGAAACTTGAGAAGTCTCCAGTATATTTGTCTAACCAGAGAGAAATATCTGGGATGGCAAGAGACTTTGAGGGGAAATGAGGAAACTTACCTGACTTTAGTTATTGATCCTTGAAATTTAAAAAAAGGTACTATCAACTTGAATGGCATTAGCTATGAATCAAAGTTCTAAATTGAACTATGTTAGGAAGGTCTCACCTGTCTTTCCAAAGTACATATACACCTGCCCATAGATGTCACCCTCATTCTGAATCAATATATTGATCAGAATTAATAAGTATATAACCAAGAGATAGACATAATTAATTAAAGAAGCAATGGTCCTGAAATAACATTTTCCTATCTTACTTAATAATGGGTACCTAGAAAAACACATACAAAAAGCAGGAAAAATAAACAAGCAGCCATAGGTAATTCTATTAGGTAGAAAAATCGACTGCAGCAGCCAGGCAGAGGGCAGATAAGGCTCAAAGGAAAACCTGCCCAAACTCTGCCCAGGTCGGGGTCCCACATGACAGCAAAGGCTTTGCAGGGAGATAACTTCTTGCCTATTGGGACCTGGCCAAACTGGTCCCAACCTAGAGCAATTGAACAAAACTAAGAACTGCCCAAACCATACCTCATCGTGGGAAAGAACGTGTGCACTGAGAGGGACGGCTATGTAGATGGACCTGTCAATCAAATAACCCCGCCTTGTCAGTCAAAGAGGCGCCTCCTTGCTAGAATGCAATATGCAAGCTTCCTGCCTAACAGATCAAGACCTTTACCTGCATTGACTCTGGCCCACTGAGGATATTCAAGTAAAACACACTCTGCTTCACTACTGTGCCTCTCTGTCTTTTCAGTTCTGTTCTGGCAGGGATAAGAACTGAGGAGAACAAACTCAACCCTTAATATATCTATATCACTCTATTTATTAATGTGGATGGTGGTCGTAATAAAGACAGTTAATTATATTCTTTCTTTCTCCTCACACCAGAATTTATTGCACGCATTTGTGTTTTTTGCATTTCCTTCTATTTAGAGCTATTGGCATTAGTAGTTGGGCAGAATTTTATTCTCGAAAATCTCCATTTTGGTTTGGTATATACAATACCAAAACTTTTATTTGCTTTCATCCCCCCAAAAGAAATGAAAACAGTATGCTATGGAGAGCTTTACTTTTAAATAAACTGAGTTAGTATGAGAATGAGTCACTGTGACTTTGAAATGAACTCATTCAAAGATATGAATGCCACCTTCTTCAGAAAAAATGTCTTACAAATTTAACTATAAAATCCAGACATAATAATACTTTTTTCCTAAAAGAGTTTTGGTAATTATGGGCAACTAATTATATAGGGAAGAATCTTTGGCATTATTTCCTTTATTATGTGTTTCTATTTTATTTCCCTTTGTTTAGTGTATTTCTAGTATCAGTAAATCTATACTATATCATATTCTCTTGGGACATACAAATTTTTAGAAATATGTTTAGCTATTTACATTTCCCTATTCTTAAATTTCTAATTATCTCTTTACCCTTCTCCACTTTCTTAATGTCTCTCAATATTCCCTCAATACACCCCAGGTCCCTCACTCTTCTCTCTTAACTAGCAATAAAAATTACAATTCCTTATTACTATTTACAAGGAGATTATTTTTGGATATTACATTCCAAAATATAAACATAAAAGATGTTTTAAAAATTGTTTTAATTGATGAGTATCTTGACTTCTTTTACTTAAAGAACTTTGGCCCAAAACTGAGTAAAAGTGCCCTAGTTGTGATCTGATGAAATGCTAACTTTTAGGTATTAGGAATAACCTGAAATTCACTTTAGTGAGGAAAAATAAGAGGAGGATATTTGTAAGATTAGTGTGTCTTTCTGAGGCTTGTAGCAGCCCTTTCCTTGAATGGTCACAATTCTTCTGAGTTGAAGCTCTGCCTATACGCAAATATTAAGACTTCGGGGAAAAAGGAAAACAAGACAGCTTCTGGGCTTCAGTTTCCTCATTAAAAAAAACAACAGGATATTCCAGAAACATATCCCTATGGTTTCTTTTATCTCCAGCAGTATATGCTCTTGTGCTCCCTTGTAGTTTTTAAAACTTTGCAAGTAAACTTAGGTTTCACATGTTTTATGCTATTTCAGTGTAACATGAAGATTTTTATTCTTTCTCACTGGTATCACCATTTCCTTTCTATGAGTTTTGGGGGTTTTTTTACTTTTATTTTTCACATTAGGAACGACAAGAAGTTAGGCCTACACAATGAACAGTTTTTAACATGTTATACCTAGAGGAGACTCCCCTGTTTTATAAGATCGTATCTGACAACTATTTCTGAATCAAAAAGAGAGTAACAAACTTTATCAGTGAAAGTATCACAACAGTAAGTGTTGTGACTTGGTCTAGTAGCTAACATCAGGGAATTTCACATCGCACAGTTCTCCAGAAGCATGACTTCCCATAAGAAGAGCCAGATCTAAAGGACGTTTCCTGACTGGACTGGCCAATCTTTTAGTAGATGGAATTAGAATCAACAGACGGTTTATTTTGGTAAATTTGGTTTTTGTTGTTGTTTTGGCTTTGTTTTATTTCTAATTCACTGTGCTGTTCTAATATTAATTACTCATCAGGTACAGAATGTTTTGCTTCATTGTTTCCCATATTTTCTCTTTACTCTGGGTATACTTTTTTAGTATAATCTGAAAAATGTATAGCAAAACATCAGGCATTGTTTTAATGTCAAACAGTTTTAATGGTAAGAAAATGGATTTGGACCTGAGGTTTGTAGAACACTATTATTTGTCTATCACACAAGGCCTACCAATCAAAAATGTTGAAAAAAAGTGGTTAATAATCAGTCTGTGACAGTAAAAACAGCAAAATAACTGTCAGTTAAGTTACATTTGGCTGCTGGTAGGACAAAACCAAAACACAACTAGCTTAAATAATGAGGCTCCTTATCTTACATTATTCAAAGTACAGATAGAATGCTTCCAATCACAAGGAATCCAGGTTCAGTCTACCCATCACCACGTATCTTTATCTTAGGGTAGTTCTCAACATGGCAAGATATGACTCTCTTCAGACACAGACATCACATGTACATGGAGACAGCATGTGGCCCTTCCCATGTGGTTCCATTTAGAGCAAAGATCTTTTTCAAAAATACCCAAGCCCCAGCCCTGGAAGATAGCAAACATCCTCTCTCATCTCATTGGCCAGAGATTTATCAGACATTTCTGTCATTCAGAGATGCAGGGAAGTTAAAGTGGAAGAAATTCATTAAAGGGAGAATAGCAGGGAAAGGCAGCTTCCATGCAGGCAGCAGAAGCAAGGACGAACAGAGGGAGGAAGGGGAAGCTCACTGAGCTCCTGCTCGGCACAGGGCACGTCCCTTGCCAACTCCTAAAGCCAGGGTCACCTGGTGTCCAGTGTCTGCTTCAATCTGCACAGAATGGGAACTAAGTCCCTACCACCCAGGATTTAAGGGAGCCACAGAGCACTGGATGGAGTGAGATTATGCTCTGAGAACTTCCCAAAGGCAAAGAAGAGATTTTCAGGCAGGCTGCTAAAGAGCACAGATCACCCAGGAGATGGAAACTTGCAAGCCCAAATCTCTTGGTAGCCTCTTCCTACTTATCTGGATGGGAATGGAGACAGACAGAGTGAAGACTTGTGCTTAAGTCTGGACAATAGAATGAAATAGCAGAGTAACAAAGAAGCTTAGCACTAGAAAAGTGCAGAGACAAAACATAAGTTGAATAAGAAGTCTTTATTTAATGCAAAAGGCACACCTGAAGAAAGGAGAGTGTGGGCAACTTCAGAGAGAAGGCATATTTAAGGGTTTAGGGTTTGGGGTTTTATAGGGCCTTGTGAGTAGGGGTCAGCATAAGGCATGAGGTATACAGGTGATTTATAATTCCTTTGAAATTTTGTCTTAAGAATAAGGTTATTTAGGTGACTGTGTTAATCTTGGTCTTGGCATTCCCTACACACACAGCTTTATTTACACTTCAAGTCTATTTCCTGTCCTGGTTATAAAGTCACTTGATTGATTAAGGAGCTGGAAGAAGAGGAAGAACAGCAAACAGATTAAGTTAAAAAATAAGAGGGGCCTTTTTGCAGGCTAAGTAGATTTTTTTCTATTTTTCAAAATTTTGTATTAAGGTATTATTGATATACACTCCTATGAAGATTTCACATGAAAAAACAATGTGGTTACTACAGTCACCCACATTATCAAGTCCCCACTCATACCCCAATGCAGTCACTGTCCATCAGTGTCGTAAGATGCCACAGATTCACTGTTTGCCTTCTCTGTGCTACACTGTCTTCCCCGTGACCCCCAAAACCATGTGTACTAAACATAATACCCCACAATCCCCTTCTCCCTCCCTCCCCACCCACCCTCCCTCACCCCTCTCCTTTGGTAACCACTAGTCCCTTTTTGGAGTCTCTGAGTCTGCTGCTATTTTGTTCCTTCAGTTTTGCTGCATTGTTATACTCCACAAATGAGGGAAATCATTTGTCACTTGTCTTTTCTCCACCTGGCTTATTTCACTGAGCATAATATCCTCCAGCTGCATCTATGTTGTTCAAATGGTAGGATTTGTTTCTTTCTTATGGCTGAATAGTATTCCACTGTGTATATGTACCACCTCTTCTTTATCCATTCATCTACTGATGGACACGTAGGTTGCTTCCATATCTTGGCTATTGTAAATAGTGCTGCAATAAACCTAGTGGTGCATATGTCTTTTTGAGTCTGAGAAGTTGTATTCTTTGGGTAAATTCCAAGGAGTGGGGTTCCCAGGTCAAATGGTATTTCTATTTTTTTGAGAAACCTCCATATTGCTTCCAACAGTGGTTGAACTAGCTTACATTCCCACCAGCAGTGTAGGAGGGTTCCCCTTTCTCTGCATTGTCACCAGCATTTGTTGTTCTTAGTCTTTTTGATGCTGGTCATCCTTACAGGTGTGAGGTGATATCTCATTGTAGTTTTAATTTGCATTTCCCTGATGATTAGGGATGTGGAGCACCTTTTCATCTGTCTGTTGGCCATATGAGTTTCTTCTTCTGAGAACTGTTTCTTCATATCCTGTGCCCAAATTTTAATCAGGTTATTTGCTTTTTGGGTGTTGAGGCATGTGAGGTTTTTATATATTTTGGATGTTAACCCTTTGTCGCATATGTCATTTGCAAATATATTCTCCCATACTGTAGGGTGCCTTCTTGTTCTGTTGATGATGTCTTTTGCTGTACAGAAACTTTTTAGTTTGATGTAGTACCATGAGTTCATTTTTGGTTTTGTTTCCATTGCTCAAGGAGATGCGTTCAGGAAGAAGTTGCTCTTGGTTATATACAGAAGATTTTTGCCTATGTTGTCTTCTAACAGTTTTATGGTTTAATGACTTACATTCAGGTCTTTGATCCATTTCGAGTTTACTTTTGTGTATGGGGTTAAACAATAATCCAGTTTCATTCTCTTGCATGTAGCTGTCCAGTTTTGCCAACACCAGCTATTGAAGAGGCTGTCATTTCCCCATTGTATGTCCATGGCTCCTTTATCATATATTAATTGACCATATATGGTTGGGTCTATATCAGGGCTCTCTAGTCTGTTCCATTGGTCTATGGGTCTGTTCTTGTACCAGTACCAAATTGTCTTGATTACTGTAGCTTTGTAGTAGAGCTTGAAGTCAGGGAGCATAATCCCCCCAGCTTTATTCTTCCTTCTCAGTATTGCTTTGGCTATTCGGGGTCTTTTGTGGTTCCATATGAATTTTAGAACTATTTTCCCTAGTTCATTGAGCAATGCTGTTGGTTTTTTGATAGGAATTGCATTGAATCTGTACATTGCTTTAGGCAGGATGGCCATTTTGACAATATTAATTCTTCCTACCCATGAGTATGAGATGT
Organism: Phataginus tricuspis; assembly: GCA_029783875.1. NCBI lineage: Eukaryota > Metazoa > Chordata > Mammalia > Pholidota > Manidae > Phataginus > Phataginus tricuspis. The sequence goes on from JAQQAC010000477.1 coordinate 1,588,808, forward strand.
GTTTCCATTCATTGGTATCTTCTTTAATTTCTCTCATGAGTGTCTTGTAGTTTTCAGAGTACAGGTCTTTCACTTCCTTGGTTAGGATTATTCCTAGGTATTTTATTCTTTTTGATGCAACTGTGAATGGAATTGTTTTCCTGATTTCTCTTTCTCCTAGTTCGTTATTAGTGTATAGGAATGCAACAGATTTCTGTGTATTACTTTTGTATCCCGCAACTTTGCTGAATTCAGATATTGGATCTACTAGTTTAGGAGTGGAATCTTTAGTTTTTTATGCAAAATATCATGTGATCTGCAAACAGGGACACTTTAACTTCTTCCTTGCCAATGTGGATGCCTTTTATTTCTTTGTGTTGTCTGATTGCTATGGCTAGGACCTCCAGTACTATGTTGAATAAAAGTGGGAGAGTGGGCATCCTTGTCTTGTTCCCAATCTTAAAGGAAAAGCTTTCAGCTTCTCGCTGTTAAGTATAATATTGGCTGTGGGTTTGTCATTGTCATATATGGCCTTTATTATGTTGAGGTACTTGCCCTCTATACCCATTTTGTTGAGAGATTTTATCATGAATGGATGTTGAATTTTGTCAAATGCTTTTTCAGCATCTATGGAGATGATCTTGTGGTTTTTGTCCTTCTTTTGTTGATGTGGTGGATGATGTTGATGGATTTTCGAATGTTATACCATCCTTGCATCCCTGGGATGAATCCCACTTGATCATGGTGTATGATCTTTGTGATGTATTTTGTTGAGTATTTGCTGGTATTTTATTGAGTATTTTTGCATCTATGTTCATCAGTGATATTGGTCTGTGATTTTCTTTTTTTGTTGTGTCTTCACCTGGTTTGGTATTACAGTGATGCTGCCTCATAGAATGAGTTTGGAAGTATTCTCTTTTCTTCTACTTTCTGGAGAACTTTAAGGAGGATGGGTATTAGGTCTTCACTAAATGTTTGATAAGATTCAGCAGTGATGCCATCTGGTCCAGGGGTTTTGGTAGTTTTTTTATTATTAATTCAGTTTTGTTGCTGGTAATTGGTCTGTTCAGATTTTCTGTTTCTTTCTGGGTCAGCTTTGGAAGGTTGTATTTTTCTAGAAAGTTGTCCATTTCTTCGAGTTTCTCTACTTTCTTGGCATATAATTTTTCATAGTATTCTCTAATTATTCTTTGTATTTCTGTGGTGTCTGTTGTGATTTTTCATTTCTCATTTCTGATTCTGTTTATGTGTGTACACTCTCTTTTTTTCCTGATAAGTCTGGCTAGGGGTTTATCTATTTTGTTTATTTTCTCAAAGAACCAGCTCCTGCGTTCATTGATTCTTTCTACTGTTTATTCTTCTCAATTTTATTTAGTTCTACTACAATCTTCATTACGTCCCTCCTTCTACTGACTTTGGGCCTCATTTATTCTTCTGTTTCTATTTTCATTGATTGTGAGTTTAGACTGTTTATATGGGATTGTTCTTCTTTCATGAAGTAGGCCTGTATTGCAATATGCTTTCCTCTTGTCATGGCCTTCGCTGCATCCCAGAGATTTTGTGGTGTTGAATTATTGTTGTCATATTTCTCCATATATTGCTTGATCACTGTTTTTATTTGGTCATTGATCCACTGGTTATTTAGGAGCATGTTGTGAAGCCTCCATTGTGGCATTTTTCATTTCTTTGCATAATTTATTTCTACTTTCATAACTTTTTGGCCTGAGAAACTGGTTGGTACAATTTCAATCTTTTTTAACTTATCAAGGCTCTTTTTGTGGCCCTGTATATGATCTACTCTTGAAAATGATCCATGTGCACTTGAGAAGAACATGTATTCTGCTGCTTTTGGGTGTAGAATTCTGTAGATGTCCATTAGGTCCATCTGTTCTAATGTGTTGTTCAGTCCCTCTGTCTACTTATTCATTTTCTGTCTGGTTGATCTGTCCTTTGGAGTGAGTGGAGTGTTGAAGTCTCCTAGAATGAATGCATTGCATTCTATTTCCCCTTTAATTCTGTTAGTATTTGTTTCACATATGTAGGTGATCCTGTGTTAGGTGCATAGATATTTTTAATGGTATTTCTTCTTGTTGGATTGACCCCTTAATCATTATGTAATGTCCTTCTTTGTCTCTTGTGACTTTCTTTGTTTTGAAGTCTATTTTGTCTGATACAAGTACTGCAACTCCTGCTTTTTTTTCCCTATTAGTTGCATGAAATATCTTTTTCCATCCCTTCACTTTTAGTCTGTGTATGTCTTTGGTTTTAAAGTGAGTTTCTTGTAGGCAACAAGATGTAGATGGGTCTTATTTTTTTATCCATTCAATGACTCTATGTCTTTTGATTGGTGCATTCAGTCCATTTACCTTTAGGGTGATTATCAATAGGTATGTACTCATTGCCATTGCAGGCTTTAGATTTGTGGTTACCAAAGGCTCAAGGTTAACTTCCTTACTATTTAAGTCTAACTTAATTCACTTAATGTGCTATTACAAACGAAATCTAAAGGTTCTTTTTTTCTCCTCCTTTTTCTTCCTCCCCCATTCTTTATATATTAGTTATCATATTCTGTACTCTTTGTCTATCCCTTGATTGACTTTGGGGATGGTTGATTTAATTTTACATTTGCTTAGTAATTAACTGTTTTACTTTCTTTACTGTGGTTTTATTACCTCTGGTGAGAGCTTTTAAATCTTAGGAACAATTCCATCTATAGCAGTCCCTCCAAAATACACTGTAGAGATGGTATGTGGGAGGTAAATTCTCTCAGCTTTTGCTTATCTGGAAATTGTTTAATCCCTCCTTTAAATTTAAATGATAATCTTGCTGGGTAGAGTATCCTTGGTTCCAGGCCCTTCTGCTTCATTGCATTAAATACATCATGCCACTCCCTCTGGTCTGTAAGGTTTCTGCTGAGAAGTCTGATGATAGCCTGATGGGCTTTCCTTTGTATGTGATCTTATTTCTCTCCCTGGCTGCTTTTAATAGTCTGTTCTTATCCTTCACTTTTCCCATTTTAATTACTATATGTCTTGGTGTTGTCTTCCTTGGGTCCCTTGTGTTGGGAGATCTGTGCACCTCCATGGCCTGAGAGACTATCTCCTCCCCCAGATTGGGGAAGTTTTCATCAATTACCTCCGCAAAGACAGTTTCTATCTCTTTCTCTCTCTCTCTCTTCTTCTTCTGGTACCCCTATAATGCGAATATTGTTTCATTTGGATTGGTCACACAGTTCTCTCAATATTCTTTCATTCTTCGTGATCCTTTTTTCTCTCTGTTCCTCAGCTTCTTTGTATTCTTCTTCTCTAATTTCTATTTCATTTATCGTCTCCTCTACTGTATCTAATCTGCTTTTAATATGCTCCGTTGTCCTCTTCAATGATTGGATCCCAGAATTCATTCCTGAGTTCTTGAATAATTTTCTGTACACCCATGAGCATGTTAATAATTTTTATTTTGAAATACCTTTCAGGATGATTCATGAGGTCACTTTCATTTGAATCTTTCTCAGGGGTTGTATTCATAATTTTACTTTGAACCATGTTTCTTTGGCATTTCATATTTGTGTATGGCGCCCTCTAGTGCCCAGAAGCTCTACTCTCTGGAGCTGCTCATTCCCTGAATCAATGTTGGGGGTCACAAGGGAGAGATATTGGTGCCTGGAGGGAGGAAAGAGCTGTTTTCTGCTTCCTGGCTGCTATGCCTGCTCCACTGCCAGAACCAGTGGGCCCAGCATACAGGTATAAGTCTCTGTGCTTCACGTTTATAGTTGCTGTAGACAGATCTTCCCTCTGGCTGGCCTAATGCCAGGGTAGGGTTTGCTGTTTGCAAGTCAGGTGGTGCTGGCCGGAAGAAAGTTGCAGTAGGCTGCGTATCACAGAAGGGATCCTTTGAGCTGTGTAGCCAGCCAGGGAGCTGGAGCACCTGAAGATCAAGAAAGTTCTCAACCTGCTGGGCAGAGTGCACCCAGACAATTTTGTCTGTCTGTCCTTTCTCTTGAGCAGTAAGCTATGTGCAATCCTTGCCCCTTTAGCAGCCCTCTTGCTGTTAGGAAGTCTCTCAGGCTGCCTGCCTTTCTTTTGTCCCAGAGCAGCTGAATATGGATCCCTGCTTTCTACAAATGGCTGGAATCTCAGTCTCTCCAGGTATTCTGCCTGTCTTAACTTTCCAATTCCCTAATCGTGAGAGTACCATGAAAGCACATGAAATGTAGGTTTGTGCTCCCAGGGCAGATCTCTGGAGTTAGTTATTCAGCAATCCCAGGGCTCCACTCCCCCCCTGCTCTGTTTCTCTTCCTCCCTCCAGTGAGCTGGGGTGGGGGAAGGGCTGGGGTCCAGCTGGGCCATGGATTTGGTACATTACTCTGTTCTGTGAGGTTTATTCTTTTCTCCAGGTGTATGCAGCTTGGCACAGCCCTCTTTCCTGTTGCTCTTTCAGGATTAGTTGTATTAATTATATTTTCATATTATATGCAGTTTTAGGAGGAAGGCTCTGTCTCACCTCTCACACCACAATCTTTAATCCTCTCCAGGCTAAGTAGATTTTACAATGGAATGACCTTTGTCTCATTTCTCTGCCCAACCTCATGAGGTAGGGCAGATAAGTTCTTGTTTGACTTTTCTTTATTTGGGAACTGTTTTTCATCTGGGGAATATATAGTCATTTCAAGTCACTCCTGGCCTTTGAAACTTCAGCTAATTAACTAATTTACTCTGTGAGTCCTTTTTTGGCTCCCTGGTTTTATCTGGTTAACTCTTTGTGTCCCTTTTAGTGGGCTTTACTGGATTTATTCTTTCTCCTCCCCAGTCATGTCTGTCTTCCTGCCTAACAGAAATATCAAAGCTAGTCAGTGTAAAGGAAATGAAATAACCATGATTAATGTGGATTAATGGAGAGTTTTGCATTTATAAATTTATTCATTAGATGGGCATTCAGCTCATCTACTATCAATGAAAAGTGAAAGAGAATGGTTGTTGCATAAAGCAAAGGAACAAGACGACTGAAACAGCACTTTAAAAAGTTGAAAAAAATGACAAGAATACATCCATAATTTCACTAACCTTTAAAACTTTTCTTTCTGTATGACACCAATTTTTGCTTAGTTGATGTTGGTGAGGAAGAAATTTCCTCTACCCCTCAAGGTTCTAAGAATCAAATTGATAATGAGAGAGATTAACAAGAGAAAAAACTAAAGATTATTGTGTACTTATGGGGAAGCCACAGACATGGGTTACAAAGACAGGGAGAATGAACCAAGAAAGGGGTAAGGGTCTAAGAGAGCAAAGGAAAAAGGGAGTAAATAATAGGGATATGAAAAAAGTAAATATTTGATAAACAAAATACTTGATGGGTCACACAGAAATAATGGAGCGCATAGAGAAATTTTAACACATATAGCCATATCCCTCCCAGTCCACCACACCTAGCTTACATTATAAAATAGCTATGCTACCTATGGTGATGGTTCTTTATGCAGTTGTGGAGGTAGGGGTCAAAGTTTCTTTCTCAGTCTTTTAGACCTTGAATCTTCTCAGTTCTGCATGTCACCATGGCATATCTTGGGATAGCTTTCCTTTGGTCCCTACAATCTTATATTTTTGTATATAGCATTCATATTACTATGATTATTCCCACTTTATTTTCTAGTTATTATCATTACCAAATTAGCTTTGTATATTATTACATATGGTAGACAGAGGTGCTGTCATATCTAATAAATGCCATAATATTGTATACCTGCATTATTTTAAAATGTAACACTTTTCTATGCTAAAATAAACATGAATGTGCATTTAGCCACTTTCATATTTTTAATCATTTATATATTTCCTCTCACCAACATTCCTCAAAGTCTTGCCTTGGCTGTCCTTAATCTCTATCCAATTGATAAAAACCCAACTCTGAATCCTTCAAAAGTTTAATTCCTGTATCTGGAGGGAAGATGCACTAATTTTTGAAGGTACAAATTATTATGAATTTATAATTTGAGATTGCCCAGAAATCTTTTAATAAGAGATTTTCAATGTCCCATTTTATCTTACCTAGAGAAAATGGTAACCCTTACCATTTTTAAAAGTCCACTCCTTCATGACATTTCGAACAATTTCAACCTCTCCTTCACATAGAAAATTGATTCACAGCAAGAAAAACTTCAATTTTCTATCTGCTCTTCAACAATTCCCCCATAAAACAGACACACGCACACACATTCTCCTGCCTGAAAATGTATCATAGGTCCCTCTCCCCTCCCCCTAAACAAAACCGCTCATTTTAATGGAAGATATTTTCTTCTTCAGGCCAAAGACAGAGCCTCTTCGCCTGCCCAGGGTCTCGTCCTCTAGTCATCACTTTTTCTGTTCTAGCTTTTGTCTCTCCCTCTCCAATACACTCCACAAAAGTTTCCCTTCAAATGCTCTCTCTTACTTTGCAGCAGAGATTTATAAAACAATATTGTAAATTGCTGTTTTCACAGCTCTGTTCCAGTTCCTTCTTCAGCTCACTTGCTACTTTACCCATCACTGTACAAATCTTTTAGAATTTTGTAAGGGTACTGACAATGCCATTGTCACTAAACCCCATGCAAGTTTTTTAGCTCTTGCTTTACCTGAGCCTTCTGTGTTTTACACATTGTTGACTCTAACAATTTCTTGAAGTACTCATTTCCCTCAGTATCTGTGTCATGACAACCTTCTAGGTTTCCTCCTGCTTCCCTGGCTATATTTTAGTCTTCCTTCTCAGACCTTTTTTCCTTATCCTTGTTCTTCCAATTTCAGTTCTAGGGTATTCCTTCCCAGTCTTCACACTCACCTCAGAATCACTATGTGGATTACATGAATTAATGTTCATAAAAGCACTCAGAAGAATGCCCACTCCATTTCAAATGACTACGTAGTTATGTTAAATAAATCTCATCTGTTCTACAAAAATGATGAAGAAGAATTCTGAAATGTCCTAAATTAGGTGACATTAAGAGCCTGAGAATGAGGGAGAGAGACAAGGGAAGATAATCAGTCAATAACTGTAGGCCATAGCCACCCAGACTCCACGTTTCCGGATGAAGTCATTTCAACAGTTCTCCAGAAGGTCCCCAGAACCCCTGCATTCCCCTTGCACACAAACAGTGACTACCATCAACAACCAATCCATAAGCCTTCAGGATAGACAACCACTATCCCAGGACTTTCCTACATCCCATTAGCCCACCTTCCTTATCTGTAGCCAAACTGAATTTAAACAACTTTCTTTTCTTGAGATCCCTCACAAATGTGCCCCATTTCTTGAGTCTGGTGGACAAGTTTTTTCTGTTAAATGGCCTTGTTGCTAGTGAAACAGAACCTTCCTGTCCAGGACTCAGTTCTTTTTCCCGCTAGCATCTGTAAAGGCTCCATAAACACTTTTATTTGAGAGATCTTTTGGTCTGTAGGGTTTGTTTGTTTTTTTTCCTGGAAAACACATGCAACTTTACTAATGAAATAAAAACATAGGCCAATATAACAAATTTAGTGTTAATTGAGAATGTTAACTCCTTAAAAAATACAAAATGGGTTGCCTTGGCAAACCATATAGAAGCTATAAAAATATAAATATGCCCCATGGCCTAACTTAACAAAATATTTTAAATATCCTTGTAGACTGTGAACTTCTCAAGGGCAAACTTGAGATTTCATTTATATATACTTTTTTTATTAATGTACAATTACATGAGCAATATTATGGTTACTAGACCCCCTATTATCAAGTCCCCATGACATATCCTATTACAGTCACTGTCCATCAGCATAGTAAGATGCTATAGAATCATTACTTGTCTTCTCTGTGTTATACTGCCTTCCCCATATGTCCCCCCACTACATTATGTGTGATAATAATAACGCCCCTTTCTCCCCCTTATCCCTCCCTTCCTACCCATCTTTCCCAGTTCCTTTCCCTTTGGTAACTGTTAGTCCATTCTTGGGTTCTGTGAATCTGCTGCTGTTTTGTTCCTTCAGTTTTTTCTTTGTTCTTATACTCCACAGATGAGTGAAATCATTTGATACTTGTCTTTCTGCACCTGGCTTATTTCACTGAGCATAATACCCTCTAGCTCCATCCATGCTGTTGGAAATGGTACGATTTGTTTTCTTCTTATGGCTGAATAATATTCCATTGTGTATATGTACATCTTCTTTATCCATTCATTTACTGATGGACACTTAGGTTGTTTCCATTTCTTGGCTATTGTAAATAGTACTGCGATAAACATAGGGGTAGCTATGTCTTTTTCAAACTGGGCTGCTGCATTCTTAGGGTAAATTCCTAGGAGTTGAATTCCTGGGTCAAATGGTATTTCTATTTTGAGTTTTTTGAGGAACCTCCATACTGCTTTCCACATGGTTGAACTAATTTACATTCCCACCAGCAGTGTAGGAGGATTTCCCTTTCTCCACATCCTCGCCAACATTTGTTGTTGTTTGTGTTTTGGATGGTGGCCATTCTAACTGGTGTGAGGTGATATCTCATTATGGTTTTAATGTACATTTCTCTTCTAGGGTTTTTGATTTGTCAGAAATAATTATCATTTACATATTGATTCTAACATTTCTATCTCCAGCAGACATGTCTACTCTGAGCTCCACATGTACATATTGGCTTATTTCATGGCTCCAATGAATGCCTCAAAAATACTTCAAACTTGAACTGCCTTATACTACATTCATCACATTTCTAAGGCAACATGTTCTAACGCATGTTCTTTTTTTAATTTCATTGCCTGGAACCATCCATTGACCCCTTTGCATAAGATTCCTTACTTTCTCATCTTCCATATCATTTTAATCACCAAATTCTTTTGAATTTACTTTTTAGTTTCCTCATCAATCAAGCCAATTCTGCACAACCCCACTTCCGACAATATTCATACCAAAGGCACCTCTTCTCTCAAAATTCCTACAGAGGCTTCTGGCTTTCTGATATTCCAGAATATACTTCAAATCACTTCATAAACACTTTCAAGTATACGGGTTAGCTTATGTTTTATATTTTGTATGTATGTGATAAATATTTCTGATTTTGTGACATGAAACATGGAAGACATATGTGATAATGTTTGATAATTTTATATATTCTCGAATATTTTTTGGTTAGGCTACTTTGTGCTTCAAAACCTGAGGCATCCTGAACAGTCTGTCATTTTTTCATTCTAATGTGTTCCATTTTTTTAATGAAAGGTCTACTCTTTCTTTATGAGAAAATTAATTGTATGAGAACAATTCTCCATCCAACTTCCACAAATAAACTTTCTCACACATTTTGCTCTTTGTCCCAATTTTCAAGTTTTCTCTCTGAGATTTAGAAGTTTTTGATATTTTGCTTCACCTAGGATACATCTTCCAGATATTAACTCCTTCCAGTTTACAATTTTCATATTCTCTAGAGCACTAATCATTTAATACTAAGTATATAGTTCAACTCAGATATTGACATAGTGTGATATGATGTGACACATTGTATTTGTCCATTCTAGTCTGTTTGTCCATCCTAGTCTGTGATTTTACAGAGAAGGGTGCTGATCTATCTCCTTTGGTTCAGTAGCAAAATAGGCTCAAATTCTTAAGGGTTATAAATGAGGATAATGGTGAATGGTGATACTGTCAATTGAAGATGTCAAGAATTCTCTGAATATAGTTAATGATTCAAACATGATTATTTAAATATAAATAGACTTTTTTTCACACTTAACCCCCCTTCCCAATTTTTCCTCCTGTTGTACAATTAAGAACCCCATTGAAGCCACTCTAGTGACCTCTCATCATCTGACCCTCTCTGGAAGTCTTCACCACACCTCACTTATAGACCAGAAATTGACCTGACTCTGTACAAGTGACCAGATGCTAGTGTCCACTCAAGGAGGTCTGGGAGCAGACATTAGGAGTAGACAATATAGGCAGGTTTTCTAAGAAGCAAGTGTGGAGAAAGAAAGAAATAATCAGTTGAATAATTATTGTTTTCTCTAATAAAGGATTAACTTAATTATGTTCACTTTCATTTACACAATTTTAAATAATTTGAGCTTGTCCATTTGTTTTAAATTTCTCCATGGACTTCGAACTTTCTGTAAAAAATGATTCTTTTATGGATTCCTTAATTCATTGGTTTGTTCCTTAAACATTTATAGAGCTTCTGTTAGGTAACAGACAGAACAGGCATAATTCCTGCTTGGAGGTATGTTCTGCTTAGGGAGAGAGAAGACAAGCAAAAAAATATATAATGTGTTATGTAGGTGATTTTTTTAAAAAGCATAGAGTTAAATAGAACATAATCAGGGAGGTATTTTGTCTCAGGTACTCAAGGTGGGACTCTGAGAAAATTGTATTTGAGCTGAAATTTTATATAGAAGCAATATTTCATAGCATTTATGAGACTGAGTCAGAACATGATTCCAGGAGTGAAGAGTTAAGGAGGACCCTAAGAGTAGTGATTACCACAGAATTTCTTCTTGCTGTAGTTGGAAATGTCCCTATATCTTTTTCCATAATAGTTATAATGACTGCCCACTTTCCTAAAATCTGTGGCAAATGGTACATACTTATCTTTTAGGCCTTTAGAGTATCTTTTTTTACAAACTTTATTATGCAAAATTATGGGAAAAATCTCCATTTAAAACAATAAAACTTCTGAGTAATTTCATTTAGGCCACAAAACTAACAGGCTGAGAGAAAATTACTCTCCAATTTCAAGTTACAAGAAGTGACATACAGGACGGTGCCTTCTCCTCTCTCATGTGTGATTCGCAGACAGTTGAGGAAAGAGGGTAAAGAAGGGTTGGGCAGTGAGGGTCTGTTTTACCTGCCAAGTCTTTCCCTCTTGTTGTGAACTTAAAAAGATATTAGAAGAGACTTAGAAAAGTTATTTTCTCAGAACAGATGTCCCCTCTTAGTAAACAACAACAAAAACACATAATTTGGGAGAAGTGAATACTAAGCATTCCTACATAGGTAATTTCAACATTTCTTAAAGGAACGTGGTAGGCCATGGCTAGTCCTGCCTGAGGCTTAACAATGCAGCAAGAAACGGAACATGAAAGTTTGTAATTATGGAAAAGGGAAGAATTGGCTTACAGATTTAAAAGCAGACTCTAGGGCTGATCTCCCACAGTCTATGACAAAAGGGAAGAACCCCTTGCTTTAGACACAAATTTACTAACCAAGGTTAGAGGCACTTTCTTAGAATGAAGGAGGGCTCCTGCTATGAACCGAACCATGTCATTCCAAAACTCATGTTAGAGCCATAACCCCCAATTATATTGGACCTATGTCTTTTAGGAGGTAATTAAAGTTAAAAGAGGCCATAAGGGTAGTGTCCTAATCTGATAGGACTTGTGGCCTTATTAGAAGAGGAAGAGACACTTCTCTCTGTCTCCCCCTCTTTCTCTCTCTCTCTCTCTCTCATCCTCTATGCACACACAGAAAAAATGCCATGTGAAGCCCCAGAGAGAAGGCAGTGTATGCAAGCCAGGAAGCGCGCTCTCCCCAGGACCCTGGATGTGCAGAGCCTTGGTGCTGGACTTTCCAGCCCACTGTGCAGTGAGCAATAAGCTACGTAGTGTGCGGTGTTTTGTTATGGCAGTCCCAGTAGAGTAAGACAGCTCCTGTGAAACTTAGCCACAAAAATACTTGTATCCTTACCTAAGGAAGATTTATTTCAAGCTTTGTTACATGGTTTGTAGTGATAGCAAAGAAAAGCCACCTTTAAATGGGCCATTTCAGCGTTGTTGCTGGCCTCAGACCCTGCCTAGTTCACTGAAGGTTTCCTACCTCAGTAAGCACTGAGGCTCTTATATGCATTCTTTTTCCCAGCTGACCTATCAATACAACTCCATTCTATAATACTGCATGCTAAGAGTTTCAAAAACCTCATCCTACCAATGGTTTGGAACATGATTCCATTGTAAGGTGGTGGCTGCCTTCATCCAATCTCTACCGCCTTTTCCAAATCTTTACTTGCCATTTTGATTACAATGAATCACACTAATCAATACACAGAATAATGTATAAATATAATTTTCCTAATATTTAAATTTTCTTTTACCAAAAACATTTTTAAATCTCTAACAGCGGAAAGCCATGACTGAAGGCATTTACTTCAAAGTTAGGCATACCTACCCTGTTGTTTACAAGCTGTTCTCTTAAAAAAGTTGCTTTATCATTTTAAACCATTATTTATTTTCTCTATCAAATGAGGATAAGATAACAACATTCTCCTAGGATGTGAGATATAAGAAAAATAATAAGAGTTCATTAATGGAAATTATTTGCATTGCAATTTATTATCATTAATGACAAACTATAATTTAACTAGCCTGTGGTAAGAAAGTGGCTTAATAGCAGGCATCTGGGGAGAAAATCTAAACAAAGACTTAATCTACACTATGAAAATTAATCTCAGATAATTTAAGAGCTAACTATAATTATGTCTTTGAAATGGGGCTCTAATAAAATGGGAACTGGCTCTTTTCAACTTTGGTCTTTAGCCAAGATTTTTTTAAACGTGTATATATGTGGTTTCTATTTTCTCTAAAGTTTGGGACAAAAGAGAAAATATGGTACTTAACAGATTTTCAAGTGCCTCTTTTAGGTAATTGAGCCGAAAGCCTTTAAGCCTACTCTTGTGCAGGCTTATTTTAATCTATTCGTTCAGTCTTTGACTGCTGGGTGAACTTCCATGTACTGTTCCCAGGTGTAAGGGGCAAACCTCCAGGCTTTTTAAGGCCTTTGGCTTACACCTTTCTGTAATATGGTTAGCTAAGACATGGGCCAAAAATAAACTTCATATATATATAATATGTTTATATACATGTGTGTGTGTGTGTGTGTGTGTGTGTATACAGGGGGGTATATGGGGGGAATATTTACACAGTAATAAATATAATCACGAGTGAAGTATAGAGTTTAATCCAGGAATAGAGTTGCCATTTAGGCAACTCATTAAATAAAAAATTGTATGAATAATCACAGTAAAAGCTTATACTGGCTGATGAATTGTACATGTAGGATCAGCAAACCAAAGAAACCAATTTTAATCCTGTAGTTCCTTTGGTGATATTGCCTAATTATCTTCAAGAAGTCACAATAGAGGTTATATTTCAAAGAGAATTAAATATAGAAAGACACAAATGAAATATATTTAATTATATTTTCTGAATTGGATTTGGTCTTCTTTACATAAATATTGCTTATTTTAAGTAGTTTGGGCAAGTTCAGGATCTAGTCCGGCCTCTGTCCCTTACTAGCTATCTAGGCATACGATGTTAGAAAATAAATCATGTATCTCTAACATAAATTTAGTATTCCTATCCCATTAGCTGCACGGAATTATTGTCAAGATATAGTAACCTAATAGATAAGTACTTCAAAAAATAAATCATTACAAAAAAATGATGTTTTATAATATCTGCACTCCTAATATCATTTCTTAAAGGTGGTATATATTCTAGCCAGAACCTTATGATATTTTTATCTTAATTGTAATCTTATGTCATAGATAAATAATCCCGATGCCAATATAATGCTTATAGTGATGACTCAGTGTCCCAGAAATGTGGGATCCAGGGGAAGAGGTTAATAAAGAGATATAAAACAAACAAACAAACAATGTCTGACTTGTTAAAATTTGATATGTGGCAGATGTGCAGTTATGCAGCCTCAGGCCTCTCTGGGGAAACTGCCCAAATATCTGCATTCCCACAGTGTATGTACTCAGAAAACACTGTGTTCCTGAGAAAAATCTGACTTCCAAACCACTCACTGAGCTTTTGCAAGTTCAGGAACTCTCCCCTGAGGAGCAGGAGTTGGAAGCCTAGTGAGAAATGTTTTTGACAAAAATCTAATATGAATATTGTATTGAATACATTAATATGAATGCATGAATTATGAATATTTGGGAATTTTCATTTAAAAATACTACTTATTAAAGATAATTTCAAAACAGAAATAAAACAGAAAACTATTAGACTCCCTATAGGTTTTCTGTTCCCCTCCACCCACCACCACAGTGTTACTCTCCTTCTCTGCATTCACTATCCTTGGGTTAGCGCTGCAAACTCACCCAACCTGACAAACATCCCAGAAAGCACGTGGGTTAAAGATAAAAACAAGCTCCAGGTTTTAGTGGGAAGAAGGGCAGCCCACCTGGGGGTCAGGCAAACTGAGGGGGTGGCAGCTATAAACACCAGAGAGATGACAACATGAGCCACTGCTGAGCAGAAAATTGAAATTATTCTTCAAGTTATTTATTTTTTCTCTTTTTCTGGTTGTCAGGTTTTATCTCCTCAACACTTCCATTGGTACGTCACAAAGAAAGAGTAGCTAAAATGAAATCTCTTTCTTTTAGACATGGCAAAGCACTCAATGATCTAGAAATTAATAGTGAAACTTCAAAAAAGAAAAAGTTCAATGCTACGTGATAAAGAAAATCTGAACCAGGAAGTTCAAATTCTATAAGCACCATGCTGATTTTTCCGGATTAATTTAAACATGATAAAATAAGGGAGCGTACCCCAAAACTAATGATAGCTTTACTTCAGTCGCTGCCCACAGGTTGTTTTAGGCCTTTCCCAAAAGGATGTGCCTGAAACTAAGGCTGATTCAAGCCCGCTATTGGTCTCCTCCATGCTCTGCGAGCTTTTTGCTCTTTAAACCGTGTCATAAATTCTCATCCGCGTCAATTTCCTTTGCTATTCCCTTTGAGTTGTTCTCCTCCAGTCACTGAAGCAAAATTGCCAACGTATTTCCAGCCCCAACTGACTTAGATCCTTAGAAAAACATTCACTTTATATTAAGATCTGCACAGCCTCACCTTACAACTTGTAGCCCAGCGATTCTTGACTCCCATCCCTAACCAAATTAGAAAAAAAAATCTTTCAATTGGACCCTAAACTCTTTCCAAATCGGTGTAATACTGTGAATTATTTTTACTAACAATCTGAGATCACTCTTTTCCCAACAGAGAATAAGTTCCATGAATACTGACCTTTAGTTTTTAAAGTGTAGCCAAAATGGTGTCAAGAACAGACTATAATAGCTAACATTTATTGAATTAATCACTATTCTAATTCCTTTACATTTAACCCTCATACCCTATGAGATAGGTTTAAGTAAAATACCCATTTTATAAATGAGTAAATAGAGACAAAGAGGATAAATATGTTGTCACATTCACATAATTAAGGCGTTACTGACTGGCACTATTTGAAGCTTTACAGTCTGAACCAGTCTGCCAGAGCTGCCATGACAAGATATCCCAGACCGGGTAGCTTAAACCATAGAAATGTATTTCCTCACAGTCCTGAAAGTTAGAAGTTCCAATAACTAAGATATCAACAGGATTGATTTCTTTGGGGGCCTCTCTTCTGGGTTTTTTGATTGTTGGTCTTTCCCTTGTGTGTATCTATGTCCTAATCTCTTTTTTATAGGGTTACAGTCATATTGGATTTGGGCCCATCCCAATCACCTCATTTATCCTTAATTACTCTTCAAAGGGATTACTCGGCAGTGTCCACATTACCACGTAATTGTGGGAAAGACTGATGGGAAATAAACTGAAGGGCAGGCGGGGAATGACTTATTGGGCATCCTTTCCCACGGTGAAGCGATTGCACCTCACAGATGATGAGGACAGCCATCCTCCAGAGGGGCCTTGCGTCTCTACTGCCTTTATGAGGCTCCACTCGGAAGACAACCTCCACTTCAGTCTACCCAGAGTGAATTCACCCCTAATATCCAAACCAGTCAGTATTTATACTCATTTACCTACTTGTTTGACTAGCACAACAGTTCCCTCAGGATGTACTTGAATCCTCTGTCCTTCATATCCTGTATTTACTCAATTATTCAATCTTGTCAAGACAACTCAAAGTCTCTCACACTTCTCTGTAGTTCCACTGAGAGCCTCTTTTAAAACATTATCTCAATCTGATCCTCTGAGACAGTTAGCTGTTAATTCCACTTGTAATTTTGCCTTCTCAGTATTTTTCCACACATGTTGGATTTTATTAAAGCACAGATTAGATCACAATCTTTAAATATTTTTAATATTGTATTTTAATGTTTATATTAAATATTTATTAACTAGAGTAGTAAATTTAATGTTTATTAAATATTTTATTTAACACTTTAACGTATGCTTTCAGAAAATCTGACTTTTCCTTACCTGTGACATTATTTCTCAAGTTATTTTCCAAAAATATTTTATGGAAAATAGAGTCCCTTGTTATACAAGTTTGGAAATGCATTACTTTATTCTCCTATAGAAGCTATAACTGCACATTACAATAAAGATTCTAGAAAAGATCTAGAGTTGAGAAATCTATATAAAATTTTTAGCTCAGATGTAGATCTGCATTAACCTATGAATAATCTTTTTATGTAATAACTAGGAACATCTGGCTGAACTAGTATTCTGAGAATACACCTTGACCTAAAGGGATAAAACTGGCACTGCAAATTAGCATTAAGGTAAATAGAAAATGTAAGTTATATGACCTAACTATAAATTATTCTGCAAAGTGTGTAAATTGTGTTAATTTAAATGCATACATTTTTAGAATTGGAATTTAAGGACGATCTAGGCCAAGTCATTCATTTAATGAATCAGTTTCAAAACATGAATTTATTTAAAAAGTTTACTTAACAGGTTCCAGGCAGAGCTGAGCTTAAAATTTCAAGTTTATCATCACAATATATTCATACTATTTTTATTCAAGTTAAATAATTTGGCATGTATTTATCACCCACTCTTATGTGCTAGGTTTATGCAAAGATATCCTGACAACTCATCTGGGCACTTAACATTGAATTTTTATATATTAAACTCAATTGGTTGAGTGTGAATTCCTTCAGGGTCAAGCTTTCTCTAGATTTTTAATCTCCCTTAGTGTCTAACATATTATGCACCAGTAGCTAACACAACACATTTATATAATATATTATTGCTTAAAAAAACTTCTGATACCACATTAGAAGTAAGAGGGAACTTAGCAGAAGTGACGACACTCTTCCTGGTTCCTAACTGTTGCCTTCTGACTGTGTCTTCACATGGTGGAATGAAAGGTGTATCTCTTTGGGGTTTCTTATCGAACCCTAATCCCACCTCTCCTGACCTGATCATCTCTGACAGGCCCTACCCTCTAATACTATCATCTTTGGGAATAAGGGTTCTATGTAAGAATTTGTGGGAACACAAACAATTCTGACCACAGTATAATCCCACCAGCGATGACGGAGGTACTTACCCTCACCAACACTGCACTGTCAGCTTTAATTAATTTTAGTTGTGGTATCTCATAATAGTGTTCATTTGTATTTTCCTGATGAATAATTATGTTGAGCATCTTTTAATATGTTTGCTGACTATATGTATATAATCTTTTGAGACGTGCCTGCTGAATCTTTATCCTAATTGGATATTTATTTGTAATATCTTATACATTTTCAATATGTAATATTCAGATTTATAAATTTAAACACACTTTCTCACAACTTGCCTTTTCACTGTCTTAATAATGCTTGAACCTCGATGAATAGAAGTTCCTGATTTTAATGAAATCAAATTATCAGTATTTTATTTTCTAATTGGTGCTCATGTGTCATGATTTAGAAATCTTTGCCAACCTCATCATGAACATATTCTCCTGTTTCTTCTACAAGACTTAATGTTTTATCTCTCACATTTAGATCTCTGAATTCCGTTGAATCATTTATTTTGTATGCTACCAGGCAGAGTAGTATATGTTTTTAATGGGGCCAGCTACTCAAGAAAGCATGCAGAAAGGCACAGAGGCTTGTGGGAAGTGAGTTAACAAACGCACAACTTCAGTTTGGGTTTATCATCTCATTTGCCATTTTGCATGTAATCTGATGCCTTCTGAAATTTAAAAAAGGAAGTTAATTACAGTAGCATGTAATTAGGTCAGTTCACTCTAATTGATATCCATAAGTTATAGTTTTACCAGTGTCATAATAAGTTGTACTATTTTCTCAGTGGCGTGCCCAAATCAGTCTTATACTGCTCTGGGAAACTGAATAATTTAGTGCTTTGGTCACTTTTCAGAGGCAACATTGTGGAGGAGAGACTGAGCCAGCAATCTGCTGACATGAATTCAAGTCCCGGGTCACCACTGACCAGCTATGGCTTGCTGTAGTGCATGCACGGTCAGAGTTTTGTCTATCCAACACTTTTCCTTTCTCCTGGAAGCAACGATCCCCTTCTGAGAGCTACATCTGTCCACCCCACCCCAAAACCAGATACTTACATTAGATTAGCAATCTGATTACATCTTCTTACTCCCTGACTGCTGACTTATTCAGGGTCCACCAAATCCATGCTAGTCTCCTACAGTTCCCTACGTCACATGTATTTAGTGCAAAGGAGGGACACTTTTTCCAAACTGAAACTATCAGTACTATTCTCAAGTTTTTGAAACTAGTCCATAAAAAGAGTTACACTATTTTGATGGAAGAATTTATAAGGTTTAAAACTCAGGAAATAACAGTGCTATGCATCATACTGTGCACTGAGACCCAGTCATAAATCTGCCTTTCTAGTCCTAGATTGTTCTACCTTCTCTGAAATGAATGAGCTGATGACTTTTCAACCTAAACTATTTGAAATGGCTTTTGATTCTTGCATCTGAAGAAAGTCTAAAACTACTAAAATTGGGCAACACTTCAGGCCACCATTTTTTAAAAGTAACTTGATGGATTTAGAGCTCAAATGATCAAGTTCTTCAGCAGGCACAGCAAACTCCAGCCTGCTCCTGAAGCTATCAGATAGAAAAACATGCTGAATTTATCCTCAAAGTATAATAGGTTATATATATCAAAGAATCAAATGGAAATACAAGCGTCACTGAAAAGTGCATTTAAAAAATGAGATAAAGACTATAAGTTTAGCTGATAGACTCTTGAAAATAATACATATGTATATATATATATGCATAACACTTCTATTTATGAATTCAACAACTGAATGGTTTAGAAGGTATATAACACTGCTACTGACAAAAAATAAAATAGGTGTTAACATTTTCAAAGTGTTGTGAGAAAACAGGGTATAGATATCAATAGTGATTTTAATGAAGCCTAAAGCAAAATGGCATTCATTACTTTATTCTTCATTGTAAGGCTACATGCACTGTAACAGTGTAGATTGCAGCTGTGATTCAGTACGGACATGCACAGAGTATTCTGTAAATTGTTTTTCATGGAATATCTGTTCCTGCATTTGTGAATATTTACGGATAAGATCTCTCTTCCCCTCCTGACTCTGACCTCTTTAGTGTCTGAACACGTGCATAAGTCCTCCTCTTTTTCTCTTCCCATGCTGTATGAACAAAGCACATTTCCTTCCACTTTTGAATCCAAAGAGAAACAGCTGTTTTTAAAATTTAGATGCACTTTTCCACTATATTTTTCTATGCATCTTTAAATCATTTTGAAGCAGGAAGTCTCACTCTCTTTCTGATATGTTTCCCTTAGAATGCAGATATGTTGGTTTGTTCCTTGAAGTCACTTTTCTGGGAAATTCTTGAATCAGATAACTCCCTAAAATAAGGGTGGAAGAACTGAGGTAAAGGACTAGCTGGAATGTTAAGCTTTTCTTTTTCAGCAGTTCTATTTGTTATTTCATAGAAAACCTGGTTAGGAAATTGGTTGCAAAAACAGAAATATATTTTAAAGGAAACAAAGATGAAAATTTGGTAAATGTGTTTCTTTTCAAAGAAGGACCAGAGCAAAAAGAAAGAGAAATCAGATATTGAGAGTTGGATTAATGAAACAGAAAATGCAAAAAAAAAAAATTAAAATACAATTAGTTTTGACTGAGACAGAAGAATAGCCATGAGAAATAATTGCATTGAAAAATGACTCTTAATACATTCTTAGTTATGTCAATCATTATTTACCCATGTCTCTCAATTATTACCATTTCAATTTTAAGATTGAATTATGATCTACATATTTGAATATTACTTATATGCACTGAATGTATGTGTATCTATTATATTAAATGGTACATTCCTATGTTTTAAATATGACTCATGAAATTCATGGACAATGTGAGAAATTAATTATCATAGAAACTTATATTGAGAGACCTGTGTAAGATTCCTATTAGTCTACAGATAATAACACATTAAGGTTTTATTTATTAGATATATCTGGGTTCTGTATTTCAGGATGATTTATATAATGAAGAAAGAAGAGATGTTCTGGGCTTCTGTATGTCTGCTGCTTAGTTGTGCCTTTGCCCCTCTTAATGCTGTGTCCGAGGAAGGTGAAGAGCATGGAAATGTTACAGGTGAAATGTTAGAAATATTCTTTTTAAGCTAGTCAAAGTTCTCAGTTTTAATCCAGATATTTAATATTTTCTCCAGTGCATAGGAAAATTAGGTTTTATAAAAGTGACACTTTTCTTGGGAAACATATAATGTGTCAAAAAAATAAACTTAGACCCAAAAAATTCATTTTAGGGAAGAAGACTTCTTCTTTTTTTAGGCTAGAATATCAAACATTGGAGTATCTCTGGAAAATTGCAAGGAGCCGACTGAAGTAAAGAAAGAAACTCCTGGAGCCTGCACACCCCCTCCCTTGACTGAAGAAAGTGTGAGAAGGAAAAGGAAACGACAGACACCTGGGGCTTCAGTCATTCTCTCCTTCTGGCTCCGAGTCCCAAAATAAGAACCAAATGAGTGCAGAGTGAGAATCTAGCTGAGCAGGACACCAGATCTGGGTGATGCGAGTTAGTTCTGGGTAGTAGCAGTTAGTTCTAATTCCACAAAGCTCTGTCCTAAAAATAAAATATCAAAAATCAAACAATAGAACAGGAGAAGACTATACACTGGTTGTTACTATAATTTATTTAGTCCTTAAAAGCAACATTTTGTGGGAAATTAGTAAATTATTGAGAGAAATCTCAAGTCATCGGTAACAGTCCCAGAACATGAACAAAGTGATAGCTCCTATTTGTATGTATGTATATCATGCATAAAAGGCTTCCACAAAAACATACTTATTTCATCCCTCTAACAGCTCTTTAAAGTGATTCGTTTAGGGCACCTCCCTTAGATAAAGACTAAGTGCATCTTAGGCACCTGAAATGGTAGGAGGTGCTAGAGAAGCAGTGATGACTGAGACCAGATTCTCAAGAATCTCAGTTTCACAGGGAAGACGGAAGGGCAGACAGGTTATTTCAGCATAAAATAGTAAATGCAGTGACAGAGGCAGGCATAGGGCATGCTGTTGATGCAAAGGAGGGGACTCACCCAGGCTTGGGGATCTGAGAATCTGGCGCAGGGAAGAGGCCTTGAGGCACTTGCTGCATCACCTGCGTCTGCACCCAAGAATGAGACAAGGAGCAAATCTGAAAATGTGTGCTAGCTGGACCCATAGCTGGAAGCCCAGCTGCCCAGGCAGGCCCCGCCTAGATTGGCCCGAGACGACTGGTAGATGAGAAGCAGACCCACCTGAGGTCAACAGGGCCAATCACATCTTAGCCATGCGTGAAAAAGAAAGGCTTATTGTTATACTCCACCAAAACCAATTTTTTTAATTTCCTGAAAGTGGAATGTTCTTTAATAAAGTAAAAAAACATGATGTGCCTTATAAAAATAGGAATTTAGACATTATGAGATGATTCTAATCTTTCATTTGGCTCATTTCTCTAAAGGAATGGCTAAAGTTCCAATATTCTGGAAATTGGGGAAAGAAGGGATGCGGAGGATAAAGTTAGTCCAAACGAGGAAAAAGCAGGCAAACCACCTTAGGAAGTGGGAGGAGAAGGGGTCCGAGTGTTGCCAATATTAACTCAGTCCGATGGCCCTCAACTAACTAGCTGCAGCCTTGTCCAGTTTTTGTTTTGTTTCTAATTAATCTTACAATAGAATGATCCCACATCAGAATCAATTCAGTTTTGGAGATACCATTTATCACATGGTGCCCGGGTCATACCGTCGTTTTATGGAGTGTACCATTTCACTGAATAGTGTACTATCATTTTGTAGAAAAACAAACATGATTTCATAGCTTCCCTCCCATGTCCATAGCAGACTTTTTTTTTTCAGTCACTCCAACCAGCATGGAGGATGGAGTAGAATAAACTTCTTGATAAGATCAATATGATAACAAAAACAGTGGTGATTCGCTTTTATTTTTTAAATTCCTTTGGACTGAGAGAGATTAGCCAGGAGCATTTAGAGAAAGGCAAGTGTCTTAAGATTCAGAATCAGTCAGATCTAAGATTGCACGTGTAGCTTTGCAAGATTAGGTGAGTTACGTAAGCTCTCCGACTCCCAGGGTCCTAATCTGGAAATAAGTAATGTAAGTGACTTTGTTATTTGGGTGTTATATAAACTGCATATGAGCATGTGACACATTTTCTGGCACAGAGAAGGCAAAGAGTGCATGTCTGTGTTCTCCCCGTGCAGAGAAATCAAATCTTTAGTCAGTCAAGGAGCATACAGACTCAGAGTAAGTTCACCTTAAAGCTGCAGGTTACCAACCAAGTTTCGGGAGAAGGAAGATCCTAACAGCCGAGACCATGACACGTCCCCCAGCATTGTGAGCCTTCCTGCCGACATCCCAGCACAGGGGGAGGCAAGAGTGAAACTACAGTTCTCAGGCTATTAGAGGTGAAATTCAAGAGATTAATTACAGAAAATGCTATAATATAAACCATAATTCTACTGACCTGACTGTATCATATTAAATTTCTGTTACATCGCCTGTTACATTACACTGGGTGTTCTGCAGTTTTGGGCCATGGGCAGATCCTTGTCACCAACAACTTCCCTCAACTCTCAGTTTCAAGTCTCGGGAATGTTCTCCCAAGCCTCTCGGGCAGGTTTAGGTGTCTTATCACACCCGCGCACAGAACCCTGAACTGCTTGAATGTTTCTGGGGAGAGTCCTCAGTGTCTGCGTGCTCCTGGAGGAGCTTCCTATCTTCCATGACAGCACGGTGCCTGACACATGATCAACACATGAATATTAATTTCCGAAAAGATTTGCCAAAAGCAAGAAATGAAGCCCCAAACAGATTTCCATCCCCTCTGAGTGGAGTGTCGAGGCACTGTGTCCAGGAGAGCACATCTGGTCACTCCGCCCTCGCAGGGACCCCGCGCCCAAGTGCGGGTCGCAACCTCACTGCACTAAACATCAGATGACTCTAATGCAGGATTCGCGTAAGAAATACATTAAAATGGGAATGGTAAAGATGAATAATTAGCTTATAATAAAGTATAGTTTAAAAAGTTAGTGTTTTCTTTAGGAAATTGCTATAGAATCTTCATGCACTGTCATCATGGAAACCATTTTAGTTTTCATAAAGCAAATTTTGAAAAAAATTATTGAGTAGAAACTGTTACCACTGTGCTTGACCCAAATGCCAACTTTGGAATCTCAGTCACGCAGATATGTGACTATGTCACTCAGCGAGAATGTGTGAGATATCTGGTGTACTACCACCTGGGGGTCAATTCTAAAGCCATCGCCCATGGTAGGGATTGAGCGATTCATTTCTGCAGTGATATTTTATGATTTGTAAAATGGAGACAATAATGCTTAATTTAGAAGGTGTTGTCACTACATCAAATAACTTAATTACAAAATGTCTGAAGCATAGTGATGACTCGGCAAACATTAGCTATTACTTTAAGGACCACTGCCTCTAACTGCCTTGGCCTACCTTTCATTTTTGTGGTACGCTGCTACCACCTGGTGGCACCATTCTAAATAGCAGGTTGAATTTGTGTATCCTTATTATAGAAAATGTAAAATAAAAGATTTCGCATGATTAAGGACTATCGAATAAACTAAAAGTCAAAAACAGAGGAATCATCAATGACAAATAATCCTATAAAAATTATTGATTTATAAGAAATAAGTTTTTCCCGAATATATAGAGCAACTCCAGTATTACGAAGGTCCCTCCCTATAGGTGGAGATCTGCATTAAGGTGTCTGTCGGCAAGAATGCTTCAGTTATTTGGTGTCCGTAAGGTTCTAAAGTAACATTAACTTTGGAATCAGGACCATCATATTATATGAGGAGTGCTATAGGAATTTCATAAATAATGGTATATAGCTGTAAGGTTCAAAACGTCAGAATATTTTTACTCTATGATCATTCCTCAGAATTATTTATGTGGCTCTGAGATTCTGAGATCTGATTTTAAGATCAGACATCTATAGAACTGATATTTATCAGTCTCATAAAAATGTGTCTGTAGTGCACAAACAGTGCTAGTTCAATGGTACTTGTTGTGGGCCTTCCCTGTGAAAATATTCTCATGAACTCTCTAACATGCTATTAGATATATGTATTTTGAATTTCTATGGGAAAAAAGTACTTATGTATATAATTTAAGAAAAGTAAAGAAATTCAGGAAAGTCTTAAAAACATTTAAGGAAAATTATAATTTTTAAGTATCCATTTAATTGGGTACCAGAAACTTCTGATATGCTTTGAGAGACACTTCAAAGCCACTTATTTTCAGATAAGTTCGTCAGCATAAAATGTTAGGTATATGATTAGAAAAACAAATGAGATTTAAATTTATAAGCTAATCAGTAGTTGCTTCGATAATTTACACGTATATTACAGAGATTGATTGGCTTTAGGGACACTGATCAGTGTAAAAATCATTAAAAATATCATATTGGTAAACATTTAAATTTTATTTGTCAGTTGAACATAACCCCAGAGAAAGAGGAAAACACACAATGCATGGGTGCTTAAAATTCAGCGTCAGTCGAAGGTTTGACTAGTATTATAACTTGCTAATTAGCAGCTTCATGAAAACTGGTGCTGAAAGTATCCCTCTCTTTTGTAGGTAAAGGCCCATATATTACAGTAATTCTGTTATATGTTATTCTACCTTATCAAATTTTGAGTCTGAAAATTTGCTATTTCTATCATTTCTGTCAGCTCTATTTATTTCAATTGAAAAAAAGCCAATTCAGTTATCAAAGAGATCAGAATGGGGATATAGTTTATATACCTGGATTTTTTTTTTAAGAGTAAAATTTTCATTAGTGATTGATATCAAATTCACATGGTCATAAATAATGTCAAGTGAATCAAACAGCACAATACACCAGTTACATAGAGAAAGCTATATTCTTAACCCTTCCAAGATGGCAAGGCCGGCTTATCATTTTATGGCTCATAGAGAAAATTAAAAAAAAATTTCCAATTACACTGTCACAAAGTGTCTTAACATTACTGAAATATGGCTAATACTTGACATTAATTCAATATAGATCATTAGGATAAAAACATGAAGGGTGGAAGAGACATGATAAAATTATCAAATCCAGCTTTTATGATATGCATATATTCTCTTTCAAAAAATTCACAGAAGTATGAAATTACAGGAAATTTAAAATTCATTTCCTTCTACATGATCACACATCCAAAAACTTATCCTCTTATTTCATGCTTATAAAATATATGTAAAAATATTAAAGTGGCATTGATTTATGTTTTTTTTCAAAGTAAATTATTTTATAGTGCATTAAAAACATTTTTTTAAGATACCTATACTTATCAGTTTTAAATTTACTAGAATTCTGCTGCCCTCTAAAGGGCAAATTTGTTTAGGTCATTTAGGCCTCAGTATCCCTCATAAGGGATCATAGTGAATACTGAAAGACAGAGACTCAATTTATAGACAATATTCAAAGAATAAGATTATGTCATTCTTTGGTCATTATTATCTTGGTAGTACTGGCTACAGTTTTTTATTACAGTCTAAATTACAGGTGGATTCTGTAAAAAATACAACTTATTTAAAATTAGGCCTCTGTGACTATTATTAGACCTGATAAAAATCAAATTTAAAAATTTCAATTGAGTTTCCTGTAAGTACAAGTCCCTTCCCAAGATCAAAAATTGTGTGACTGAATCAAAACTGTGACTGAAACAAGTGAATAAATCTTTGCAAAAAAATTAAAACTCAAGGTCAAAAGAATTGCCTCATTCTATTTTAAAACATAGAAAGCATTAAGTTTTTTTAACATTGTTAAAAACCAATCACGGTTCATAAAAGAATGCACCATGTTATATATGTATTTGTAACACCAAACACCTACAGTTTCATAATTAGGGAATCATTTAATATAGATGGCATATACATATGTATGAATATGAACATACTATTGCTTTTAAAAAGTTGTTTATACATAAAAAATGATAAAACTGTGGATTAGGGAGAGCGACTTAAAGAACTGTCCGTTACCATCTGCCCTTAAAAACTGCTGAATTTAGAAAATGGTCTCTCCTTGTTTGTATCGTCAACATATCAGTCATCTTACAAGTACCACTCAACTCCTAGCTGCCCCCTGGTATGGGTTTAAGCCAGATCTGCGGCCAGAGTCTAGAAAAGTTATTTTGTATTTTGCTTTAATAATTGATTAATAATCAACTTTTAGAGCTTAATAATTAATAAAACCTGTCTCATTTGGTGAGTTTCATAAACTTTATCTACTTTTTTATAACTGAAAACTTTTCATGGTTTCTTGTATCGGCCTGTTGTATGACTGCTGTACTTTTCCTTAAAATTAGGATGTATGGAAAAGGAAATAAAAAAACATTAGTGCACTGTTGATGAGGAGTTATATGTCTTTCGTGTCTTTACCGTGTAGATGCTGAGTTACCACCACTCAAGCTTGTGCATTCATTTTGTGCATTAAAAGCAGATGACGGCCCATGCAAAGCAATGATGAAGAGATTTTTTTTCAATATTCATACTCAGAAGTGTGAAGAATTTGTATACGGGGGATGTGAAGGAAACCAGAATCGATTTGAAAGCCTAGAAGAGTGCAAAGAAAAATGCACAAGAGGTAGGTTTCCGGGGACACTCACCACCCAGGAGCCTTTTGCTCCGTTCACTTTTTTAAAAAAGGTTAGGGTCATTAGAGCTAATCATAGATTGGATAATATTAGGAAAAAATGTTAAAGCTATCTTAACATTTCAAGTATTTTTTTTTGCACATTTTCAGCATATATGTTCAACTGTTTTTTTTTTCAAATCAGTCACAATAAAATATACTAAATTATATTTATTGCCCTATACTCTTCTCCACGCAGGTGTCATATCTGCAAGGCGGTGAGTGTGACTCAGCCTCCCTGGGCAGCGCTCAGTTGTCAGAGAAGAAATTGTTAGTCACATTGATTTAGTCTTTCCTTTATCAATACAATGTTCTCATAGCTGTCATACCTGAAGATGAAGGATCGCTTTGAGGCCCTCAATAACTGCTAATTAGAAAAGTCTGAGCTGTATCAGACAGTAGAAACATATATGAAAGCTAAGTCATTCTCCTTAAAACCTTGAAATATGGTAGAAAAGAAAATACTATTCCAGCTGACCCACATAGATGTTACTGAATCCAGCTTTCCATATTTCTACTATGATAAGGCTTAAAAGTACACCATAATATATCATTTTTAAACTTTATTGAAAACTTTCGTTCTGCTTTAATCCTACCAGAACAGCATTTTGTTTTTTAAATTTTACAAATTACGTTATATGTAGTTTTTATCTGTTCTCACTGAAATAATTGCTGGTCAAAATTTTGAATGTGTTTATCTCGGTTTTATTCTTCTGAACTGTAAACTACTTGAGGGATAGAAGAATACGAGTTGTCTTTATTTCCCCAGTTTCTAGACCCAAATTTTCCCATACCATTCCTAGAGCTAGTTGATTTGAACTGTAGTGCTAAAGAGGTGGTATAGTCTAGTAACACAGGTGTCTTCTTTTTTGCAAAGCAGGCAGCTCTGTGTTCCCAGTCTGACAGAGCTTTCTGACAACTTTAACAAAGCAGCCTTGGCATCATAATGCTCTTGGCCTATGGGAAAATCTCAGCTTGGTGAAAAGAGAGAACTTGTTTTCTGTGAGATGCTTTGTTGTATGCTCCAGAGCTGATAGGAAAGAATTGATGTGACCATATTTCTTTGACCTCAGAGCACTTATTTCCCTCTTTCCTTTCCATAGATGTGATAGATATGTTACTAACACAGATTAGGTAGTTCGGTGGTCCTCTGTGGTGCCTTGGTTTTTGGGATTGCCTGCTTACTCTACATTCATCACGGATTTCTATACCCTGTTCTCTTCCATACGGGGCCAAGTATGCTTTTGTGTTGAGCCGAGTATCACTCAGGTTAGAGGCCTGGCTGCCTCATTCTTTGTAACCCTTTGTTATTTAGCAGCTGGCCTCTTCCATGAAGTACATATCTGTTCCATTTATATAATTCACAAATATTTTATTTCACCATTGCACAAAAAGTTATCCTTCTCTTTAGAAATGAATGTAATAAAATCATTTTGTTCTTCAATGACAGCCCTGCTTATAATATCTTCTAAAACATCATTATTGCATAGAATATAAATATGTCCATTGCCCCCATCTCCTCTTTATCTCTTCAAAAGCTACTTTATATTATTGTTTGAATATCTGAGTGTTTTATATAGTAAGCTACGTTTAAGGATATAGTTGGGACATAGAAAAAATATCACTAAGCCTTTTTTAAAAATCACCTAAGGAGAAACTTCCATCTTCAGCTATGATGGTGCAGTTGGAATTGAATTTTCTCTCCTACTATAAAATTTAGAAAATTGGACAAAATATGTGGAGAACCTGTTTGAAGACACCAGTCACAGGCAGCGCAGGATTGTGATTTCTGAGAGAAGGGAGACATGAGATGAGCTCCCGGACTGCCCCAGCTTTCTGCATGAAGGCGCTTCTGGACCACAGCTCAAGGAGGGGAACCCAAGCATAGCATGATAGTCTCTCCAGTGGAGGATATGGAGACTGGAAATTAGGAGACTGAGGTGGCTGGATTTGGGGGAACGATATGTGGGAAAGAATGGACAAATGTAGAGAAAAATTTCCAAAATTTGGGGAAAGGTCCCTCTGAGTTTGTCACTGAATGATAAAACTGCATGCGTTTGTTGAAATTCCCTGAGTTTGAGGAAGTAATTATAGGGGTTTGTAAGTGGAAAAATTCTCAGAGCTCGTACATAAATTCAGCATGTAATTTCGTACTAGGATTAAATTGGACCTTGAGTAAAGTCTTAGGGCTTATCATAATGAAGCTTAAAACAAGCCATAAAAGATCCAGTTGATCCACAAATAAATTAGATACCTGCCAAAAGGTACTTCAATATTCTTTAAAAGAAGACAGTAAAATCCAGCAGCCAACAGCATGGCATTAAAAAATATCTATAATTGTCCTGCCCTGAAAAATACTAAATATTCAAAGAAGAACCAAATTGTGATCCTTAATTAGGAGAAAAATTACTCAACTGAAACAGAGAATGACAGAGGCAATGGAATTAGTAGACAAGGACTTAAAAATAATTATTATAAATATGCCAAAGGAGTTTTAAAAACAGCAGAATAAGGAGAATAATGGAATATATAAAAGAGAAATAAATGGAAACTCTAAACCCGAAAAATACATTATATAAATTAAGTACACCAGATGTACATAAGAGCAGATTCAACATTACAGAAGAAAAGGCCAGTCAACCTAAAGACATAGCAAGAAACTGTTCAAAATAAAGCAGAGGAAAAATAAAAGTCTAAACAAGCAAATATAAAAGAATATAGCCCAATAATCCCTGACACAATTTCAAGAAGTCTATCAAAATGTGCGATTGGAGCACTGGGGTTGTGGCAGAAGAAATATGTAGATAATGGCAAAAAATTATCCACATTTGATGATAATTATGACTTGTAGAATCAAGAGCATTGACAAATTTAAAAAAGAATAAACACGAATTAAAAGAGAGCCACCTAAGTAAATGCAAGAATCAAACTGCTGAAAATCAGGGATAAAAAGTAAATTTTAAAATAGCTAGAAAATGATGTATTAGGTATAAGAGAACAAAGACCAAAAGAATCACAAATTTCTAATCAAGAAACAATTCACAAGAGAAGACAATGGAGCATCTTATTTAAAGAGCTGAAGAAAATATAAAACCTGCCAATTGGCATTCTAGGTCTATTAAAAGTACCCCTAAAGTGGAGATAAAAAACAGTTTTTCAGATTAACAACACCTGAGAAAATTTATTGCTAGCAGACTACACTGCAAGTAATCTTAAAGGATTTAAAACAAAAACACAAAAAGTAGGGGGAAAATGTCAGATTAGTGTTGTGAAGTTCTGATACTACAGGCAAAAGTGGTATAAATTACTTAAAACCAAATTGTCATGAGTTAAAAAGGCATATTAAAAGCCCTAGAACAACCATTAAAAAAAAATAAGACAAGGAGATGTAGCAAATAAGCCAATGGTGAAGATAAAATTGTCATTAAAATGCTCCACCAATCCTAAAATAGACAGGGAAAGAGGGAAACAGGAAGAAAGAACAGATGAAAAGTAGAAAACAAATAGTTAGGGATTCATATTAAACCATAATGATGATTACACTAAAATTTAATGGTATAATCACTCCAATTAAAAGTCAGATATCAGATCTAATATAAAAAACAAATCAAGGACTAATATATGGTGTCTATGGGAAGGCGTCGTAAAAACAAAGACACAAACAGGTTAAAAATGAAAGGATGAGGAAAGATATACCAGCCAGCACTGATCATAGGAATGATTAGTGAAAGTAGATAAAGAACAGAAAGTATTGTCAGGTAAAAGGAAAGATATTTTATAAGAATGAGAGCCAATTAATCAAAAAGATATAACAATCCTCAATGTCTCTGTGTATAGTTCAATTACAGAACTACAAAATTTTCAAAGAAAAAAATTAACAGAAGTGACGTGAGAAATAGGTAATTCCTCAGTTTAGATATTTTAGCACATGTAGTAACTGATGGAACATATGAACTGCAAATCAGTATGGATACAGAAGATTTGAACTACAGTTCACCAGCTTTACATGATGACATTTATATAACTCTGTCCCCAATTTATATAACTTGTTTTTGATTGCACGTGATATATTCACCAAAACAGACCAAATACAACACTGAATTTTCTTAACCAAAACCTAAAAGTATGTTAATCATACACAATTTCTCTAACAGAGTGAAATCAGAAATCAGTAATAGAAAAATAGCTTATAAACCCCCAATATTTTGAATATGGAAAATATTGTGAGCTGAATCATGAAAAAACAGAAAATATAAAATCTATGGGATGCAGCTAAAGCAGGGCTTAGAGAAAAATTTCTAGCTATAAACACTTTAGAAAAGTGAAATCTTAAGATGCATTTTTAGGATTGGTTGAAAAATGATGTCAGAGTAGGAAGGCAGAGCAGAAACCTCCTTTTACATACACAACAGGGAAGCAATAACAGTAAATACAACTAACCCGGCAAACAACCTGAAGACTGCATAACAGGCCAATACCTGGAAGAAGAGAATAGCACACAGAGGAGGATGAAGTGGCGGAGCTACTTTAATTGGGACCCAGGCCCTCCTCCCATCCTATCCCACAGATGGGAAGGAGAGGAATGGACTGGGGAGAGGATAAGAATTCAGGAATCCCATACACCTGGCCCAGGAGATCTGCTCTGGAAGCACAAGTCTACATTGCACTGGGCTTTGGTGATTAATGAGGCTGGATACCAGGACAGTTGGAGCGCCCTGAGAGTCTGAGATTCCAGCTGCTTGTTGAAGGTATGCACACTGCATTGGTCCCACTGAGACCCAATACAGAGGCAGCAGTGTCTAAGACTTATCAGCAGCAGGAAGGGTGCCAGTGGGGCAGGGATTAGTGGGACCTCTCTATGGAAGAGACAGGGGAGGTGGATAATGCTTCCTCAACCCTCCCTCGGCCCAACAGTTCAGGTGCGTGGGGGAGCTACTCCAAATGCTCCATGCCCTTCCCTGGTGGCTCAGCCCTGAGTGTGTCCTGCACACCAGCCTGCCCACCTGGCCCCATGAGCCCAGCAGAGTTGGGCTTTGCCGCTGGCAGACAGAGAGAGGCTTTGTTTCCTGGCAGGAAGAGGGGGGCTTTCCCGGCTTTCATGGCCCTCTCTCAGCCCAACTGGTGGGACACCTGCAGGGTCCAGCTGCAAGCACTCCCTCCCCCTCACTGCATCCCAGTTGCACTGTCCTGGTGCTATGCCCCCCCAGTACTGCACACCTGCCTCCCCCGTCCGTCGGCCTACCAGTGCTGCCGTTGATGCAGGGCGGGAAGAGGATGGCCCCGCCCACAGTGATCCCAGCAGAAGGGCTGCTGCATGGCCCACAAAGGACGGGCTTGGGCGAGCTGTACTCACCAGCAGACTGAGATCACCACTGCTGGCACACAGGCAGAAAGGAGGCCCAACCCTAGCCAATCAATAGCAACTGGGCTCCACCACAAAGGAGAATCAGGCGCTGAAAAGTTAAGTGCCTTGAGCTTTTGGGCACCACATGATGCCTTCTTCATAAATCCATTACACTCTAGACCAGGAAGCAGAGGATCTATCTAATACAAAGGAAGAACAGAGAAACCCTAACAAAATGAGGAGGCAGAGGAACAGGTTCCAAACAAAAGTAAAGAATCAGACACCAGAAAGAGGGCTAAATGAAACAGAGATCACCAATCTACTTGATAAAGATTTCAAAGTAACAGTCATAAATATGCTCACTGATCTGTGGAAAAGCATTGATGATCTCAGGGAAGATTTCAACAAAGAAATAGAAGAGCTGAAAAAGGGCCACTCAGAGCTGAAGAACACAGTATCTGAAATGAAATATAAAATGGAGGGAATGAATAATGGATTGCTGCAAGTAGGAGAGACAGTCAATGAGGTGGAGATTAGAGAACAGGAACACAATTAAGCTGAGGAACAGAGAAAAGTATCTCTAGAAAAGAGAGGATGTTAAGAGAGCTGTGCAACAACTCCAAATGAAACTTGCATAAGAGGGGCACCAGAAGAAGAGAGAGACAAAGGGATAGCAATCTCCTTGAGTGAATAGTTCTTAAAAGCTTCCCCAATCTGGGAAAGGAAATAGACACTCAGGTGTCATGGAAGCAAAGAGAGCCCCTAACAATAGGAACCCCAGGAAGACAACAAGCATATAATAATTAAAATGACAAAGATTAAGGATAAGGAGAGACTACTGAAAGTAGCCAGAAAGAGTATAAAGATTACTTATAAGGGAAACCCCACCAGGCCATCAGCAGACTTCTCAGCCAGAGGGAGTGGCATGAAATATTTAGTGTATTGAAAAGGAAGGACTTCTAACCAAGAATCCTCTACCCAGCAAGATTATCATTCAAATTCAAAGGAGAAATTAAATGTTTACTAATAAACAAAAGTTAAAAGAATTCACCATCACAAAGCCAGCCATGCAGAATATGTTAAAGGTAGACGGAACTGTTCTTAAGCCTAAATATTTTATACCAGGGAAAATAAACCCACAGTAAAGATAATTGACCAATTACTCACCAAGCAAATATGAAATTAAAACAAAGCAAAACAACAAAATCAGTAAAACCAAATATATACAAAATCAGTCAAGGGATACACAAAAAGTACAGATTATGTATCTAATAGAGTGTGAAGAAGGAGGAGGAAGAAAAGTACTTTTAGATTGTGTTTGAAATAAAGCAATCATCAACTTAATTTACTGTGTGTTATATGTTTAGGAAACTATCCTTGAACATTATGGTAACCACAAACCTAAAGCCTGTATTAGATGCACAAAAAAAATTGAAAAAGAGAAATCCAATCACAGCACTAAAGAAAACCAACAGATAACAAGGGAAGAGCACACGAGAGGAAGAAAGGGACAGAGAGGAACTATAGAAACAACCAGAAGACAATTAATGAAACGGAAATAACTACATACCTATCAATAATTACCTTACATGTAAGTGAACTGAATACACCATTCAAAAGACATACAGTGGCAAATTGGATAAACAAACAAGACCCATCTATATGCTGCCTACAAGAGACTCATTTCAGACCCAAAGACATATACAGATTGAAAGTAAAGGGATGGAAAAAGATATTTCATACAAATAACAGGGAGGAAAAAGCAGGAATAGCAGTACTTATATCAGACTAAATAGACTTCAAAACAAAGTAACAAGGGACAAAGAAGAACATTATACAATGATAAAGGGGTCAGTCCAACAAGAGGATATAACCATTATAAATATCTATACACCCAACATAGGTGCACCTAAATATGTAAAATAAATGCTAAAGGAACTAAAGGGGGGAATAGATTGCAATTCATTCATATTAGGGGAATTTAACATGCCACTTAAATCAATGTACAGATCAACCAGAGGGAAAATAAATAAGGGAGCAGAGACACTGCACAACACATTAGATCAGATGGACCTAACAGATACCTAGAGAACATTCCACCCAAAAGCACCAGGATACACATTTTTCTCAAGTGTACATGGAATATTCTCCAGAATAGATCACAAAAAAGCTTCAATAAGTTCAAAAAGACTGAAATTGTGTCAAGCAACTTCTCATACCGCAATGGTATAAAACTAGAAATAAATTTCATGAAGGAAACAAAACAAAACCCCCCCAAAAAACACATGTAAGCTAAACATGCTTCATAATAATTAATGGATCGATGAATAAATCAAAATAGAAAGCAAGCAATACAGGGAAACTAATGAGAACAAAAATACAACAGTTCAAAATTTGTGGGATGCTGCAAAAGTGGTTCTAAAAGGGAAGTACTTAGCAATACAGGCCTACCTCAAGAAACAAGAAACAATCCCAAATACACAGTCTAAACTCATGACTAAAGACACTAGAAAAAGAGGAACAAATGAAATACAAAGTCAGTAGAAGGAGGGACGTAATAAGATCAGAGAAGAAATAAATGAAATAGGGAAGAATGAAACAATAGAAAAAAATCAACAAAACCAAGAGCTGGTCCTTTGAGAAAACAGACAAAATAGAAAAACCACTAGCCAGACTTAGCAAGAAAAAAAGAGGCAGGACACAAATAAGCAAAATCAGAAGTGAAAAAGGCATAGTCACTATGGATATGACAGAAATACAAAGAATTATTAGATAATTCTATGAAAAATTAAATGCCAACAAATTGGACATCCTAGAAGAAATGGACAACGTCCTAGAAAAATACAACCTGCCATGACTGACCCGGGAAGAAACAGAAAATCTAAACAGACCAATTACCAGAAATGAAATTGAACTGGCAATCAAAAAACTCCTGACAAACCAAAGCAGAGGACCAGGTGGCTTCACAGATGAATTCTGCAAAGCAAGGAAGAACTAATATCCATCCTTGGAAAAGTATTACAAAAAGCAGAAAAGGAGGGAATACTTCCTAACTCATTCTTTGAGGCCAGCATCACTTTAATACCAAAACCAAACATAGTACAAAAAGAGATAAATTTAGACCAATATCCCTAGAGAACATGATGCAAAATCCTCAACAAAATATTAGCCAACCAATTCAAAAATACATCAAAAGGATCATGTACCATGACCAAGTGGGATTTATTCCAGGGATGCAAGGATGGTACAACATTCATAAATCAGTGTCATATACCATATTTAAAAAATAACAAAAAGCACATGATGATCTTAATAGGTGCTGAGAAAGCATTTAACAAAATGCAACCTCTATTTATGATAAAAACTCTCTACAAAATGGGTATAAGGGAACATACTTCAACATAATAAAGGCCGTATACAACAAACCCACAGCTAACATACTCAATGGTAAAAAGCTGAAAGCTTCCTCTAAGATTAGGAACAAAACAAGGATGTCTGCTGTCATTTTTATTCAACACAGTACTGCAAGTCCTTGCCGTGACAATCAAAGATGAAGAGATAAGAGGCCCCCAAATTGGTAATGAAGAACTTAAATTGTCATTGTTTGCAGATGACATGATACTATGCATAGAAAACCCTAAAGACTCCAGCAAAAAACTATTAGAATAACTGGATTCAACAAAGATGCAGGATACAAAATTAATAAACAGAAAGATCTGTTGCATACCTATATACTAACAATGAACTAGCAGAAAGAGAAATCAGGAAATCAACTCCATTTGCAATTGCATTGAAAAGAATAAAATACCTAGGAATAAACCTAACCAAGGAGATAAATTGTTTCATTACAGAAATTCTAATCACCTTCCAAGTGTTCTTCCTTGGTTAAGGGAAGATGATGGTATGAACAGAGGGGACATAAAATCAAAATCTGACATGCCTTATATATTAAGCCTTGGAAGCTAAAGTTTTGTTTGATTTGGGAAGGCCAATGATAGCTATTGCTTGTAACTTAACATGCTGAGAATAAAGGCAAGCAAAATATGCCGAGAACAGGAAGTATGCATGTGTTTAGACTGATATTTAGGCCTACCTGACCTTTTGCAAGCAAAGTTGCTTTTTTATTTTCATTTTCATTGGAGATTTTTATTATACAAATATTGCTATGGTCTGATTGTATCCAATTAATACATTAAAATAATAACCTCCAAAGAATAGTAGGTGGGGCCTTTGAAATTAGTATGTAAAGTTGCTTTATTGTTTCCAAACATAAAAAGATTTTGTCTGGTGTATTTACCTATATAAGAATAGAGGCATGGTAACAGAGTTAATAAGTAAAAAAAAAAAAAAAAACATGTAGTTTTTAAAACAAAAGTTTTTAGATACATGGCTTTCAAAATGTTTTTTTTTGGTTTAGTTGTTTTTTCCCCACACCTTATACAGCAACATTATCCTTTTTAATTTTTGAAAAATATGTCTAAGGTAAGGTAAGGTATGTCTAAGGTAAATTAAAGTAGAAGTGTGAGATCAAATGCCCACTTAGCCTTCTACCCAATCAGCCTCTACAAGGTTAAAAGTGTTACATTTAAATTCATGGAGGATCAATTCCTAAAACAACTTTAAAGTTTCTAGAAACTATGCTGTTTATATTAATTACTATTTTATTGCTTGGGCTAATTGTGACTTGTGGCTTTTGGTGAGGATTTGCCTGGAACTTTTCTCCGCAGTGAATTAATGAGCATGTAAAGACTTTTTCCCATTCTTTTTATTTTTAACTTTGTCATTTCATGTTTTATTTGTTTGGAATTGTGAAGACCTATTGTAACAAGAATCTTCTGCCTGTAGTCTCATTTTCCCACCTGCTT
The DNA here is from genome assembly GCA_029783875.1 of Phataginus tricuspis. Lineage (NCBI taxonomy): Eukaryota > Metazoa > Chordata > Mammalia > Pholidota > Manidae > Phataginus > Phataginus tricuspis. Next base: position 1,625,915 of record JAQQAC010000477.1, read on the forward strand.
AGAATATTTTCTAGGCTGACTTCAGTAAATAAGAAACATTAAAAATTAGCATTTAGATTTTATCCTTCCCTTCAACAAAAGAGAAAAAGATGAAGGCAGAACTTACAATTACATATCACATAATTATGAATGAGTTAGATATTAATTATATTTTAATATATTTAATAATGAAATTTTAAAATGTGAATTCATATATGTTGGAGTTCAAGTAATTACTAAAATGGGAATTAGTAAAATATTCATTACTTGTTAAGAATCATTAATAAATTTTATGTTCTGTAAAAATCTAGGAAAATATAATTTGGATAATTTGCTATCAACATTATCTATCTTCTCAGAGTATAATTGGCATACAAATGAATTAGAAAGGGTATCCATAGATGCTATTTTTTAAATCCTTAAAGATAATCATTGATAATATAAATATGCTTAAAATTCCAATGTGCTGAAATACATTATTTGAATTCGTTCATGTATACCAGCTGAATCAGTATGACTTGGAATGAAACCAGAAACAAATAGCAAAACCTCTTTTAATACTGCGTGAACATTGACATCAAGCATTTCTATATTCCCATCCTTTACTTGCTCTCAGTAGGTGAAACAATAAAAATGATTGGTTAGCGGTCTGGTCTTACATGCTGTTTATATATATGTATATTCTTTCCTGGTCTCACAATTAAAACTACAACATATTAATTGTACATTAAGATATTTTAATGTAAGCTTATTATAACAATCCACTAATTAAAAATATTCATTGGGAATTGGTTATTTACAATGAAAAATAAATCAGGTTTCCTTAATATTTAAAATGCAATTAGAATTCTGTGCAAAAAGTTTTTTCTAAAAGACTATTGAACAAAACATAGTAAAACTCAAAGAGGTAAGACTCATTACTTTCTCTTTCAAAGACATTTTACTCTCCAAATAACCTGACTGATCACTGATTGAAAGGAACATATAAGCCAACTCATTCATATTCATACTCTCTTTCTCCATTTCTCTCTCTCTTTCTGTCTTTCTGGCCATACAACTAATTAGAAGCTGCCTTGCCCAAAGCATTTCTCTTTAAAGTAAATGATTATATACAATAAAACAAACATTACTCAGTTTTCTTAGTGTTTACGTGAAACAAATTAAAGCTTCACATAGTACATCATTTTGAATTTCATTATCTATCATTTAAATTAGAACTCGGAATCCATACTTGAAATATAGTGGGTCAGATGTAATAGGGTTGGTGGGGGGACCTGATGAAGGGGGTAGTTTAATCATCACAATATTGCTCATGTAATTGTAAGTTAATGATACTAAAATAAAATAAATTGTAAAAAAAGAAATATAGTGGGTCAGAGACAAGTAGCATTCTATTCTTGGGTTCCATTAATTCTATGAGGTTAAACCAAAAAATATATTACAGATACCTTTTGCTTTATTTCTCCTCTGTATTTGGAAATAATAAGGGATCATTCTGGTTCCTTCCCCTCCTACCCCCAGTCCTCTATAGAAATTGTTTGCTTTTATCTGCAGAATAGGCCACTTGAATTACTTTAATATTTCACATTATTTTAATAAAATTTTTAATCATAGATATTTTGAATAGTAAATGCAGTTCACCATGAATTCTTTTTATAAATGTGTTAGAAACTTTGACCAGTTTTTGAGACACTATTTTGTTAAAATATAAATGGCTTCATGGTTACAATGGTTAAAGTGATTTAGAGACAATAAAAAGAAATTTATTTATTGACATTCTGCTTAAGAAAAATCTTAATGGTAATGACTGTATCCTAGATTTTTTGTTAAATTGAAGTTCGTAACATTATATTATAAATTGGGGTAACTGATATACATGTATTATTTTTCTAGCATCTTATCTAAAGAAGACTAGAAGGACAAAGACAACATTACAAAAAGGTGAATATTAATTTTGTGCTAATTACTAGAATTTTTGTAAGGCACTTAATTCAACTCTTAGGTTTTTCACATAGAGCATTCATCATAAATCCATGTGATCTTTGAAATAGTGTTTTTATTCCCAGTGAATATAATGAAAAATTAGATATACATGATGTTTAGTAGGGAAGTCTTCAGACACTATACTCTCATTCTAATGCAGCATGATATTTAGTGTGGGGTGAGTCACAATCCAGAGCCATGTACATACTATTTCAGCATCCCCCAGATAGTGAGTTAGATGTTATTAGTCTTTAGTTCTCAGATCTCTAATCCCTTGATAATCTCAGCATTGTTTGTCTTTAGCAAGTTTAATCCAATACTTCCCTAAATGGATAGATGACTTTGAGTTGTCAACACTCTATATGAAAAAATACGTACAGATATTTAACAATATATAATTGCATTTGTCAATATTAGTAGCATGTGTGTGCATATATTTATGTTGTGATTTAAATTTAGTTTTAACTAAAAATAATTCGTTTCTAGTGAAAATATTACACATCATCACAAGAAAAAGTATTTCCAGCCAATCAAGTAAGACCTGCTCCTTCTAATAAAGGTCTAGAAATTGGCTGGGCCAATTACCATTTATGGCACTTACATTTGAATGAGAAAATATTGAACAAAGATTAAATTATTTAACTCAGTACATGGAAGAGCTACAAAACTGCAAGTGTATTTTAATTTTACTGACTGATTTAATTGCATGGGAAGGACTTGAAAACTTCTGTGACTCACTGATAACTTGACTTAATTTATTGTCTGGATTTTCAATCAAAATTTATGAAACAAATTAGCAGCAAAGTGTGTTAAACAACATAAGCGAATGTATTTATTTACACATTTTAAAACAGCTTCCTAATAATCTGGAATTAATCCTACAAAAATCCTCAATACTTCAATTAAATGAAACATTTATTATCTATAATATCAAAGAATTAGCATATTTATTAACAGGTTTTTTTTTCTGTCAAGTAAAAGATGACAGCTTCATGAAAGAAAATACCAGCTTTTAAATATCAGTTAATTTTCATCAAAAATGTAGAATTAGGAAAAAATTATATGCAGGTAAAATTTGCTATAAAATTATGCTACATAATGGATATTTAATGATTCAGAATTCAGTCATTCTTAATGTACATGATATTTAGAGGACAAAGCTATCAATACCATTCACATATGCTGAGAAATGTTCAGATGCTAACACCAATCCATAAGACCTTTAAGTATATCCACTTGAAGTTAACTTTGTGATATGCTTCCTGGTATCAGCACCAGAACAATTCTGAAGACAATGTAACAACCTCTTCTAAAGAAAGTTTGTTTTGAGATAATTGCCAAGTATTCAGATTCAAACAAAAGTTAATAGTGAAAAATCGGGTGACTTTTGGAAGTTAGTGTGTAGTTTAAGTCTGTATTTTGTGCTTGACCTAAGCATCAATTTAGAGCAAGGATGGTGTACGCAGATTTAATATGAATGCTACTTTATCTGAGGACTAGGAAGCAAGAATTTCTTGATTTGTAAATGTATTTTAACTGCACACCCAAGCAGAATTATTTTACAAATGTGTAGTTTCCACCTTGTTCTAAAATACATTTATGTCCTAGAATAGGGCCTCATATAAATAACAGCAACTCTGGTTGTATATATATATATTTTACTGAGGTACAGTTGATATACAATCTTACATTGGCTTCAAGTATATAACAGAGTGGTTCAACAAGTTATACATTATTAAATCCTCACCCCCACTAGTACAGTTACTACTGACAACATAGGAAGATGTTACATAACCACTGGCAATACTGTCCATGGTGCACTTCCATCCCCAAGACCAACTTATATTATGATTGAAATTTTTATGCCCCTTCATCATCCTCACCCTCCTCACTCACCCAGCCCAATCCTTCCCCTATGGAAACCATGAGTCTACTGCTCAGTGTCTATGCGTCCACTGCTATTTTGTTCACTTTGTTTTGTTACTATATTCCGTGAAATCAATGGTATTTGTCTTTCTCCACCTGGCTTATTTCTCTTAGCATAATACCCTCCAGGTCCATCCATGTTGTTGCAAATGTCTGGGTTTGTTTTCCATTGTGTATATGTACCACCTCTTCTTTATCCATTCATCTACTGATGGACACTTAGGTTGCTTCTGTATCTTGGTTATTGTAAATAATGCAGCAATAAACATAGGGATGCATATATCTTTTAAAATCAGAGATTTTGTTTTCTTTAGGTAAATTTCTAAAAGAGGAATTACTGGGTTCAGTGGTATTTCTATTTTAAGTTTTTTGAGGAACTTCCGTATTGCTTTCCACAGCAGCTGCACCAATTCACCTTCCCACCATCAGCGAAGGAGGGTTCCTTTTCTCCACATCCTTTCCAACACTTGTTATTTCTTATCTTTTGGATAGTGACCATTCTAATGGTATGAGGTGATGTCTAACTGTAGGTTTGATTTGCATTTCCCTGGTTATTTGCAATGTGGAACATCTTGTCATGTGCCTGTTTGCCATCTGTATGTCTTCCTTGGAAAAATGTCTGTTCAGGTTCTCTGCCCATTTTTTAAACAGGTTATTTGGTGTTTTTTTTTTTGGTATTGAGTCAGATGAGTTCTTTATATATTTTGTATGTTAACCTCTTATTGGAAACATCATTTACAAATAGTTTCCTCTACCTTTTTTGTTCTGTTGATGGTATCCTTTGCTGTACAGAAGCTTTGTGGCTTGATGTAGTTCCTCTTATTTTTTATTTTGTTTCCTTTGCCCAGGAGATGTGTCCAAGAAAAAAACTGTCATGCCTATGTTCAAGAGATTTTTGCCTATGTTTCCTTCTAAGAGTTTTGTGGTATCATGACTTACATTCAGGTCTTTGATCATTTTGATTGTGAATGGAGTTGGACAGTATTCCAGGTTCATTCTCTTGCATGTAGCTGTCCAGTTTTCCCAATACCAGTTATTGAAGAGGCTGTCTTTTCTCCATTGTATTCATGGCTCCTTTATCATATATTAATTTACCGTTTATATCTGGGTTCTCTATTCTGTTCAATCGATCTATCTGTCTGTTCTTGGGCCAGTACCAAATTGTTTTGATTACTGTGGCTTTAAAATAGAGCTTGAAGTCAGGGAGTGTAATCTCCACCCCACCCCCTCCACCACTTTATTCTTCCTCAGGATTGCTTTGACTATTTGGGGTATTTGTGATTCCAGTTGAATTTTATAACTATTTGTTCTAGTTCATTGAAGAATGCTGTTGGTGTTTTGATAAGAATTGCATTGAATCTGTAAAATGCTTTAGGTAGGATGGTCATTTTGGCAATATTAATTCTTCCTATCCATGAACATGGGATAGATTCCCATTTATTTATGTCTTCTTTAATTTCTCTCATGAGTGTCTTATAGTTTTTAGAGTACAAGTCTTTCCTTGGTTAGGTTCACTGTATAATTTTTTAATTATACATTTTAGCACAACTTGTTACTATTTTCTGTTCTTTATATGCAATATTTTTAGCTACTTTCTTTTGTTAAACATAAAATTCTTATATTCTGTTAAGATTATTTAAAATTTCATAAAGAGTACATACTAATACCGAAACATATAAAAATGATAGCAATTGAATGTATTTTTCTTTTCTCTTATAAAAAAGTATTAAACTTTTAAAAAATCGGTTTTGTTCTTACCCTATATATTAAACTTAACCACAAATTGTTACTATGGGAATAATAGTAACATTCACCTTGAGAAACTAGGCAACAATAATATAATTTGCAAATTAGTACTTTGAGAAGTTACAGGAAATCACTTTTTATACCATATTAAAAGTATATAGTATACTATATTAAAAGAGAATGTTTCATTTAATAAAAAATATTTTTCATAGGAGATTGGTTTTTCTGCTGATCTGCAAATGTTTCGGAAATCATGACCATTAACCATGCTCTTTTTATAGTAAAACACTGATAAGTATTACTTATCAGAGATAGAAGAGCAAGCCGCTGTAAGCTATAAGAGGATACTACAGTTAATTTTTGCCACTATAGTGATATAGTTGCAGGAAGAAAAATGGGGAACTTGGAGGTTTTCCATAAAAAATTTAAGCCCAGTATATCTTATGATCATAATAATTTTGAAAATAAATTCAATTCCCTTCTTTACAGACTATGCATGCAGACAAGGCCTGTAACACAGACCACGGGTCACAGTGGCCCTACTTTTGTGGCAGCTGTGTCTAGCCTGGTTTGGAGCGCTATCAAAGAATAGGTATTAGGCCTTTTCAAAAGCCTCTCCAATCCCTGAACATGTATTTCCTTTCTGCCTTAGCACTGTTGGAGTCATTCCAGTGCCTGGAAGAAGAACTAAGAGACACAGTAGTGGAGAGTGTCATACCTAATACAGATAATACCAGCATAAAAATTCAGGAACTTCCAAGAATAGCCATGAAATCTCTCATACCCTGCAAAGCTTCTTCTCCAATTTGTTTTTAAAAATTGAAACCATTCTTAATAAAGGAACACATTATACTTTTTTCCCTAATGAAAGCCCACACCTGAAAAATATGAAATATTTGTAGATCTTTTCTAAATGACAGTGGGCATAAGCTTAGTAAAAATATTTAAACCAAATTTTTGCCAGAATATTTTGAACTTATAACCAAAGGACAAAATAATTCAATATCTTTTATTCTCTTAATTCATGAAATAGATGATAGTTAATGCTCTATTAATTTACTAACTTTAAATTTAGAACTTGAAATCCAACAGCAGCAAAGTGTGATGTAAGTTACATTGTACTCATTCTAAATGTTACAGTAGATATAGAAGACAATTTCATATGGTATAGTTGTGGATAAAGTTATATTTTTACCTTATATCTTTAATTTCTCATGTTTACTCCTTCGGCAACTTCAACTGAGCAAGTTATTTATACATTTAATTAAGATAAATTATTCACAAAAATGAATATTTTTTTCTTGACATTTTTATAATTTCTAGAAAAGCCAGATTTCTGCTTTTTGGAAGAAGATGCTGGAATCTGTCGAGGTTATATTACTAGGTATTTTTATAACAATCAATCAAAACAGTGTGAACGTTTCAAGTATGGTGGGTGTCTCGGCAATCTAAACAACTTTGAATCACTGGAAGAATGCAAGAACACCTGTGAGGATGTGTGTAAGTTTATTTCTTATACCATTTTACTTAATTTTTAGTCATCCTCTTAAAAATAAGGCAATAAAGGGATCAAAAGATTCAATACAATCTCTATCACAATTCCAATGCCCTTACCTTTGTGTTCTGCATAAATGCTAGAGCCAATCCTCAAACTCATATGGAATTAGAGAGTCCTGAATAGCCAAGACAATACTGAAAAAGAAGAACAAAGCGGAAGACTCACACTTCTTAATCTCAAAACTTACTACAAAACACTGTGGTACTGGCATAAGGATAGATATATAAACCAATGGAAAATAACTGACAGTCTAGACATAAACCAATATATGTATGGAAAATTGATTTCAACAAGGCTGCCAAGACCATTCAATAGAGGGAGCTTAGTATCTTCAAAACATGGTTCTGGAGCAACTGGATATTCACATGCAAAAGAATAAAGTTGGACCCTTACCTCATAATTATAAAAACTTAACTAAAAATGGATCAACAACATAAATATAAAACCAATAAGTTCTTAAAAGAAAACATACTGGTAAAAAAATAAATAAAATAAAATAAGGCATCTTAGAGGATGTTCACTTTTATTCAGATTTTATTTCAGCCATACAAGTATACATTTGTATTCACTAAATTCAATACTAATCTGATTAGTTATTATGTTAATTAAAAAAAAGAACAGAGAATTAAATAATTTATAGTGGAAATTACTTCCAGAGATCTGACATTGTTTTTGTTTTTGTTTTTTCGGTTAAATTATTTAAACTTCCTTCTGGAGAAAGATGTAGTACAATTTAGTTACAAGAGTAGGACTGCTGAAATCCCCTCAGGTTTATAACAATTTGAGGGCAAATAGTTCTTTGGAACCTACCACCTAAAATCAATCCTAAAATCAATCAGTTCTACCTGACCATAACATTTATTAAAGGAGTGATTTAAACATTAATGGTTAACCATTTTTTTACCAAGAATGACAAAGTTACTCATGGAAATATTATCTTATTCTATATATACATTCACTGTTAACTAATTTAAAATAGCAGTGTGAATAAAATTTCTAGAAGTCTACTTGTCTTAACAAAACTGCTGTTTTATGTGTACAGTTATGAGTTCATGATAATGTCTTGATTTTAATTAGATGTGTTTTTTCCAGGGAATGATTTCCAGGTGGGAGATAACAGAACCCAGCTTGAGGCTACGAATAATGACTCCTTGTCTCCCCAGCCTACTAAGGTTCCCGGCTTTTTGGGTAAGGTTCTTTTTTTTTCTGACTCCCCAAAACACTATCATGGTAATAATAGAAGTGGAATGTGTATTAGAACTATGCTTTTAAAAAATGTATGCCTCTTTGTTATTTAATAATAGGTGTGTTGAAATACTGAGATTAAAAATGTTTAGGACCTTTAATCCCACAAATGGGATAATTCTCCTAGTCAGTATTAAAGTATGCTTTGAAGTAGGCTTTTGATTACATATCACATGAAAATTTTCATACGATACTTAACTCTCTGCCAAATTTATCTGATAAAATAATGCTAGGAATTATCAGCCTCAATGTCTGAGGACAAGTCATTATAACGGCACCAGTGTGTCAAAGGCCGTGTAAGATGCTCTTAAACTGAGCCTGGCATTGGGCAAGGTCTCTGGTATTGGTCACAGGACAGATTAGGAATTTGTTGAATAACCATCCCCAAAGCTATGTCACTCTAAAGGGAATCTTCTTTTGGACTTCTGCAAGAACTCTTATCTGGGCTCTACCCTGCCAACATATTTATCAAATTTAAACAAACATACAGGAAATATGTGGAGCTGGTAAAATAATGAAAATGCTGGAAAACATAACCAGACACAATAAATATCTGGGCAGTTAGAAACAACCTAAGCTGAAACTTAACGGGATAAATGTAAGGTCCTACCTACATTTTAAAAGCCACATGTGCACATTCAGGAATTGGAGATTTTGTCTAGAAGCAGTTCATGTGAATGTGTTAAATGTAAAGTTGGCATGGGTTGAAAGAATTCTGTAGCTATTAAAATTGTAGCCTTAGGGTAAAAAGAGACATAATGTCTGGGGCTGGGGTTCTCCACCCTGGCCATGTATCAGAATCAGATGGGATTCAGAATCAGAGTGTCTTTAATCATCTCTCTTTACGACAAACCAGCAAGCAAACAGAAAGCAAACAAAACTTCTGCCCAGACGGGTTTAAAGCATTGCAAACACTGAAGGATGTAAATGTGCAGGTTGGTCCCACACTGACCTGATCATGGCTGTGAGATTTGCTTCGGCCCTGAATGCCATCCCTAAGTCACAAAGAGATCTAGGAACACATTCGTAGAAGGACTGGAAAGTGTAAAGAGACGAGATCTAACAGAAAAGACTTTATATGCTCTCAGTACCTGAAACACCATCACGTGAAAGGAGAATGAAGCTCTGCGCATGCCTCCCACGCAGTCCTCTCCGCTTCGGTCCCCATCCCACCCTGCCACATCCCCACCCTTCTTTATCGCCCTCAACCCGGTCTGAGAATCAGGATTAATGTATGAAATCTAAACAATAAATTTCTTTCTATAAAGTGTTTATTTTTAATGAGATGTCTTAAAAAATCAATGGCTGCCTCAGTGATTAAATTTCCCGACATGGTAGTCATTCAGTGTTCTGAATGCCTTGAGATATCACTAAGGGCACACAAAATTTCAGAGGGAATTGGACAATAAGGTATATTCAAAACGACTTCAGGTCCTTAGATTCTACAATTAGAGCAGTAGATTCAATGCTGGATACATGTGAGTCTAATTTTTAAATACTGCTTTATTTATAATAATGATAAGTATTTTTGTAGTTCTGATTTTTTAACTGAAAAATTAAGGAATTTCCTTGCACTGTTTGTGTCCTTCCAGCCTTGTGTCTTTAATGACATTTTGTTTTATCCGGTTAAATATCACATGTTGAAAGAATGCTAAGTCCGATTACCATGAAAGATTTTAAAGTTTAGAATAACAAATTATCAATGGGTTTAAAGATACATGTGATATAATATATCTATGAATAAATGTATAACATCAGTTTTCAGTATGTTTCAGTATATTTATTTGGGTTACTTTACTAATTCAAATAGAAATCTTCAGTCATTTATCATCAAAATAAGTAGAGTAATTACAGGATGGTTTTGTCTTTAAATTTTACAAAGGAAAAAATCATTAAAATAGAATAGGGCAAAATAAAATATGTGTGAGAAGTAAATGAGAGCTGTGGAATCTGGAATAGATTCCAAAAAAAAAAGCTATGGAATTTTAAATACTATCTGATAAATGTCCTATATTTTTATGTAGATGGACACTAAAGTATAAAAAACAAATTAATGGTTATAAAAGTACTAGTAAAAGGAAGCAATAAAAATTTAAAAGAAAACTAAGGGGATTTTTATTTAAAATTATCCCATTTAAGGGATAATTCTTTCATAGTAACTACATTTAAAATTAGGGCAAACGGTCTCCTTTGTCTAGAAGACTATTTTATTTTTCATTGTATGTACTTGCCTCAAAATCTAAATTCCTCTAGCCAATTTGACCTTTCCTTTTTCTAGGACATTTTTTTCTTTTGTTTTGTAACATTCCTAATTTAAAACATGAAGTAGTATTGCACCAACTACAATGAGAAGTTTGATATGAAGGGTGGTTTATGTTGTCACATATAAAAAGTGACAACAGACCTCTGCCCCCACTCTCCCTAAGACCTACATGACCCCTGTCTGCCCCATCCAAGATGCAGAAGGCAGGAATACAGCTGTCCCTGTCCACTATCCGAGAGGTAGATGATCCCTTCTTCATTCCATCGAAGTGCTGGCGTGTAGGAAGGCAATCGTGCCCCCACCTTTCCTGTACCTATATTATCCCTTGCCCACTCCATCAGAGGGCTTTGCTGAGCTCAGTAAAAACACGCCTGATATTCCAGCTCAAAAATAGTTGCATCTGTTACTGCTCGTAATTATATTAATACATTTTATTATAATTTAAGAAAATAATTCTTTGTTTACATACAACTTTAGTGTTCAAGGTTTCAGCAAATGTGTAAGGTTCTCTGAGGGTATTAGTTTCTTTTGAAAACAAAAATGTAAAGCCCTTTAAGTCTTAATTCAGTGCACAGAAGTAATATGCCCATAACACAAACAGAAAAGCATTAATTTAGAATTGTTTCCAATAAATAACAATCCTTCTGTAGAGTATCTGAATATTCCAAAAATATAGCTAGATTGTATTATTATTATTAAGTGGAATATTTATAAATAGAATTTTAATATTTCTCTTCATGACTATAATGGAAAAATAATTTTCAAGTTTTGTTCAATGTTAGTAGAAATGGTTTGGTAATTTAAAAAATCACTTTTTATTCTTAACTACATATACTGCATATAAGCTTGAAACTATATCTTTTACAGTGAGACCTTGTGACTTAAGATATTTGAATGCTTATCAAGCACAACTGAGGTTTAATTGTCTCCTCCTATTTCTGTATTTTAATATTAATAGGCTGTATAGGTGATCTCAAAGATTGAGCCTTACTTTTCCTAAACAGATTTTTTAACAAAGTGTGAGCACATCCTTGTACACAAGTAAGAACACATTATTTGAGCAATCTCTCTAAACGTATGTAGTTCTGTGGATAATCTTCAGATTAAAGACTATCACACTGGTTCTTCCTGACCTTATTCTCACTGTGACTGGCACTGTAATATAGTAGATAAAAGACTCTGAACCTGAAGATTTGGGCTCAAATCCCAATTCTTCCATTTACTAGCTGTGTAACCTTCAGATACTTCTTAACCTCTCTGAATCTTAGTTTCCCACAGTAAAATGAGGATGGTAATAATAGAGTATTTACCCCATAGGTTTTGTTGGGAGATAAAATCAGTCAGTATACATGGCTTACTTAGGACAGTGCCAGATATGTATTCAGTGCTATATAAACACAACTCGTTATTATTGCCCACGTGACTCAGAGCAATACACTTAACTTTCCAGGCCTTGGTTTCTCATGTGTAAAACAACTCTTTATAAGTTCCCATTTGTAGGAGAAATTGATACTTCAGTCACTTATAAAATCTCTACTTATTCAAATGTATCATCCAGTCACAGAATTACAATTAACCTTTAAAAGAGAATTCACAGAACTAAGTTAATGCATGTATGGAAACTTAATGGTTCAAATGAGTTTACTAGAAACAAGTTGAGAATTTTGGCATGCAGAAGTATCGGAGGGCTTCAAAGTCAAAATATCTTTATTTGTATAACTTTTCTGTATTGTTTTCAGTATTTCCAGCTTTGCACACTTTCAGAGTTTGCCATCATTTTTCCAATTACTTCAGCTTAAGCTTTTGTTAATCTCCTTTGATCACTTCTAGTCTTTCAGTCAGTCATTTAATTCTATTGCTTTTTCTGATGAAAGGTTTGTTCCTGTCTTCTCCATTTTCAACCTTATCTGTTTTGTTCAGACTATCAATCCTTCATGTTAGATTATCTTTAAGCAATCACACGTAATCCCAACTGGGACACTAATGAAAATGAAAGGGGGATGCTAAAAAAATTATCTATTTTAAATATATATGTATGTATAGATAGAAAATTGTGTTTATTATTTTGGTGGGTATGTAAAATAGTTTTATGTTTAAAGTATCCCAATTTTTAAAATCACATATATACCCAGATACACTGCATAAATATATTATTAATATATATGGTCATATATCAAATACAAGTAAACATTTGGTATGTATGTGTATGTATATATATATGTGTGTGTATACACAGAGACAGAAAAGACAGAACAGAAAATGAGTCATATATAACATGTATTAAATATGACCTTTTTGACATCATTGTCTTACTTCCATACATTCATTATGTTAGAGTCAAACTATCTTTAATCAAACAAGCTTACAGATTTCTCTTGCTTTATAGAAACAATTACTTAGAAACTCAAAGGATACATTCTTTTTCTGTTCATTTAGACCCATCCACTTGGTTTAAATTTGTCTGCATTATCTGTTAGCCCCCTACTGATTCCTCTACTTATTTTGTCTCACTGTCCTTTAAATATGAAATTTTTCTGTCCATTCAGAATCTGTAACTAAAGAGTTATCAAATCTCTTTGTTTTTAATAAATACAAAGTATCCATTCTCATTCCACGTGATGTTTTTTGTCATTTCTCTCACCCAAAATTCACTGGCCCCCCCTCATTTTACCTAAGCTGCATTTTGCCACCTTAAGGAAGTCTCCATCCTTTCTCTTTCCCCTAGTTTCCTATTTTGATTTACTTAATACTTATATTTGATGTTGCGGTAGCTCTGCCTCACTGACCAGATTACAAGTTTTTTGAAGGAAGGGATCATGTATCATGCAGCTTGTAGACTTCCCCTACTGTCTAGCCCAGTGTCAAGCATGGGACTGATGGTTCACATCTTTTATTTAGTAGTTTTGTGACCCACAGTTACAAAAGAGAGTAAATGGTGGTTGGACTATCATCCCAAGTCTGAAGGAATACCTTCTGCATTCATGTATCCATGTTCATTTTAGGATTAGACAGCATTTGATATATACATTAATATTATACTTTTGACAGTTCTTTAATATTTACATGGTATATGTGATACTTTTGATAAGATACCATTAATAAGGTTTTCATATTTACATACATAGAGTTAATATATGCCTCTCAATATATCTCATTGTGAACACCTAACCAGCATTAGGAAAACTACTTTTCCCAGGTGCTCGTATTGGTTTTGGGCATTTTCAGTGGGCCTGACCCATTCATGAAAAAAGTGAATTATTTTCTTATTCTCATAGTCCCCTTTGCCTCTATGTATCAACTCTTAATAGCTGCTTTGGGACTATATAAGCTATATGAAAACAATCTTCAGATAGATTTCAAAAGCCTCCTGTACAACCAGAATGGTGCTTGCTCTCTGACTGAGAAGAGGAACACCTATTTACCTGGCCTATTTCTGCATTTCTTTCCTGGCAGACTCCAGGTCAGGAGAAAATGATTGCATGTCCTTGTGAGAACCATTTGGTGCTTCTCTCTCTCCTGACTGTACCTGATGTTTGGTGGCCAGATTCCATATACATGTGAAAAAAGAAAATACATGTATTTCTTCCATATATATGGAAAAAAACACACACATCTTTTTTTAAACATTTTTTTTAAGTTATCATTCATATACAATCTTATGCTCAGGTTTCAAATGAGCAACATTGTGGTTACTAGATTCCCCCCATTATCAAGTCCCCACCACATACCCCATTACAGTCACTGTCCATCAGCATAGTAAGATGCTATACAGTCACTACTTGTCTTCTCTGTGCTATACTGCCTTCCCTGTGCCCCCCGCCTACATTATGTGTGCTAATCGTAATGCCCCTTTTTCCCCCTTGTCCCTCCCTTCCCACCCATCTTCCCCAGTCCCTTTCCCTTTGGTAACTGTTAGTCCATTCTTGGGTTCTGAGTCTGCTGCTGTTTTGTTCCTTCAGTTTTTGCTTTGTTATTATACTCTGGAGATGAGTGAAATCATTTGATACTTGCCTTTCTCCACCTGGCTTATTTCACTGAGCATAATACCCTCTAGCTCCATCCATGTTGTTGCAAATGGTAGGATTTGTTTTCTTCTTGTGGCTGAATAATATTCCATTGCACATACACATCTTTTTAAAAAATTGTTATCATTGGCCTTCTGGGAAAGGTGTTATGCTCACAGATTGCGTGATTAACAAACACCATTACTGATACAGTCAACTTACAGATTTGTAAGAGAATGTTGTCTATTTAGCTGCTTATTGAAGTTGTGATTACATATATAGTAATGTCACAACTATGGACATTTTTCTGAAATAAAATATCCACTACAAACTGAAGAGTTATAACCTTAGTTGCATATCACAGCTGATCACTAGCATTGTTGACAATTCTGGAAAGCCCCACTTCAACCCACTTCTGTAGGCCCAAAGAAGTACCTTGTTTTTCACAGTGTGTTCTCAGACCAAGAAACACAGAAACTTCTCTCATACTCTAAATATGCCTCTAGGGTGAATCTGGTGCCTCATATGCTGATTTGCTGACAAGTTGCCTTACCAAAAATAGATAACAACCTGTGGAGAGAATCCATCAGAACTTGTACTTCCTGGCAGGAGAGCTGGTGAGAAACAGAAATGTGGTACTTTATCTCTGCCAAGACTACTGCCATCCAAACACGTTCACCCTAGGTGACCACGGACTACTCTTGCTAATCCCTTTCTTCCTGGACCATCTCCGGTTTTAACAAGGATAATTTTTTTTACCCTCGGTCATAAGATTCCTCCAGAGAAGTGTTTCTAAAACTTGAGTGATATAGACACTTTTAAAAGAGAAAAACCTTCAACTTATGATTTATAAACCAAATTATTTTGAATGCCATTAATTTCATATGAACAAGTAAAATAGTAGTACGAATAAACTCCTTATACATGTGACCATCAGACATATGTAAGTCAAAACTTATTAACAAATGGATACAAAACAAACTACAAACTAAAATAAACTAACAATACTAACTCGATGGCACATGCTTTTTGCTAGAAGGGAAATTTCCCTATTATAATATGAAGTATTGATCGCTGTCAGGCGGGTCAGGAAGGAAGTCGCTGTGGATCGGAGAAGCCTGCGTCACTGTATGCTCTGTGTGGTCCTCTGACTGCCTTTTTTACTATTTGAATACTGGACAATCTTGGCAGGAGTGAATTTGAGAAGCACTGATATAAAATATGTGGATTAGGAGAATCCCAACTCTTTCTTTTCTAGGCACATAGCAGAATGAGGTTTCTAGTTCTCTCTCACATCCTAATGCTATTAAATGGGTCCGACTGGCTGGGACAAGTGCGATCACAGACACATAAAAGTCTGTTATTTCTACAGTAAGTCCAGATTGAACATGCCAACCCAGCAATTCTTGCCTTCCAATGTCTGAGCTCTGAACACTGCTTGGCTCAACACTGTTACTCCCGAGACTTGTTTCCAGCCTCCTCCTTTAATGACCTATTTTGATCGGATATTTACTCCTGCTCAAACTTGATAAACTCCAACTCCATGCATGTAACCAAGGGCACAAATATCTAAGGTATTCTGAACCTGAGCTTCAAAGAGGAGAGAATTCAGGAGCTGGATAAAAAATAAGGGGAAGTTGAGACAACTTCCTCTTTATCTGATAATTACTCAAATGTCTTCTTCACTGTGTTATTTTTATTTTGTAGTTAGCCTTCAGATGACATATCTTGGTGGTTGAAAGCATTGGCTTTATGGGGATAGAGAGGTGGGTTTCTGTTCTGGTTATGTTATTTGCCAACTCTCTGTATGGGCTTGAAAAAAATTACAGAACTCTTGGCCTCAGGTTTCTCATTTTTAAACGTGGAGAAAAATACAAAATCTTTGTGAAGTTTGTGAGGACAGATATAAAACTCTTAACTAGTGTTTAACACACAGTAAGAACCTAAAAGTATTAATAATTGAGGCTTCTGATGAATATGATGATTACCCAATGTCAATGGAGATTTGTGGTAACAAACAATGAAAATAATCAGGGGTGTTATGTGTATGTATTTCATTAGTAATAGTTTTTTAGTACAGCTAAAACCTTTAACCTTGATCTAAGTATCCTCATTTAATGTACTTAATAATAATTATCTGAAATAACAAAGTATTTGTAAAATTCAAACATAATTATAATGTTTTCTCTTTTGGATCTTACTTCTAATCAGAGAACTTGCAAGCTTACATTTCCAACTATATTATGACCTGAGGTACAGATCTCTTATACTTCTTAATTTCAGTTCAGTTCAACAAATATTTAGTGTGTCCTACATGATGGAAAGTGTTATGGGGCTGGGAGTCTGAGAATAATAAAGAAGAGAATGGTTTCATCCTTTAGGGGCATGCCTGTAAATGTGGGAAGGAAATACATATTTAGATGACTTTAATGCCTATGTTATATGCTAAAACAGAGACCTGTACAAGTGTTATGGAGGAGAGAGTTATGGTTGTGACGTCCTTCACTTCCATTAAGGATGTCGAAGTTCCAAGTTTCTCTCTTTTCAAAATCTGGGTTCTATCTTCTGCCCAACATCTTGGACTTGTTTACCTCAATGTTGGCTAATCCATGGATATAGTTCATAATTACACCTTCATTCAGGGATTTTTCTAAGTAAAACCACAATGAAAGAAAACCATGATAAAATTACAAAATTATGAAACTATTATGGCTATATTTTATACTAATTATGTTTTAATTTTTTAATGTATTATAAGACATAATTTTCTTAGAATAGGTTATACTCATGATAGTTGCATAATTTGTAATTTTACTATGGCTTTCTTTCATTGAGGCTTTATTTAGAAAACTCCCTGGATGATGATAACTTTGTGAATGCTGCCCACTGATTAGGAAGTATCTGGGCAAAAAAGTCCAACCGAATAAATATCCACCAATGTCTCCTCCCTTTTTAATCTATGGCATCTTCCCTGTCTGGGCAAGATCTCTTCCAGTGCATTCCCCATGACCTTCTAGTTTCAAACGCTCTGGCGGCTTACCGTGGACATTTCACCCTCAGCTCGGTCGCCCAGTACACACAGAAAAACAAGTGTCCCACAGTGCTGGTTTCCCATCCCCTGCCCTTTTCTCTTCTATAAGGAGTGTTAGTTTTTAGCCACTTAAAAAAAAATCCCCCTTGTTAGTGAATAGAGAGACACATGCTTTTCCTGTGGTATAGATTCACTACCTGTGAACAGTAAATTTATGGGTGTGCCAGGCTTACTTTTCTTTCCTAATCAGAAAGAGAGTCCAATCTCCAGTCTTTCCTTTATGACCCCAGGACAATGGGATACCCTAAAAATACTTTTATTATACAATAGTATTTCTAATATTTATTATATTTCTTACAGAATTTGAACATTATAATTGCTGACTTGAAAAAAAGTAGAAAAAAGAAAAAAATGAGGCACATTTTCACTACACAGAGACAATCATTGTCAACATTCTAGCATATTTCCTTTTAATATTTCTTTGCTATTTTTATTTTCCTGGTTATAATGAAGTAAATAAAATTCAAGACTGACAGTAGCTTAAGGAGGACCTTCAACAGCACAGAATAAGCTCAGCAAAACAGAATCTATTCTACAGAGTTGTAACCTAGCAAACTGCTAAGTGCCCTACATAATAGAAAATTCTCTACAGTAATACTCTTTCTCACTGATTGCACATCCTCTCAAATTTTTGCGCAGTAAGTAGTGCCTATCCTTCCCATTCCAATTTGTGGGCTGTTTTTTTTTTTTTAATTCTGATTTTGAGACCGGGGCATTTTTTAAATCTATTTTTTTTTAATTTTGGTATCATTAATCTACAATTAAATGGGCAACATTATGGCTACTAGACTCCACCCATTATCAAGTCCCCACCACATACCCCGTTACAGTGACTGTCCATCAGCACAGTGAGATGCTATAGAATCACTACTTGTCTTCTCTGTGTTGTACTGCCTTCCCCATAACCCCTCCCCTACATTACGTGTGCTAATCGTAATGCCCCTTTTCCCCCTTATCCTTCCCTTCCCACACATCCTCTCCAATCCCTTCCCTTTGGTAACTGTTAGACCATTCTTGGGTTCTGTGAGTCTGCTGCTGTTTTGTTCTTTCACTTTTTTCATTGTTCTTATACTCCACAGATGAGTGAAATCATTTGATACTTGTCTTTCTCCGCCAGGCTTATTTCACTGAGCATAATACCCTCTAGCTCCATCCATGTTGTTGCAAATGATAGGATTTGTTTTCTTCTTATGGGTGAATAATGTTCCATTGTGTATACGTACCACATCTTCTTTATCCATTCATCTACTGATGGACACATAGGTTGCTTCCATTTCTTGCCTATTGTAAATAGTGCTGCGATAAACATAGGGGTAGCTATGTCTTTTTCAAACTTGGCTGTTGCATTCTTAGGGTAAATTCCTAGGAGTGGAATTCCTGGCTCAAATGGTATTTCTATTTTGAGTTTTTTGAGGAACCTCCATACTGCTTTCCACAATGTTTGAACTAATTTACATTCCCACCAGCGATGTAGGAGGGTTGCCCTTCTCCACATCCTCACCAACATTTGTTGCTGTTTGTCTTTTGGATGGTGGCCATCCTAACTGGTGTGAGGTGATATCTCATTGTGGTTTTAATTTGCATTTCTCTGATGATTAGTGATGTGGAGCATCTTTTCATGTGCCTGTTGGCCATCTGCATTTCTTCTTTGGAGAAGTGTCTGTTCAGCTCCTCTGCCCATTTTTTAATTGGCTTATTTGTTTTTTGTCTGTTAAGGTGCATGAACTCTTTATATATTTTGGATGTCAACCCTTTATCGGATATGTCATTTATGAATGTATTCTCCCATACTGTAGGATGCCTTTTTGTTCTATTGATGGTGTCCTTTGCTGTACAGAATATTTTCAGCTTGATATAGTCCCACTTGTTCACTTTTGCTTTTCTTTCCCTTTCCCGGGGAGATATGTTCATAAAGAAGTCGTTCATGTTTATGTCCAAGAGATTTTTGCCTATGATTTTTTCTAAGAGTTTTATGGTTTCATGACTTACATTCAGGTCTTTGACCCTTTTCTAATTTACTTTTGAGTATGGGGTTAGACAATGATCCAGCTTCATTCTCTTGCATGTAGCTGTCCAGTTTTGCCAACAACAGTTTTTGAAGAGGCTGTCAATTCACCATTGAATATCCATGGCTCCTTTATCATATATTAATTGACCATATATGTTTGGGTTTATATCTGGACTCTCTATTCTGTTCCACTATGGGTCTGTTCTTGTGCCAGTACCAAATTGTCTTGATTACTGTAGCTTTGTAGTAGAGCTGGAAGTTGGGAAGCAAGATCCCCCTTGTTTTATTCTTCCTTCTCAGGGGTCTTTTGTGGTTCCATATGAATTTTAGAACTATTTGTTCCAGTTCGTTGAAGAATGCTGTTGGTATATCGATAGGGATTGCATTTAATCTGTATATTGCTTTAGGCAGGATGGCCATTTTGACAATATTAGTTCTTCCTACCCAAGAGCATGGGATTAATTTCCATTTGTTAGTGTCCTCTTTAATTTCTCTTGAGAGTGTCTTGTAGTTTTCAGGGTATAGGTCTTTCATTTCCTTGGTTAGGTTTATACCTAGGTATTTTATTCTTTATGATGCAATTGTGAATGGAATTGTTTTCCTGATTTCTCTTTCTGCTAGCTCATTGTTAGTGTATAAAAAGCAACATATTTCTGTGTATTAATTTTGTATCCTGCAACTTTGCTGAATTCAGATATTAGTTCTAGTAGTTTTGGAATAGAGACTTTAGGGTTTTTTAAGTACAATATCGTGTCATCTGAAAATAGTGACAGTTTGACTTCTTCTTTACCAATCTGGATGCCTTGTATGTCTTTGTTTTGTCTGATTGCCGTGGCTAGGACCTCCAGGACTATGTTGAATAAAAGTGGGGAGAGTGGGCATCCCTGTCTTGTTCCCGATCTTAGATGAAAAGCTTTCAGCTTCTCGCTGTTAAGTATGATGTTAGCTGTGGGTTTGTCATATATGGCCTTTATGATGTTGAGGTACTTGCCTTCTATACCCATTTGGTTGAGAGTTTTAATCATGAATGGATGCTGAATTTTGTCAAATGCTTTTTCAGCATCTATGGAGATGATCATGTGGTTTTTGTTCTTCTTTTTGTTGATGTGGTGGATGATGTTGATGGATTTTCTAAGTTTGTGTCATCCTTGCAACACTGAGATGAATCCCACTTGCTCATGGTGAATGATCCTCTTGATGTATTTTTTAATTTAGTTTGCTAATATTTTGTTGAGTATTTTTGCATCTATGTTCATCAGGGTTTTTGGTCTGTAATTTTTTTTGTGGGGTCTTTGCCTGGTTTTGGTATTAGGGTGATGCTGTCTTCATAGAATGAGTTTGAAAGTATTCCCTCCTCTTTTATTTTTTGGAAAACATTAAGGAGAATGGGTATTATGTCTTCTCTATTTCTGATAAAATTCAGTGGTGAATCCATCTGGCCTGGGGATTTTGTTCTTGAGTAGTTTTTTGATTACCAATACAGTTTCATTGCTGGGAATTGGTCTGCTAGATTTTCTGTTTCTTCTTTGGTCAGTCTTGTAAGGTTGTATTTTTCTAGTAAGTTGTCCATTTCCTATAGATTATCCAGCTTGTTAGCATATAGATTTTCATAGTATTCTCTAATAATTCTTTGTATTTCTGTGGTGTCTGTCATGATTTTTCCTTTCTCATTTCTGATTCTCTTTATGTGTGTAGATTCTCTTTCTCTCTTACTAAGTCTGGCTAGGGGGTTTTCTATTTTGTTTATTTTCTCAAAGAACCAACTCTTGGATTCATTGATTTTTTCTATTGTTTTATTCTTCTCAATTTTATTTACTTCTTCTCTGATCTATATTATGTCCCTCTTTCTGCTGACTTTGGGCCTCATTTGTTCTTCTTTTTCCAGTTTCAATAATTGTGAATTTAGACTATTCACTTGGGATTGTTCTTCCTTCTTTAAATAGTCCTAGATTGCTATATACTTTCCTCTTAGAACTGCCTTTGCTGTGTCCCACAGAAGTTGGGGCATTATGCTGTCATTGTCATTTGTTTCTATATATTGCTTGATCTCTGTTTTAATTTGGTCATTGATCCATGGATTATTTAGGAGCATGTTGTTAAGCCTCCATGTGTTTGTGAGCCTTTTTGTTTTCTTTGTACAATTTATTTCTAGTTTTATACCTTTGTGATCTGAGAAGTTGGTTGGTAGAATTTCATTATTTTTGAATTTACTGAGGTTCTTTTTGTGGCCTAGTATGTGGTCTATTCTGGAAAATGTTCCATGTGCACTTGAGAATAATGTGTATCCTGCTGTTTTTGGGTGTAGAGTTCTGAAGATGTCTGTTAGATCCATCTGTCCTAGTGTGTTGTTCAGTGCCTCTGTGTCCTTACTTATTTTCTGTCTGGTTGATCTGTTCTTTGGAGTGAGTGGTGTGTTGAAATCTCCTAAAGTGAATGCATTGCATTCTATTTCCTCCTTTAATTCTCTTAGTATGTTTCACATATGTCTGTGTTCCTGTGTTCGGTGCATATATATTTATAATGGTTATATCCTCCTGTTGGATGGACTACTTTATCATTATGTAATTTCCTTCTTTATCTCTTGTTACTTTCCTTGTTTTGAAGTCTTTTTTGTCTGATACAAGTACTGCAACACCTGCTTTTTTCTACCTATTGTTTGCATGAAATATCTTTTTCCATCCCTTCACTTTTAGTCTATGTATGTCTTTGGGTTGGAGGCGAGTCTCTTGTAAGCAGCATATAGATGGGTCTTGCTTTCTTATCCATTCTATTTTTCTGTCTTTTGTTTGGTGCATAAATCCATTTACATTTAGGGTGATTATTTATAGATATGTACATATTGCATTGCAGGCTTTAGATTTGTGGTTACCAAAGGTTCAAGGGTAGCTTCTTTACTATCTAACCGAGTAACTTTAACTCACTTATTTACACTATTATAAACACAGTCTAATGATTCTTTCTTTCCCTTCTTATTTTTCCTCCTGCACTCTTTATATCTTAAGTGTTTTATTCTGTACTCTTTTATGTTTCCTTTGACTGTTTTTGTGGATAGTTGATTTTATTTTTTGCCTTTAGTTCATATTTGGTTGGTCTGCTTTCTTTTCTGTGATTTTATTTTCTCTGGTGACATCTATTCAGCCTTAGGAGTACTTCCATCTAGAGCAGTCCCTTTAAAATACCCTGTAGAGGTGGTTTATGGGAGGCAAATTCCCTCAACTTTTGCTTATCTGGTATTGTTTAATCCCTCCTTCAAATTTAAATGATAATCTTGCTGGATACAGTATTCTTGGTTCAAGGCCCTTCTGTTTCATTGCATTAAATATATCATGCCATTCTCTTCTGGCCTGTAAGGTTTCTGTTGAGAAGTCTGATGACAGCCTGATGGGTTTTCCTTTGCAGGTAATCTTTTTTCCCCTCTCTGGCTCCCTTTAATACCCTTTGCCATTTTAATTATTATATGTCTTGGTATTGTCCTTCTTGGGTCCCTTGTGTTGGGAGATCTGTGGGCTTCCATGGTCTAAGAGACTATTTCCTTCACTGGCTTGGGGAAATTTTCAGCAATTATTTCTTCAAAGACACTTTCTATCCCTTTTCTCTCTTCTTCTTCTTCTGGTACCCTTATTATGCGAATATTGTTCCGTTTGGATTGGTCACACAGTTCTCTTAATATTCTTTAATTTCTAGAGATCCTTTTTTATCTCACTCTTCCTGAGCTTCTCTGTATTCCTGTTCTCTGATTTCTATTCCATTAACAGTCTCTTTCACCTTGTGCAGTCTGCTCTTAAGTCCTTCCATTGAATGTTTCATTTCTGTTATCTCCCTCTGGACTTCATCCCTTAGTTCTTGCATATTTCTCTGCAGGTCCATCAGCATGGTTATGACGTTTAGTTTGAATTCTTTTCCAGGAAGATTGGTTTTATCTATCTCGCCAGGACCTCTCTCTGGGGTTGTTTGAATGATTTTTGATTGGACCAGATTGTTCTGCCTTTTAATGACAATAGAAGTGATCGCTGGCAGGTGGCACACGTGTCAGCTGGGAGAACAATTCCCTTCCTGTTTGCTGGTCGCCTTGCCCTTCTCTGCTGCCTGTGCCAGTTACACACACACAATGAGCAGTCTCTGTGTTAATCCCCTGAGCTGCCGTGGGTGGGGTGGCTCTTGGGATCATGTAGAGAACTGCAGGGGGGTCACAGATGCACCGGGTGTGTTCTCTTGCGAGAACAGCACCCCTTCACACCTTCCAGACCTTGGGCCAGCTTCCTCTGCCTGTGCTGGGCAGCTGCGTGCTGGCAGCAGCCTCTGAGTCTGTCCCGGTTAGGTATGCGCTGGGAGAGGACTCTGTGTGGTTGCTGTGGGTGTGGCTGCTCCCCGGCTGCTGCAGCAATGGCTGGCCAGCCCCTTTGCCTGCAGCACCAGCGGGGGTAATGAATAGCAGGCTGCTTATCACCATGACGGGCTTCGGAGCTGCATTGCCACCCAGAGGGTTAGGGCACTTGAAGTTCCTTAAGATTCCCAGCCTGCTGGGCTGGGTGTCCTGGGACGATTTTGTCCACCTGTTAAACCCTTGTCCCTTTAAGACTGTTAAAGCACCGGCTTTTCTTTTGTCCCAGGGAGCCAGCTGTGGGGACCCACTCGTAGTCTCCATCTCGTATTTTACTTTCTGTTTCTCTAATATCCAGTATACTGTGCGATGTGTGTCTGTGCTCCCTGTGCAGATTACTAGGGCTGGTTATTTAGCAGTCCTGTGCTTCCACTCCCTCCCCACTCTGATTCTTTTCCTCCTGCCAGTGAGCTGGGGTGGGGGGAGTGCTCAGGTCCTGCCAGGTCACGGCTTTGTATCTTACCCTTTTCATGAGATGCTGAGTTCTAGCAGATGTAGCTGTGGCCTACCTGTTGTCCTGTATCTTCTGGTCTGTCTTTTAGGATTAGTTGTATTTGCTGTATTTTCAAAAATATATATGGTTTTGGGAGATTTCCGCCACCCTACTCACGGCACTGTCTTGAGCGCCTTTGAGCTGCGTGGGTTTTTATATGTATATATGTGTATGTATGTGTATAAGTTTGGTGTGTTGACACAAGAAGATAAATTATATTTTATCAACTCTAAGGTGCATATTTTTCCTCATTTTTAACACGGTGACAGCATTATGAAGTTTATAAACGAAAGAGTATAATACTGTCATTGTTCTTTTTTCTTTATAAGCACTACATAAAATAATAGCGCATCTTAAAATCTATGGCATCTTAGGGCCTATGTAAATTATATTTTGCAGAACATTTGAGGAACTATGAGCAATTACTATTCATATATAGTACCCTTCCACTTGTTTGGGTATGAGAAGAGAATAAAAGTAATGAATACAAAATAAGTGCATTGCTGTAATGTCCATAGTTTGTTAAATTATTGTTTAGGCACTTTAAATACCATTTTTATATAAACTTATTTAAACCTTTAGTGGAAAAATTAGCAAAATCTACCAAAGTGTAAACTGAGTGTAGCTTTTACACAATTCTAATTTTATAACTACCTCCTGTAGAAATATCTGAGCCAGTTTATAAGGAGGTTCATGAGCCATTTACAATGATCTATATGTACATGAGTAATGGATTGAGTATATACACTATAATCATTTCAAAAAATGAAAACTGTGCATACCTTGAAAAGAATGAAGTATACTTATGAACAAATATGGAAAAATATTGACAAAATATTATCAAGTATAACAGTAATACAGAGAACAGTATACTAATATGTGTTTGTATATGTGAATGGTTTGGGGGAAGATATACACTAAACCACTGATGGTGGTCAGAGGACTCAGCTCAAATTATGAAGAACTTTTATATTAGTTATACTTTTGTATTATTTAAACATTTCATAATAAATTATAATTAGAAAAAGTATCCATATTTCTCTTCACTACAAATATGGGGAAAAAGAATTTGTTATTGAAAGGAAAGATTTGCTATTCAATTCCCTAAAACAATCTCAGAAGACAAAAAATAATTTATTCAACAAGGAATGAGGTTGATCATAAAACCTGAATAGACTAGTAAAATAAAAGCCTAAATAGTCATGTAAAATAGGAACAGTAAAGATTCAAAGTGAAGGAGTGGGAAAAATGATGCTATCCCAGGAAGGTAAGGCAGAAACCTTCTCCCCCCCACACACCATAGCAAATACAGTTAACCCTAAAAACAACCTGAAGACTGCAGAACAGACCATCCACACCAGGTGAAAAAGAGAAGACCACACAGAGAAGAGTAAGGTGGCAGAGCCACCATCAAGTGGGACCCCAGCCCACAGGCAGAAGGAAGAGGAACAGAGCAGGGAGGAGGCAGGTGCTCAGGAACTCTGCACACCTAGCCCTGGAGATCTGCTCTGGGAGCAGAACCACACTGCACTGGGTTCTGGTGATTAGTGGGGCTGGACACCAGGGAGAGTTGGGCCCTCAGGAGGCTGAGATTCCTGTTGCCAGTGGGGGACAGGCACGCGCCCCCTGTCCCACTGAGACCCAAAATGGCAGTTTGAAAACTTTACTAGCAGTGGGAAGGGTGCCGGAGGGGCAAGGATAGGATAGAGCTCTTTCTGGAGGAGAAAGGACAGGTGGAGGATGCTTCCCCAGCCCTCCTTCAGTACAACAGTCTGGGCTTCTCGGGAGTCCCAAATGCTCCCTTCCCCTTGGTGGCATCTCATCCCTGAGCACCACCAGTGCACCACCCACTAGTCCAGCAGCATCAGATGTTGCTGCCTGGCAGGTACAGGGATGCTTCCCCAACTTTCTCAGCCCTGTCTCAGCCCAATTAGAGAGGTACCTGCAGCAGCCAGCTCTGAGTGCCCCTTCCCCCTCCCAGGAAGCCCAACCAGGCAACTCACTGGTGCCACACCACTGCCACCCACTGTGCACCTGCCCCAGGGCCACAAGACTGCCCCACCCATCCCATAACACAACATCCCTGACATGTTTGTAGGGCAGGCAGAGGGCAGCCCTACCCACAACAATTCCAGCAGAAGCCACTGTTCTACCACAAAGGGCCAGCTGAGGCCAAATGCCAGTCACAGTGGATGGGGATAAGCCGCTGCTGGCACACAGACAGGAAGATGGCCTCACGTAGTGCCCATCAGCAGCAACTGGCGCTCCAGAACCAGGCACCGAAGAGGAAAGAGTCTTGAGTTTCTGGCACCACATGATGCCTTCTTCATAAATCCCAGGAAGCCCAGCAGATCCATGTAATACAAAGGCAGAAACACAGAAACCCTGACAAAATGAGGAGGTAGAAGAATAGGTTCCAAACAAAAGTAAAGGATAAGACACCCAAAAGAGGGCTAAATGAAACAGAGATCACCAATCTTCTTGATAAAGATTTCAAAGTAGCAGTCATAAATATGCTCAGTGACATGTGGAAAAGCATTGATGATCTCAGGGAAGACTTCAACAAAGAGACAGAATAACTGAGAAAGAGCCACTCAGAGCTGAAGAACACAGTGTCTGAAATGAAACAAAAATGGAGGGAATGAGCAATAGATTGCTGCAAGTAGGGGAGACAATCAGCGAGGTGGAGATTAGAGAACAGGAACACAATAAAGCTGAGGAACAGAGAGAAAAAGGAATCTCTACAAGAAAAGAGAGAATGTTAAGAGAGCTGTGTGACAACTCCAAATGAAACTTGCATAAGAGGGGCACCAGAAGGAGACGAAAGAGACAAAGGGATAGAAAGTCTCCTTGAGTAAAGAGTTGTTGAAAACTTCCCGATCTATGGAAGGAAATAGACACTCAGGTGTGGAAGCACAGAGAGCCTCAAACAAAAGGTACCCCAGGAAGACAAAACAAGATACATAATAATTAAAAGGAAAAAATTGAGGATAAGGAGAGAGTAATGAAAGCAGCCAGAGAGAGAGAAAAAAGAGATTACTTATAAGGGAAATCCCATCAGGCTATCAGCAGACTTCTCAATAGAAACTTTACACACCAGAAGGGAGTGGCATGAGATATTTAATGTATTGAAAAGGAAGGACCTTAAGCCAAGAATCCTCTACTCAGCAATATTATCATTCACATTTGTAGGAAAGATTAAACATTCCCCAGATACAAAGGCTGAAGGAATTTAGAACCACTAAATCAGCACTATAGGACATGTTAAAGGAACTTCTGTAGATGTAAATGTTCCTAAAGCTAAATAGTTTTCACCAAGGAAAATAAACCCACAGTAAAGGTAGTAGACCAATTACTTACCTAGCAAGTATGAAATTAAAATGAAACAAAATTAGTAAAACCAACTATACATAAAATCAGTCAATGGATACACAAAAAATGCAGATTATGACATCTGATACATAAAGTGTGGAGAAGGAGGAAGAGAAAAAAAGAAGTACTTTTAGATTGTGTTTAAAATAGAGCAATCATCAACTTAATATAGAATATTATACAGTCAGGAAGCTATCCTTAAACCCTAGGTAACCACATACCTAAAGCATATAACAGATACACACACACACAAATAATCTAATCACAACACTGAAGAAAACCATCAATAGCAAGAAAAGAGTATAAGAGAGGAAGAAAGGAACAGAGAGGAACTATAGAAACAACCAGAAAACAATGAAACGGCAATAAGTACATAGCTATCAATAATTACCTTAAATGTAAATGGACTGAATGTACCAATGAAAAGACATAGAATGGCAGAATGGATAAAGAAACAAGACCAATTTATACGCTGCCTACAAGACACCTATTCGGACCCAGAGACATAGACAGACTGAAAGTGAAGGGATGTAAAAAGATATTTCATACAAATAATAGGGAGAAAAAAGAAGGAATAGCAGTACTTATATCAGACAAGACAGACTTCAAAACAAAGAAAGTATCAAGAGACAAAGAAGGACATTCTGCAATAATAAAGGGGTCAGCCAATAAGATGATATAACCATTATAAATATCTATGCACCCAAAATAGGAGCACCTAAATGTTTAAGATAAACACTAACAGAATTAAATGAGGAAATAGACTGCAATTCATTCATTTTAGGACACTTACACACAGCATTCAGATCAGTGCATCATCCAGATAGAAAATAAATAAGGAAACAGAGGCACTGAACAACACATTCCATCAGATGGACTTAACACATATCTACAGAACACGCCACCCCAAAGCACTAAGATACACATTTTTCTCAATTGTACATGGAATGTTCTCCAGAATAGATCACATACTAGGCCACAAAAAGAACCTCAATAAATTCAAAAGAATGAAATTGTATCAAGCAACTTCTCAGACCACAGTGATATTAAACTAGAAATAACTTACACAAAGAAAACAAAAAAGCCTAGAAACACATGGAAGCTAAACAACATGCTCCTAAAAAATCAATGGAACAATGAACAAATAAAAGAAATCAAGCAATATGGGGAGACAAATGAAAACAAAAATACAACAGTGCAAAATTTGTAGGACGCCACAAAAGCAGTTCTAAGAGGGAAATACATAGCAGTACAGGCCTACCTCAAGAAACAAGAACAATCCCAAATAAACATTCAAAACTAATAATTAAAGGAACTAGAGAAAGAAGAACAAAT
The DNA here is from genome assembly GCA_029783875.1 of Phataginus tricuspis. Taxonomy (NCBI): domain Eukaryota; kingdom Metazoa; phylum Chordata; class Mammalia; order Pholidota; family Manidae; genus Phataginus; species Phataginus tricuspis. Next base: position 1,655,299 of record JAQQAC010000477.1, read on the forward strand.
GAAACCTAAAGTTAGTAGAAGGAGGAACAAAATAAAGATCAGAGCAGAAATAAATAAAATAGAGGAAATAATAGAAAAAAATCAACAAAACCAAGAGCTGGTCCTTTGAGAAAATCAACAAAATAAACAAACCCCTAGCCAGACTTATCAAGAAAAAAGAAGAAAGGACACAAATAAGCAAAATCAGAAATGAAAAAGGTATAGTCACTATGGATATGACAGAAATACAAAGAATTATCAGAGGATTCAATGAAAAATTAAATGCCAACAAATGGGACAACCTAGAAGAAATGGACAAATTCCTAGAAAAGTACAATCTTCCAAGATTGACCCTGGAAGAAACAGAGATAATCTGAGCAGACCAATTACCAGAAATGAAATTAGGCTGGTAATAAAAAACTCCCAACAAACCAAAGCTGAGGACCACATGGCTTCAGAGATTAATTCTGCAAAGCAAGGAAGAACTAATACCCATCCTTCTAGAAGTATTACAAAAATCAGAAAAGGAGGGAAAACTTCCAAACTCATCCTATGAGGCCAGCATCACTCTAATACCAAAACCTAACAAAGACAAAAGAAAAAAAGAAAATTATAGACCAATATCCCTGACGAACATAGATGCAAAAATACTCAATAGATTATTAGCAAACCAAATTCAAAAATACATCAAAAAGATCATCCATCATGAACAAGTAGGAATTAAGGATGGTACAATATTCATAAATCAATTAACATCACACACCACATTAATAAAAAGGATAAAAACCACATGATCATCTCAATAGATGCTGAAAAGGCATTTGACAAAGTTTAACATCATTCATCATAGACTCTCAACAAAATTTGTTTGGAAGTTAAGTACAGTAACATACTAAAGGCTATATCCAACAAACCCACAGCTAACATCATACTCAAGGGCAAAAAGTTGAAGATCAGGAACAAGACAAGGATATCCACTACCACTTTTATTCAACATAGTACTGTAGGTCTAGCTATGGCAATCAGACAAGTTAAAGAGATAAAAGGCATCCAAATGGTAGGTAGAAATTAAACTGCCACTATTTGTACATGGCATGATATTATACATAGAAAACTCTAAAGACTCCACAAAAAAAAACTATTAAAACTAATAACTGGATTCAGCAAAATTACAGGATACAAAATTAATTACAGGATAACAAAAATCTGTTGCATTCTTCTATACTAACAACAAACTAGCAGAAAGAGAACTCAGGAAATCAACTCCATTTACAATTGCATCAAAAAGAATAAAATACCTAGGAATAAATAATCCTAACCCAGGAGATAAGAGACCTGTACTCTGAAAACTGTAAGATACTCATGAAAGAAATTAGACACAAATCAATGGGAATCTATCCCATACTCATGGATAAGAAGAATTAATATTTTCAAAATGGCCATATTTCCCAAAGCAATTTACAAAGTCAATGAAATCCCTATCCAAATACCAATGGCATTTTTCAATGAACTAGAGCAAATAATCCTAAAATTCATATAGAACCACCAAAGACTCCAAACAGCTAATGCAATCCTAGAAAGAACAATGCTGGGGTATTAAGCTCCCTGACTTCAAGGTATTAAAGCTGCAGTAATAAAAACAGTATGGTATTGGTACAAGAACATACCCATAAATCAATGAAGCAGAATAGAAAGCCTATTTATAAACCCAAGCATATATGGTCAGTCAATATACAACAAAGGAGCTATGAATATACAATGGAAAAAAGACAGCCTCTTTAATAACTGATGTTAGGAAAACTGGATAGCTACATGCAAGAGAATGAAACTTATATACTGTCTAACTTCCTACAAAAAAGAAACTCAAAATTGATCAAAGGCCTGAATGTATGAGTGAAACCATAAAACTCTTAGAAGAAAACATAGTCAAAAATCTCTTGAACATAAGCGTAACAACTTCCCTGGACACATCTCCTTGGGCAAAGTAAACAACTTAAAAAAATGAACAAGTGGGACTACATCAAACTAAAAAGCTTCTGTACAACAAAGGACACAGTCAGCAGAACAAAAAGGCATTCTACCATATGGGAGAATATATTTGTAAACAATTTATCTGATAAGGGATAACATCCAAAATATATAAAGAACTCATATGTCTCAATACCAAAAAAACAAATAACCTGATTAAAAATAGGCAGAGGACCTGAACAGACATTTTTCCAAGGAAGTCATACAGTTGACCAACAGGCACATGAAAAAATGATCCACATTGCCAATCATCAGAGAAATGAAAATCAAAACTGCAAAGAGCTATCGTCTTACTTAAAATAGCCTTAGATCAGTTAGAATTCTCACTTTTCATCTTAGTTAGAATGGCCACCGTCCAAAAGACAAGAAATAACATGTGCTGGTGAGGATATGTAGAAAAGGGAACCCTCCTAACACTGTTGTTCTGAATATAAATTGGTGTAGCCACTGTGGAAAGCGGTATGAGGGGGTTCCTCAAAAAACTAAAAACAGAAATACCATTCTCTCCAGTAATTCCACTTCTAAGAATTTACCCATAGAAAACAAAATCTCTGATTCAAAAAGACATATATATCCCTATGTTTTTCACCACACTACTTGCAATAGCCAAGATATGGAAGTAACCTAAGTGTCCATCAATAGATGAATGGATAAAGAAGAGGTGGCACATATATACAATAGAATATTAAAAAAAAAAAAAAAAGAAATCCTGCCATTTGCAACAACATGAATGGATCTAGAGGGTACTGTGCTAAGTGAAATAAGCCAGGGGGGAAAAGGCAAATACCATATGATGTCACTTATTTGTGGGATATAAAAACAAAACAAAACAAAATGAACAAAAGCAGTAGACTCAGGGATGCTGAGAAGTGACTGGTGGTTACATCAGGGAGGGGTTGGTGTGGGTCAGTGGGGGGTGCGAGGTGTATAAAGGGGCACAAACATTGTCAATCATAATACAAGTTGGTCACAGGGATGGTAGTACAGCATGGAGGATATAGTCAATGGTTCTGTAGCATCTTCCTATGTTGACAGATAGTAACTGCACTGGGGTAGGGGAGGATGAGGATTTGATAATGTGTGTAACTGTTGAACCTCTGCATTATATACTTGACACCAACACGAGATTGTATATCTATGATACTTCAATTAAAAAAAGATTACATTTAAAAGAAAATTTATACCAAACACTTTACCTATAAAACTGACTTCAGAGTGCCATCTTACAGTTTAGCAGTTTTATTAGATCCTGGAAATTCCAGGCATAATATAAGTGGGTCCTCAATTCTGAAACCTATCATAGACCCTCTAAATGGAAGTTATCCCAACTTGTTATTTACAGCAAGGTAAGGCAGAATGCATTCAGTTATTAAATTCCCTTGGAAAATGAACAAAAGTGAGGTTAGTGTCTTTTAATTATCTTAAATTTCTATGAATAATTATAATCTAGACCAAAAAATTCACATTGTGCAACTACTTCAAAACTTTTATATTTTCTTTCATTGTAGATATCAAAGTCTGGATTTTGAATAGGTGAGTGCCTGTGTTCATCTAGAATAAATATATTAATTGAAAACAGTTGAGCTTATCCTCACAGGGTACAAAAAATTTCAATTTCCTCACCTCTGGAGATACAACCAGTGACAGTCAAGTATTCAAAGAATCTTGGAGCTACAACGTCCTTGAGAAACTATCTGCCTCCTTATTTCAATTCTACTGTTAGCTTAGAGTAACCCAATGGTAGTCTTACTGGTTAGGGTTAAAATTGTTTTAGGAGAAATGGATTCGTTTACAGAGCAGCAATAATTCATGTTCTGAAGAGAATGGCCTGTTAAAAGACCCCCAGCTGATGATAATTTATTGTATTATTAAAAACATTTTAAAGCTAACTATACAACATTCTTAGTAATTTCAAAGTTTAACCCACTACCAAAGTCTAATTTCTAGTGTTAGGAATCTCAATATTGATCTGGGTCAGAGATGAGTTGTGTTCAATGATCTGTGCAGGTAGTGATTAAAATCAGGACGAACAAAGTGAGAGATGAACTATCTTTGGGTCAGTGACCAGAAGATAACTTCTTGAGTAGGAGCCAGTATCTGCTTATAGGGACTATTCAAGTCTGCATACCAATCCCAGGCTGTCAGAAGCGGTATGCCGGACACCTTCTGGTTCAGAAGTCACAGCAAAGTTTCAGGTAGAGGCAATTGCCTGCCTAGGACAATTTAACTGGTACTGAAACTCTCCCTGATGGCACATATCCTGGTCAGCTGTCTGTTGGCTTTCAAACCATTCCTGTCTTCTTCCTGCCCTATCCCATAATGTAGGGACTCCTTTCCCTAAGCTCCTGAGTAGATTTGGTCAGTAGCAGACGTTGTTGGAAGACTAGGTGGCCAAAGGAAGACAGGAGCTAGGGTACATCTCCCCACCAAACCTGTGGTGTATCCTCCATTGTTCCAGCTCCCAGTGGAGAGGCCCATTTAGGTTTTAGCTTTCACCTGGACTGTGATAACAAGGTCTCCTCCCTTTTTACCTTCAGTCAAGAGACTATAGCCCTACATATACCAGGCTAGCTTGCTCTCAACTTTGAAATAGGCTTAACTTTGTTATGCAGCCAGGTTTATTATAGGTCGTGTGTTTGGAGAAAGAAAGATGAATTTGCTTCCCGTCATAAAACTCTCTTTTCTGTAATAAGGAACTTTATGTAGGCCATTGCTATTAAGACATAATAATTAACATTTGTAAAGAAGTCTACAACTTACAAGTGCATCCATATATATTATCTTTAACTGACTCTGGGCTAAACTGACTATGGACTAATACATCTTGTGTACAAAATGCTGAAGTGAAGTTGATATGTGAATCATACCATTACACTCACATTATCTGCTGTGAAGCATACACGAGTCTTTGCTGAGAATTAAAAAAAAAAACAGCAATCCCCTCTGTTTTCTGTTTCTGAAATCAGGCTGATTGCTTATGGGGTATTTGTTTTGTTTCTAAACATGGGTGATGACTTGAGAAGCTCATGGAGATAAAAGTAGTGGCTATTAATTACCATCTCGTATTCTAGGCTGTGCGTTGATGAGAAGCGATTGCATACACACTAGAAAACTTGCATGATAGTAGGGCCCAACTACGAAAGCTCTCTCCTAGACTGTTAGAAAATTCCTCTTACATAAACCACTGTTGGTGACGGGAGACTTGAACATTTTCTAGAAAGTTAGGCACACATTCTCACCAAATACATTTTAATTTTGATTTATGATGGCAATGATCATGCACTATAACACCCAAATGAGATGACGTAAAACATAAATTAGACCACATGATTTTGAGTGTTTTAGTTTTACAGCTCCTAGGAGTTTCTTTTAAAATCAGTGTATATAGACCTAATCAAAGACCTAAATAAAACAATGCTTTTTACATGATTATAGTTCTTGAATTTTGACACAGAATATTATATTTCTAAAATGTCTTATCATATATTCTTCTCATAATATTACCACTCCTTCTCATACATTTTCTACAATTTCTCTGTTACATGAGCCATTCTATCAAGATATTCTAATCTTTATTTAAATATCTAGAAGGCAGGAGATGGTAAAAATGTGTGTATCAATTTTAGGTTTTTTTCATTTTTTTTCTCAAACTGTTTCATTTTATTTCTTTCATAGTCTTATTAATCCAGGTTTTGCTCTCCATCAAACCATTTCTTGCTTTCTGCGCAGCCCATTTGTCTTCACTGGGTACAGGATTCCTCAAAGTTCTGTTTTCTGCCCCTTTTGGAAGTTTAGCAAATCCTCTTTGTCTGCATTTATTGGACCATATCGCAGTATTTGGAGAAGCCACTAAAGTCTTCTTATACTGATTCTCCTCCATGTACTAGCTTACCTGCAGGATTGCTTTACTGATATCAAGCACTTCGGGTACCAGCGTCCCGCCACTGACAGAAAACCCCAAAGAAGCTAAAGACAGCCACGGGGCTGAAACTGTTCATCTGCTTTGCCATGAGTAAATGAGTGAGCCTTTTATTAGCCTAGCTGCATTTTTTTCCCTGACGTTTTTGAAAGTGGTTGGTCCCATCAACAATCAGCCTGTCGGTCTGGTTTAAACCTGTAATGTCTTATCTTACTCCCTTTAGCAATATTCCTTCCTTTGCATCTAGAACTGGTGCTGCAGTTCACAAAAAAACTGTGTTGTGGGTTACTTCTCTGCAGCTTAAGTCAGAATCTGCTACACTTGAATTCCTCTGCTTCAAACTATGATTATGTGACATCACTCAGAATTTGGCTTAAAAGAAGATACTCTTCCATAGCTTCAGTGATTTGTCAATGAATAAAGATTTTGCTCATCAGGAATTTTTTTCCCAAAGTTGAGCATTTATGAACAAATGATGTGTAAACATTGATAATTTTTTTAATGGATATGGCTGACAAATTTTCAGAAGTTAAATTGTTGAATAGTGGTTGCTTCTATTATGTACGACTATTTTTTTATATAAAGAGTAACCATAACACTTTCCTTTAGCAAATGTATCTACTTTTTTATTTATTAGAGAAAGGTGTCAGTACAGTAGACACTTGGAGATGGGTTAAACATTTTCCTGGATTTGAAATACATGAGTTTTACTGCTTTTATTCACTCAGATTACTATTTTACATAAGTACGCCAAAGGACTAATTTATAAACAATAAAGATTAAAGTCTCAGATTAAGTATAATATATGATTTACAATGTTTTTTGGTGTTCTTAGAATTTTACGGCCCCTCCTGGTGTCTGACCCCAGCCGATAGAGGACTGTGTCAAGCCAATGAGAGCCGATTCTACTATAATTCAACCATTGGGAAATGCCGCCCATTTAAGTACAGTGGATGTGGAGGGAACGAAAACAATTTTACTTCTAAAAAAGCATGTCTTAGGACTTGCAAAAAAGGTACAGAGGTGTTTCTCCCATAATTCACTAATGTTTAGGATAATAATTATATTGAAATTATTAATGAATTTTCATCTATGAAAAATATGAAATTAGTTCTATTTATGATAAGAAACAAAGTACTGTGATTTGATTAATAGATGTCTCCTTTCCAATTATATTTAGATAATATTGCTGAATGTTAACTGCAATTCTTCTTAACGTATCTTCATAAGAATCAGTTTTAAACAAAACATTTTATTCTTTTAATATTTACATATAAAGCTATAATTTTAAAGTATTCTACCAAAATACCTTTAAACTTTCTCATAATGCACAAAATCTTAGTGTATTTATTTTCTTCTGCTTATATAATTACAGACTAGGGAGAGTATTAACATGTAAATAAAAATCACCTAAAATTCCACCAACCACATACAGCCACATGTCCATTTTAACAAAATAAACATCAATTTCTAACTGAAGATGCATAATAAAAATCAAGAACATGCTTCTCCATTTTGGCTTAACTCATATATGCAAAGTGACCTCCTTAGATACGATTGTTCTACACAAAGACATAGACAAATTAAAGGCTTTTGAACTAATCACATTTGGTTTTGTTTCAAAGATTAAAAGATAATTTGAGGAAATTACAGATAAAATATTTTATTGTATCACTTTATTATTCATAAATTTGTTTCTCTTCCTTTTGTAGGTTTCATCCAAAGACTATCAAAAGGAGGATTAATTAAAACCAAAAGAAAAAGAAAGAAGCAGACAGTGAAAATAATCTATGAAAAAATTTTTGTTAAAAAAGATAAAAATTTGCTGCATTATTACAACATCACTTCTACTAAATATTTTGGATGAAGCTTTTCACTATATTTGTACTTTTTTCTTTCCTTTCAATGAAATATTTTTGTGAGTTTTCATATATATATATATTACCTGTTATACATTTGCATCACAGTTTCCTCTTATAATCTAGTAAAATTGCTTATTCTAGAGCTATAATTAACTGATTACTATGAATTTACTTATTCTCTCAATCCCTTTCTAACTATTTTGCCATTTAACTACAAATTATCATACTAGTGTCCACAAAAACCAGTCAATTTTTCCATTTGGTGATCATCTACTTGAGAATATCTTGTCACTTATGTATACAATGACGTCCTTTAAAATCTCTGCCCAAATTAAGAAATGCAGCTTTTACATATCAAGCATTTTTTGGGGTTTCATATCTAATATGGGGACAAGTACCTTCTTCCAATAAAATCACTCAAATTGTGCATTTTGAAAAAGCTGGTAGTAAAGTTCTATCTTGTGCTTCCCTCATTAGACATACTTTTCTCTTTGTATACTGACAAGTGCCTCTACTGATCATGAGCCCAACCATCACCTGAACAAAGAGTCAGCTCTGTCCTGTGCCTGATTTTGATTGACATTTTTTTTTTTTGGTTATGGCCTGATATAACAGGAAAGATGGTTGAACGGTTGTGTGTTAAATATAGGGTTTGCAATGAAAGCAGCAAGTCATTCTTCCAAAAAAATCATGTTGTTTCTGTAGAAGAGTGTGAGAAAACTATCAGCAAGGAAGGTTGTACTAGAAAATCTATGTGCCATTCACTCTCAGGGTCTTAATTAACATTTCTCTGGAGTTAATTCTCTTTATCCAGATCTGTCTTTCCTTCTCTGCTGAATCATGTGCAGTCTGGCATCTCAACAGCCCCCCAGACATTTCAGTCTCTCTAGTGTTAACCTCAAGTTCCACACTGAATTTGAATTTGTCTTTTAGAAATAATAACCACTTCATCCATTTAGTTTAGCTTAATGACTTCTCTTTAGGAATAATATTATATTTGTTCCTAAGGCTTGAAAGTTTGAACCCAATTTTGATTTCTTATTTTCCTTCATATAGCACATCTAATCTGTCTCTAAAGACTATTGCTTCCTTTTTCATAAAATTTATTCAATTCTCAGGCTTTTTACCCCTACTGAATTCTTCACATCAGTATTGATGTAATTCAGTACACCTCTCCACCACTCAGAATCCTTCAAACACTCATTAGTTGGTACTTAACCCCACCCAACCCCCACAATTTAATATATATATATATATATATATATATATATGTTTTTTGTTTTTTGAACTTCTCTACACTACTCTCTTTCATAACAAGTTTAATTTAGATAAAAAGGAATTCACTTTTCACTGAATGCTTCTTTAGTTACTCGGCTTATTCATGCTGATTTCTTATTTAAAAAATCTGGTCCCCTCCAGATTCATCTGAAGTCTGGGTCCGGCTGATATGAAATGCAAAATCACTATTTTTAGGCAGAATGTGAAGTCCTAACATACAGTCACAAATCATTAAAATTATATCATTATATGTGGCATAAAATTATATTATCACAAAATAGTGCCAGTTTGTTTACTTAAGAAAACTGTTATAGCTTCATTTCAAATATTAAGCATATAAGTAACTGCCTTAGATAGGGTCTTTGTTGTGGAATTTTGAGACTTTTGGAAATCAAAATCCCTTTTGAAATATGCTCTGCTGTCATTTACAGGTGGATAGCAATAGCTTTAAATAAAGGGTAAAGTATCCAATCAAGGGGCAAGTTGCCACCAAGGACAGATAAACAGCACATTCATCAGTGAGTTGACTAGTTCTTTTCTCCAACAAACATTCATGAGTTTATTAGTTAGTCAAGAAAGACACAATGAGATGGCTTGTAATATTTAATGCATGCGAATATCATTTTTACTGTGTTTTTAAATAAGAAGCCTTGTTAATACTGTCTTACTTTACATAATCAAATGCACCTAACTGTGAATTTCATATAGTATTACATTGTATAGCATATACATGTATTTACCTTTGTTTATTGTTTGTTCAAACTTAACAGGTAATGCTAAAAACTGCTCAAGTGATTTTATTTTTACATGGTAAGAAATAAAATATTACCCTGAATAATAACAAGTATGATGGCTAGACTCAAAGTTCTTCTATTGCAAAAAAAATTTAGTGCTCTTTAGTTATCACAAAGATAATAAGAGTCCTAAGACAAAGAAAACAATTGTTGTGCAAGCGCCAGTCAATTTTTACCTCCTTTAATTCAAATTTGCTGATTATCTCCTTTCAGTTATAATTTTGCTTCTATGTATTATAACTTATTTGTTAAATAAATCAGTACACTATGTCTTACAATCCATGTATTCTACATTTACTCCATTTTATATGTATTTCTACTAATCATCTCATAAATAATTGTATAAATGATGGCATATATCTTGAAAGATATACCATATAACTATACTTTTATACTTGACTTCTAATCTTGGCTATTGAAGTTGGCCTGGTCCATTTCCATACCAGAAGAAGGAAGAAAATGACACTAAAGTAAACTACGTAGGGGACTTCTTGATTTTTAAAAAAATCAACTGCTCCTGTTTTTGTCTGGTTTTTATGGAGTTAGAATTTATATTTAGTTTTTTTACCTTTTGACTTACAGTTCTTTCTTGAGGATGTTAGCTTGGACACATCTTAACTGATTTTCCTGCATTCTGCTATGCAGAACAGGAAACCCTGATCCTGTCAGTCCTGCAGGCCCAATCTCCAAACTACTTTAACCACAGAGCTGGTGTCTTGGCTAGAATTATTCAGACTACTTTTAAAGAGAGTAAGTGATACACAGTAATTCATTTTACCAAAGAGAGAGAGAGAAGTACAGAGGCATTTAATCATAAAATACAATAGATAAAATAGGGCATTAACAATGACTAGGATTTTCTCATCAATTTGCCCACAGATGAGAAAAATTCTGGCCCAAACAGTCTAAAACAAGGATATATTTGATCACAAAATGCAGAGGTATTTGACTTCAGTATAGTCGTATTCAAGGACTTGTATTGTTATCAAAACTTAGTCTATCTTTGCCGGTGATTCTGCTGCCCAACATTTTTACCTTTATTTTCTAATCTCACAGGGTTTCCATGACTTTCAGATTTTCAGGCCCACATCCTCTCAGAGTAAGTTTGTTAGCGAAGTTTGGACTCTCTTACCTCAAAGAATTGAATTAAAGTCCTGGCCTCAGGAATGATCCATGAAAGAAATAATTGATAAGCTGGGCTTCCTTAAAATTAAAACCTTCTGATCTGCAAGAAATAATATCAAGAAATTAGAAGATAAGCCACAGACTGGGATAAAATATTTGCAATAGACACGTCTGATAAAGGACCATTATCCAAAATATATAAAAAAATACAAAACAATACCAAACAACTCGTTTTTAAAAAATAGTTCAAAGACATTAACAGACACCTCACAAATGGAAAATAAGCATATGAAAAGATGCTCCATATCATATGTCATCAGGACAATGTTGACTAAAACAATAATGTAGCTAATACTACATAGCTGTAAGAATGGCCAGAAATAGGTACACTGACATTACCAAACGCTGACAAAAATGTGGGTGGGACAAGAGCAGCTCATTGACTGCCGGTAAGAATGCAAAATGGTATAGCCACCTTGGAAGACAGTTGGCAGTTTCTTACAAAACTTAACATATTATACTATCCAGTAATCATGCATGGTATTTACCCAAAGAATTTGAAAATGTCCACACGAAAACCTGCACACAGATATTTATAGCAACTTTATTCACAATTGCCAAAACTTGGAAGCAACCAAGATGTCCTTCAGTAGATGAATGGATAAACTGTTACACGCAGACAGTGGAATGTTACTCACTGCCAAAGAGCGCTGAGCTATCAAGCCATGAAAGGACATGCATATTACTAAGTGAAAGAAGCCAATCTAGAAAGGCTACCTACTGTATGATTCCAAATATATGGCATTCTGGAAAAGGCAAAACTGTAAACAGTAAAAAGATCAGTGATTATCAGGGGTTGTGGGGGGATGAATAGGCAGGGCGCAGAGAAATGCTGTGCAGTGAAAATACTCTGATGAGACCATAATGATACAAATGTCATTTTATATTTGCCCAAACCCATAGAACATGTAACACCAAGTACAAGCCACAGTGTGAACTATGCCCTTTGGATGATCATGATGTGTCAATGTAGGTTTATCATCTATAGTAAATGTGCCACTCTGGTGGGTGATGATGCTAACAGGGGAGGCCATGCATGTGTCATGGTAGAAGATGTTTGGAAAGCTGTGCCTTCCCTTCGATTCTGCTGTGAACCTACAATTGCTCTAAAAAAATAAAGTCTATATTAAAAATCCTGGCCCCACTCTCTGACCCAAATATCTTATGGCCAGCCTCGACCCAAACATCATATTAGGAGAAATGACTTTCTGATTGACCAGATTTGACTCTGCTTCCATATAATTAGTTGGTATAAAAATGATTTGAAATTTATGCTCTGATTGGCTGGGTCGGGACCAGAATGAGGCAACTGAGGTGCTGGTTTCCAGTACAAGAAATCTCAGTAACAAGGATAAATAATATTGTGATGCGGTATTTAATATTAAAAATATGAAAAACAAAAAATTTCATGAAGATAAAAATATTTTTCAAAAGACAGGATTAGTAACTGAACCTTATTAGAATCTGAGGCGAAAGATAGAACCAGAAATACTGATCATTAAGAAATATAAAAATAGTTCAAATTTGATCATTGTTTATATAATGAAAAATATTAACAGTCAAAATTAAGCCAAACTATCATTTTCAATAAAAAATCATTTGCTTAAATACTTGTTTCATGATTAAAAACTTAGCAAACTAGAGAAGAGACCTCCTTAATCTGATGAAAAATATCTACCAAAAACATAAAACATGATACTTATTGGTAAAATTTTAGAAACATTCCTATTAAACTCAGGAACACAACCAAGATACTTTCCATTACTGTCACCATTCAACATATCTAGGCAGTCTTATTTCCCTAAACCAAAAAAGACAAGAAACAAATTAGGCATAAATATTACATTATATTGCAGTTATTTTCATGTAATATTATTTTCATAAGTAAAAATCCAAGACAATCTAAAACAATTAGAAATAATACTGGAGTTCAGCAAAATTGCTATATGCAGTTCAGCATATAAAATCAATAGTATTTCTGTATACTAAAAAGAAAACAGAAAATATGCACTAGTCAATATAAAACAAAAACACTACTATACTTAACAGTGGATTCCATAAAAGATGTATAAAGAGATTTTTTTGAGAAAAACCCCATAGAGAAAATTCACTTTTATTGAAGGACATACAAAGAGCTAAATCGTTTTCTATTTTTTGTAATCCTCATAGTATTTTCAGAGAAATAACACAAGAACACTAGGTTCTGAAGGAAAAAAAACATTAAAATGCAATAAACATTTTTTTTCAAAATTAAGGAACAGAGATCCCACCCCGGCCAGAGCTATAAAGGGCCTTGCAGAGCGGCGTGGCCATGGCTCTGGAATAGTGGAGCAACAGTGCCACCTACAGCATTCACACAGAACCCACTCCCGGTGGGCGTGTTTTTTTCTTTTTTTCTTTTTTTTTAGGTGTTGCTGATTTTTCTTTTTCTATCCTTTCTTTTCCTTTTTCTCTCTCTCTTTTTACTTTTTTTATTAGTAGTAGTATTTTTTTAATTTTTTTTCTTCTTCTTCTTTTTCTCTCCTTTTCTCTCTTTCCTTTTTAAAGTCATAAAGAGCCCAGCTGACATATGTGACAACTACCAACAACCAACTCTATAGTCATGAGAAGACAGAAGAATATGATACAGACAAGACTTCAGACACACACCCCTGAGAGAGAATCTGAAGGAATGGACATGCACAATCTTCCTGAAAAAGAATTCAGAATAAAAGTCAAAACCATGCTGACGGATGTACAGAAAAATGTGCAAGAGCTGAGGGAGGAAATGAGGAAAGACAAAGCAGAAATGAGACAAGCCATCGATGGGCTTAACAGCAGACAGGATGAGGCTCAAGACACTATCAATAAAATACAAAACAGGGAACAGGAATACAAAGAAGCTGAGGCAGAGAGAGATAAAAGGATCTCTAAGAATGAAAGAATATGAAGAGAACTGTGTGACCAATCCAAACGGAGCAATATTCGCATCATAGGAGAACCAGAGGAAGAAGAGGGAGGAAAAGAGATAGAAAGTGTACTTGAAGAAATAATTGCTGAAAACTTTCCCACGCTCGGGAAGGAAATAGCCTCGCAGTCCACGGAAGCCCACAGATCTCCCAACACAAGGGACCCAAGGAAGACAACACCAAGACACATAATAATTAAGATGGCAAAGATCAAAGATAAAGACAGAGTATTAAAGGCAGCTAGAGAGAGAAAAAAGATCACCTACAAAGGAAAACCCATCAGACTGTCATCAGACTTCTCAACAGAAACCTTACAGGCCAGAAGAGAATGGCATGATATATTTAATGTAATGAAACAGAAGGGCCTCGAACCAAGAATATTGTATCCAGCATGATTATCATTTAAATATGACGGAGGGATTAAACAATTTCAAGACAAACGAAAGTTAAGAGAGTTTGCCTCTCATAAACCACCACTACAGGATATCTTAAACGGACTGCTCTAGAGGGAAACACCCCTAAGGCTAAAAAGATGTCACCAGAGAAAATAAAATCATAGCAAAGAAAGCAGACCATCCAAATACTAACTAAAGGCAAAGAATAAAACACCTAATATATAAAGAAAGGAGGAGGAAGAATAGGAAGGGAGAGATAAAGAAACATCAGACGGCGTTCACAATAACTTAACAAGAAAGTTAGATAGTAAAGAAGCAACCCCTGAACCTTTGGTAACCACGAATCTAAAGCCAGAAATGGCAATAAGTACATATCTATCAATAATCACCCTAAACGTAAACGGACTGAATGCATCAATCAAAAGACACAGAGTAACAGAGTGGATAAAAAAGCAAGACCCATCTATATGCTGCTTACAAGAGACTCACCTCAAACCCAAAGATATACACAGACTAAAACTGAAGGGATGGAAAAAGATATTTCATGCAAACAACAAAGAGAAAAAAGCAGGTGTTGCAGTACTTGTATCAGATAAAATGGACTTCAAAACGAAGAAAGTAGCAAGAGATAAAGAAGGACATTACATAATGATAAAGGGGTCAGTCCAACAAGAAGATATAACCATTATAAACATATATGCACCCAACACAGGAGCGTCAGCATATGTGAAACCAATACTAACAGAAGTGAAGGACGAAATAGACAGCAATGCAATTATTTTAGGAGTCTTTAACAGACCACTCACTCCAAAGGATAGATCAACCAGGCAGAGGATAAGTAAAGACACAGAGGCACTGAACAACACACTAGAACAGATGGACCTAACAGATATCTACAGAACTCTGCACCCAAAAGCAGCAGGATACACATTCTTCTCAACTGCACATGGAACATTTTCCAGAATAGACCACATACTAGGCCACAAAAAGAACCTCAGTAAATTAAAAAATATTGAAATCCTACCAACCAACTTCTCAGATCACATAGGTATAAAACTAGAGATAAATTTTAGAAAGAAAACAAAAAGGCTCACAAATACATGGAGACTTAACAACATTCTCCTAATTAATCAATGGGTTAATGACCAAATCAAAACAGAAATCAAAGAATATATGGAGACTAATGACAACAACAACACAAAGCCATAACTTCTGTGGGACGCAGCAAAGGCAGCTCTAAGAGGAAAGTATATTGCAATCCAGGCCTATTTAAAGAAGGAAGAACATTCCCAAATGAACAGTCTAAAGACACAATTATTGAAATTGGAAAAAGAAGAACAAATGAGGCCCAAAGTCCCCAGAGGAGAGACATAATAAACATCAGAGAAGAAATAAATAAAATTGAGAAGAATAAAACAATAGAAAAAATCAATGAAACCAAAAGCTGGTTCTTTGAAAAAATAAACAAAATAGATAAACCCCTAGCCAGACTCATTAAGAGAAAAAGAGAATCCACACACATAAACAGAATCACAAATGAGAAAGGGAAAATAACGATGGACCCCACAGAAATACAAAGAATTATAAGAGAATATTACGAGCATCTATAGGCTAACAAGCTCCAAAACCTAGAAGAAATGGACAACTTCTTAGAAAAATACAGCCTTCCAAGACTCACCAAGCAGGAAACAGAAAAACTAAACAGACCAATCACCAGCAA